>LKNJ01000191.1:307220-421464 GCA_002120245.1 Maccullochella peelii | reverse complement strand
ATATATATATATATATATATACATACATAAGTGTTACATGTCCCAAACATTGACTCTAACAGAACACCTGTCATTTCTGACAGTCATCTGGCCTATTGACTACGAGAAAAGAGCAACAGCAACTTGGCCCAGAAAAGATCAATGATCCATGACAGTAGAGGAGGGGGTGGGGGTTAAATGTACACTTATGGAAGTGTTTGATAATAACAGACATATGAGACACCCTCTGGTTTCATACAGGGGATGGTCAAAGATTAATAATGTCAAACCTATTTAAGTATTCATGTTCACCATAGCTTGTTTATCTTTTTTTTTTGTTGCATATTTGTGCCTCATTCACAGATTATCTAAAATCTGTTTTGGATTATGCAAACATGCTGTCATAGGCACCCACCATCACCCTCTCCCTAATGAAAAAAGTAATTTACCAAGAGGAAGGCGTGTATTAGGGAGATTTAGCTGTGCATATATAGGATAAGCAACTTATTATTCTGTAACATTGTCTCGCCTCAGATTAAAGATGTCAGACAAACAAAATGTCTTGTGTTTGTCCCCTCCCCCTGAGTCCACCACCACCACCAATAGCACCAAAAAAGTTTGCTAAACATATTGATTTATCTTTACTTTCACTTTAGCTTATTTTATTTCATTTATCTAAATGTTGGTTTTCTCCCTATATATTATGGATGTGAATAGCATTAATGTAGTTTCTGATCCATGGCATCCAGACCAGCTTCTATTTATATCTGATTGATGTGTCTCTTGATTGTCTGTGCTCTATGCAGCTGCTTTGGCTGTTTTTGAAACACTGTGTATAGGACAGACTAATTGACCTGTTAGCAGCTTCAGGCATACGCTGCTATATGAGCCCATCATGGCCATTATCTACGCTTTCCCCCAGGTACATCGCCGTGGTGGTAATCCCATTGCGCATGCATCATTACCTTCAACAGCATAAGGCATCTTTTCTTTACAGGCTCCGATTTAATTAAATTTGGTTGTAAATATTTGATGCACACCAACTCTACATTTTAATGTAAAGAGCAACGCATCAGGCGTCAGGACTGATTACTGCTGAGGAGGAGGAGAGGGATTCCCTGTTAGCAGCTTGTCATTAACAGGCGAACTGTTACAGTATCTGAGTGATCCAGACTTGGAAACTTCATGATGGGTTAAAGAGCTGTCATCCCTGACTCACATCAGGTGGAGTGAACTGGTACCTTTTTTTTCCTCCACACATTTTGCTGAACATCTATTTTTAATTTATTTTTCCACAGTGTTACTTTAAGTAAAGGGAATGCATTCAGCTCCTTAGATACTCTATTAAATCTCTTACAGGTGACCTTCATCTGAAAATATATTATCAACTGTTCAGGATGACAATCGTTAATGTGTCCTCTTTTATATTATATTAGTAATGACAGATTCAGACCTTTGAATATATTCTTAAAATAGATCTATTTGACATATTATAGGTTTATTATAAATATATTTGTTTTTTCTTTCTTCTTCAGCCTCAGGCAGATCATTTATTAGGTTTCAGATTAACACAGAAGGCAACATTGAACCGTGAAAAATCTAAATAGGCCTAAGTTATTATTCCTGACCTTCCTCATCCTCATCATGTAGATTTCCCTGGATTTACCAGGCTCCTTGCATTACTGACAGCTCCGCCATTGGCCAAGGACACATAGGATGACCACAGCGCCTCTGAACTGAGACTGAATTGCCCTAATACGGAAAAATACTTTTTATTACAAGCATAATCACACAAATACGACCTCAAATGACGTTTTGCGAGGGGGTGGACTATTTGCAGGTATTGTTTCAGTAGTGGTCTGGAATCAAATTTTGTCATAAAATCTAAATCTTTGCCTGCTTATGTAATAACAATTCACTGGCCTCAGGAATCAAGACTGGGGATCAAGTCAGAAAGAAAACAGAATAGGACCTCAATAGCAAGGAAATCGTTGATTTAATAATATTATTTAAAGAATTTAAATTATATCGCGGATTGGTAAAAGCCAGGCAGACAAGTTGTTCAAAAGTTATCGGTATTTTACGTTTGCTCTAGCCTATAAAGTAGGCTAAAATGATTTCACAGATTTGTCAAGCTGAATATTTTTTGTAGATTGTAGAATAGTGCATCAAAATCAATATCCCAACAGCCATTCGTTTAGGCTACACAGCAGCACCCTTTTGTCGTTTGCTACGAAACTATTCGATTTTATAAAGTTTGAAAATATAAGAGTCAAAAAGTTGTTCAGACCGTCAGCAGGCATCATAGACTACAGTGATCATCTTATTACAGCTGTCTGTAGAAGAGTCACCTCATAACGAGATGGACTACAGGCAAAACAGCCAAATCAAAGGGACTTTGATGGACCATGTGAATTTCTCTGCCGGGTTTGATCCTACAAATGACCTTTTAATTAACACAATGTTAAGTTAGCTCAGCGGCTCGCTACACAGGGGACAAAGCAGCATTCATATATGTTCCTGCCTCGTTGCTTGGCCTGAACAGTAACAAAGTGTTTGATGCCACTTGTGATTAGATGCTGACAATAGAGAGATGATGTCCCCTTTCTTCCACAACTTGTGGATTTCACTCACGTCCTCCTCTGAATTATGACTTCCATCAGCGCTGCGGCTCTGTATGCGTAGAGTCAAGATGGTCAACTTTGATCAAATGCACATCCGCAAGTGTTTTAATTGGCCGATTGGACGCCCAGCTCTATAAATAACCATGACACAGAAAACGCAAGCTCTTGGAAAAAAAAATGTATTCTTAGAAAAACATACTTCCTCTTCTGTGTTTGTCACGAATGGCAAACACAGAAGAAGCTCACATTTTTAACACAATGACAAAAATCTTCGGGTCCACGCGCAACACAGGGTATCCAGTCCTTTTATAGTTCAACTTTATGTCCGACAAGCTTTTCTCTTTTACATCAGGCAAAATGACACGAAGCCACAGTAAAACGCAACATGTAACAAAACACTTAAAGGAGATAGGAATTCAACCAATAAACACATCCAATAATAAACAAACGGACAACATAACAAAGTAGGCCTAATAAATACACAGAGAAATAAATAGGTTTGCTACACTACACGATTGCCATACACAATTTCGTTGGCCGTTTTTATCTGACCAGTCTCGTACCTTTTGCATCTAGAATTTTTGCATAAAGTCTTTAAACACCATAAAAACAAAGTTGTGCAAAATGACAGCCACGTCCACAGTTTGACAGCTCTCACTGCAGCAGCGCCAGGTAGCTCCCATGTGTCATATTGAGGCCGCTACTCGGCCAGTGTGTCCTTTAGTGCATAATAAATGTCACATTATTCGTTGTGGTACCGCTTTCCAGCAATCTAGGAGGGAAACAAAACAGCAGGAATTAAAATAACACCCCAAAATGAGAAGGGATATACAGGTTTTACACTTCAAAAAAGATTTATTTCTCAGGTCAGTTGATTGCAATAGAAAAGTGTAATATTTTGTGTCATATTTTGATGGTTATTATTATAAATTACTTTTGACATCATGCATATTAGTAACATGTCAGTCATCATTTTAGCGATCATATTTAGATCAAATAAAAAATAAAATTTAGCAACATATATTTAACAAAAAGTGAGTGAATAAGTTTCTATGTGTGTATCCTTGTTCACCTGTGAGTATTTGATGGTGTTGTTCTGTGCCCCGTGTGTGTGTGTGTGTGTGTGTGTGTCGTGACTTCACTGGTTTCTTCCAGTTCAGTGCAGGCTCTCACCTGCTTCACCTCTTCATCACCGGTCTGAACGCAGTGACCTTGTCATCCTGCATGGTCCCACAGGTTTCACTGAGGTCAGACGGCTGTGTCTCTGCTTTGCCACCAGAGAATCCTACACACCCAAATAAAAGCAAATCTAAGAAATGTGCGTGCCTCGGGTGCAGGTTGGCAGAAAGTGTCTCGTCATTTATAACCTCAGAAATGGGCTTTTCTGTATCCAACAATGCATGGGCATTTTTTAAAACAAATTTGGCAATGCTGGTGGGCTTTAATGTATAAACTATAATAAACTTTTTATTCCTTGTAATGTTAAGGTATAAGATGACATACCTTCAATAGCGGAGTACTGACATGTGTCTGGGAGCGCAGCAAAGGATGAACAGTGCAGTTGGAGGTCCTTGTGACTGTAGCTGCCAGTGCCATAGACTTTAGAGTGCAAGGATGAGCCCTCAGGGAAGGGGCTCTCAGTATTGGTGACACTGCTAGATTCGTGGAGGCCTCTCATCCCCCCACACTGTCCAGTAGGAGCCCCGGTAAGCCTGGTGCTCTGGAGCTGGCAGTCCCCGGTTAAGTTGCCTGTCCTCAGCTCCAAGCCATGCTGCTGAGGGCTCAGTATGACCCCCGAAGCTGCCGTACGAGCCAGAGACCAAATCCGAGGCTTATCCGATGCTTCAAAGTGAGACAGGGACAGCGTTCCCGCAGGGCCGGTTGAGGAAGGTGCCTTGGACACTACAGGATCCAGGAAGTCAGACGGGAGAGGAGGGAGGGCGGTGACACCTTTGATGGTGCAGGGGAATGTGTGGAAGCTGTTCGTTAAACTCAGGTGCAGCTCGGAGCTGCAATCTCTCTTTTGAGGGGCTCCGGATAATGCCATGACCCTCTGGAGATCCTGCTCATCTGCAGCCACCTTTTCACAGTCACTGTCCAGCTTGTCACAGTCGTCCTCGTCCATGTCCTCCAGGTCACTTAGATGCAGATCCTTCTCCTCCTTGCAATCACTAGAATCTGCATGGAAGAAAGGAGATTTTTAGGTAACACTGTTTGAAAAGTTGCCTATTTTATATTTATAGAGACATAGTTTGAACCTACTTTGTTACCTTTTTGGTCTGCATGATTGGCAACTGTATTTCCCTACAGTTAGTGTAAGTAATATATATTTTTAGTTTAACTGTGATTAATTAAATAGTTGAACTTTTTGCCACCAAAAAGTAGACAAATGATTACCTTTGGTGACACAGTCTTGGTCGTCCTTGTTAAGGTCATCCTTCCTGTCATCGCTGGCCTTGTTCTTTGGTGACCAGGTCATCTTGTTCTCCTTCTTTAGCCTCCTCCTGGCGTTGGCGAACCAGGTGGACACCTGGGTGAGGGTCATTTTGGTGATGATGGCCAGCATGATCTTCTCGCCCTTGGTGGGGTAGGGGTTCTTGCGGTGCTCATACAGCCACGTTTTCAGGGTGCTGGTGGTTTCACGAGTCGCATTCTTTCTTCTGGCTGTGCCGTTAAAGTCTACTGTCCCGTATCTGGAAAGGGACACACACACATTCACATACATCCAGACAGTGGCCATTAGTGCAGTTAGTGAAGGATACCATAGACTTCTCACTGAGACATCCTATATCCCTACTCCCTGCTGTTTGAAATATATACAGCTTTGCTCCATGCAGGCATCCATATGGAGCTATACTCTGACCTTTGATCTGAATGCGGTATTTTCCCCCTGTGAATGGCTGCTTTTAATCATGAATGTTAAAATACTTTTTGGCAGGTCATATTATATATAGTGGACAAAAATGAGCGTAGAATTTACCTGTCATATTGATACTGTCCCAGTGAATGGTCATAAGGATAGTATGCAGTGGTTTGAGTGATGCCAGAGTGTAAAGTGCCTGTGCTGTCCTTAATGTCATACTGGGGATTCTGTAAAAGACAACAAGGTTTATTATAAGCATGCAACATTCATTATTTCTCAGCATTTTGATTTTTGTTGTTTTTTTTAAACAATCTTATGTATAAATGAAAGACATTTCCCATTGTTATGCTCTTAAACCAAGAGTAACTTACTCTAAGAGTGATTTGAGCTGGAAAATAATTCCCATACATGACATCAATATGTCATTGAAATGTATTTTAACAGGTTTAAAGCATAATATGTTACATGGTCCTAGAATGGTCATTTCTATTATTAATTTTTTTTAAAACTTTTTTACTTTTTTACTGTTTTCAGGTACAATATGCAATATTTCCATAGACAGTAGATTTTAGCTGACTTCAGGTGTTTAAAATAAGAAAGAAAGAAAAGTTTCAGCTGCAAAATCTTTCTTACATCTTACTCAAAGTGAATCATTCTGACAGTGGAGTAATATAATTAAACTTTTTTTTTAAATGCTGGTCCAGCAGCAGAATCAAGAGCCAATATTTTTATAGAAGGCATAATGAGGAGGATTACTTTATAATAATAAAATGACATTTGATTCAGATGAGATAAGTTCCACTACATTGCTTCTACACCACTTCCCCTCACCAAGGTGACTGGATTTTGACTTGTTTCAGAGGCGAAGAAGATAAGACTGGATGCTGGATTAAACGGCATGTCGAGACGGATATGTTTGCATTGTGAGATACATTGATGAACCAAACCCGGTTGATCGATCAGCCTGAGCCCCCCGCCCCCCCTTTGCGCATCAGATGAGGCTGAAGTGAGCCCACCAGAGTGGAGTAGATAGCGGATGGGTCGGTGCTGTAGGGGAAGTAGTTGGCGTAGTTCTGGCTGGCGGCGGCCGCTGCGGCGTAAGGAGAGCTGTACATCCCCAGCGCTGCGTTCAGCTCCGTCCGGCTGCTCGCCAGGAGCCGGTTCTCGTAGGACGGGCAGCAGAAGGAGGCGGCGGCGGCTGCGGCGGCGGCAGCGGCGGTCTGGGAGCCGCCTGTCCCGTCAGAGACCGACCTGGAAATCGAATCGCAGCAAGTCGTACTGGGGTTTGCCGACACGAAAAACTGCATGAAGAGAATCGTGGATAGACATGGTCATTGGCTGTCTCAGCTCGTATCTGGATGTCTGTGATAACTCTGAAGTGACTGTGGGTCTGCAAGAAGATACATGTATCTAAGTTAAGTTGCTCAGTCTAGTGTTGAGTCTTGAAATCATAAAACGAGTGAAAATGTGAGCTGACTTCGTTTGTTTTTCAGTTCAATTATCATGAATCAGCTGTCATTGTCTTAACTTGTGACCTGCCTTAATTCAAGGTAAGTCACTTTTCAGAGAATTCCTGGAATGAGAGAAAGTAGCTTACATTTTGAACAAGTGTGAGAAGCGATATCATCCCAATTTCCCTTTTTCATGTTTAATAAAAATTAGAAATTCAATAGCCCACTGCATTTGAAAGTAAATAACATCGGAATTATATTTTTTCAGTGGATATTCAGATGAAAAGAGATGTGCGCAATCCGTGCGTAAAAGTGACCCTCTCCAGTTTATCGTTGGTTTCAAAATTTGAACTTCTACATAGGATAAGAAAAATCAAAAGTTATGTTAGTGTTAAGTAAATCACCAACTTATTTCAAATCTAAAAGATTTTAATTTTATATATAATTTACTGAACGTTAAAAATATTATCGAGATGAAAGTTGGGTGACAACTTTTCCATGAGAATAACTTTTGTCTCCTGATCGACTGGAACTTCTTCGAACTTGTCATTATAGTCGCAATAATAGTGTCTCAAAATGTAAATAAACCACTTTAATCGAGTTTTAAAAGCTTTCTAGATCATGACATTGCGTCAACATCCTACACGTTCCAGTAATTCAAATATAAAGTTTGCGAATGTGTACAGCATGCGTTACAACCCAATTACACCTCGTAGTGAGCAATAGGTGACATTCATCTCTATTGTCATCAGAAAAACACGTGAGTTCATTCATAATTCAGTGTAATTGGACACGGGTGCGTGTATATCGATATTTGGTTCAACAACAAAAGCACCACACGAAAATAGCTGTCAATACTGTCAAAGCAGTCACTCCTTCATGACTGTTTCTTATAAATAAATGCTCTGACTATAGTGAAATACAAGAAAACATGCAAAAAAGCAATTTGTGTATGTGTGTGTGTGTATGTGTGTACACGACACTTAGGAGAAATCAAAAACAAAGTGGCTTACCTGTGAAGTTGCATTGTAAGGGTATCCAAATTGCGAGAAAGACATAGCTGCTTCTTTTGTTACCATCAGCAATATTCTTCACCCTTGATCGATTGCAACCAATTCTACTTCAAATCCACCGTCTTACACACATTTCCACGCACGGCCTTTCGCTCAATAATAGATGACTTCACTCATAGGAGGGAGACTTTAGGCTGGCACCAGCTGCAGATTGTTTTATATGAATGAATAATCCCCCCCAAGGACCCGGTAAGAAATGAAATTAAGCGTCATTAAGTGCAAAAAAAATGTTGTTGTGTTAGCTGAAGGAGGCTTAAAGGATAACGTAAGACTTGCAAGATATGGACTCTGCTTGTGCTATTATTTGTGGCTCTATAGTTCTTTAGCATTCATCCATGCAAGGGTATCAGCGTGACGTCACTGTAATCCCGGAACGGCAGGGTACCAAGGATAGAATAATGTCTTTGCCAATCACGTCCAACGCAGGGTTTTCTTAAGGTGCACTGTACACAGTCTTGTCCCGCTTTTGTAATAGAATTCTTCGCCGATTTGTGGAGATAAAGTCTCGGAAAACAGTAATATTGTTCATCAGTACTGAACTGTAGCATGGCAACATATGGGAACCTTTTGTGAAGTTAAATGAATTAGAAAAAAAAGAAACATTGAAGATATTTTTGTCAGTCTTGTAAGTTATCACAAACACGCACCCATTCAGCAGAAGAGATTGGGTTTACTTTTCACCCAGGGAAATAGGAATCAAACGTGTAAACTAGAAAGTATCTCCTGAGTATTTTCTGTTAAAAAAGATTGCAGCGTAAAACTGTTTCTTTTATTTACTATCCATCACAATTAAAGCTGGTTGAATAAGCACATCTAAGACTGTTTTTTTTCCTTTTTTAATTTCGACCTCTGTTCGCCTCTGGCTCTCTGGCCAGAGGTCCATCCCGGAGTTAATGACGATGATGTTTCTATCTTTCTCTATTAGAGAGAGGGGCAGTCCCAGCACCAACGGTTAGAGGGGTTTTTGGCAGGTCAATAGTCCAGTGATTGATGCGCGCCTGGAGACCTACGTGACCATTACGCGTAATGCGTAATTGTATCAATTAACAAATGGATACATGCCCTTGTTTAACCAACGAGTATCAGAGTGAAAATATGCCTTAGAGGTGAAATCCGAAGAGCTGTGCTAGGAAAAAAAAGACAGTGGAAGCCCTGCTCCCCAGTCTAATTAAATATCCGTGGATGGGGGCGACGAGAATTGCATTTTAATTGAATGATGCTCACTTGAAAGATGGGTAAGGAATGATGCTGCCTCACAGTGAATGAAACGAGAAATAATTTTAAGCCTTATTAGATCAGCAGCTCAACCATCACCAGCTCTCTCGCTCTCTCCCATAAACATAAACAAGCTGTGCCCCCTCCTCGTGTGATGTTGAGATGGGACAGGGAGGAAGGGAGGGGGGTCTATTATTTCCCCCTATACGCAATATATTTGTATTGACAGTGACAGCGATGATCAGTCCTACCGACATATGATCTGCCCGTTCCTGACTATCTAGGGCTGTGTAAGGTTTCCGTTGTCACGACTGATACCTTGTGCCAAATTTCCCGGTGCCCTGCCTTTCCATAACTGATGTATGGCGTTTCCCCCCTTGGAGACTCATCTGCGATTATGGGCTTTCTCTCCGAGGGGCGCTAAAGAGCCGCGTGTAGGAGATGAAGATCTCCCTTCAAGAGATTTTCCACAGAGATAAAGTGGACAGAGTGGTCATGGTCCAGGCTCTGGGAAGTGCCTGGGAAGTAAACACCCACACCCAACACAGCAACTCTCTCGCTCACACACACACACACACACACCACGTCTTTGGTTCTAACAAGTCCTCATTGCTTCTGACAGGCAACTAAGCTACAGCAGGAAACTTGTTGGATAACACTCCCTGGTCCTCAACAGTAAGCATTATTCCCCATGTTACCAAACTGTATCAAACCTTTTATGTGGTGGAATTATTCTTTGAATAAAATATGCCTTTAATTTCCATTTTTCTCCAACTTGATTTTTTCAATTTCCAGTAATTTCTCCTTCTGATATTTCATCTTAGTACCAGAACCTTAGAACCAAAATTTTGCCAAAGTTGCCAAGACTCAAACAAAAACGGCCACAGTACAAATGACTCAAAATCAATTATATCTACAAATGAAATTTAACAACTGTATTTTCAAATAAATTTTTTGTGGCATGAATGAACACATGAAATAGGATAACTGCAGACAAAAAGTGAAAAGGCACTGTACATATGTGTGTCATTTGCAATGTTCTGGATCAAATATCAGAACGAGCAAAACAATGTATCTTCAAAACATCTACTTTACACGAGATAAGAAAAACAGCCCTGTTTTCATCTTTGTGACAATGTAATTTTCAGATAATCCAGTGGGGTTTTTAAATTGTTTATTGAGCTTAAGAAGTGGGAGAATTTTCTCAATCCCTAAAGGAACACGTAATCCTTCAGTTTATCTGAAAAATTCAAAATCACAAAATTTGGAGATACATGGTCTTTACTGGGCAGTGACAAACGTTAGAATCAGAATAACACAGATGTCAACAATAAGCAAAATGTAACATTCTTAACTTTTCATTTACTATTAATGATGGATATCAGAACATATTATCTAGGGAGAATGCACACTTTCATGCCTTCACCGTTACTCCATAGGAGGATGTGCACACAGAGAAGGTTGAAACAAGCTAAATGTAATTGCATGCCGGTGGTCGATGCATTTCTACAAGGGCATGCATGATGGCCCAAGTGCATATGGACAGACTCATGCATAATGCATGTCCAGCAGTCAGTGTAGATCTCCCTGAATCAGGCCGAAATTAACACTAATTGTGATGGCAGACTGACCACAGTGCCCTTCGCTCTAAAATGTGTGACAACCCCACAATGAGATTTTTTTTTTTACAGTGTTTTGTCTGGGTTACTTAGTAATCACATTGTAACAAGGTTTTGTTTTTTAGCAGGCTGACTATGGCAATTAGTGTTTCCTCTTTTTCAGATGTTTTCTGAGTTTAATTACTTTTGGCAAAGTCTGCCATTTTAGAGGTTTAGAGTACTACAGAGTACTACTCTCCCAGCTTCTTAAGCAGCAGGATGGTGTAGCAGCCATGCTTAAGCTCTCGGGCCTTGTTCAAGTTCAAGCCCCTGTCCCTGTTCCGGTCCACGAGCACCCCCCTGGGTTTAAATCATGTATTATTTCTACCAAATAAAACTGGGAAAGAAGGTAGAAAAATTCATATAATCTTCTTTGGAGTACCACATTTGTGAGGACTGTCACAAGTGACACAAAAAAAGCTCCAATAATCACAACAAAAGTATTGCAAATAAATTGAGTATCATTTCCAATGTTTAGCATCCTGCATACCTGCATTCTCATAATACAAAAAACTAACCATGCCTCTACTTGAAACAGGCTGCAACAAACTCTGTCTTTGTAGACATACCATTTGACCCATGACTGGTCATGTAATAGAACATTTAACTACTAGCAGACAAAGGCATTCACCCTTGTAGTACATTCACTCACGTTATTTAAGAATAAGCATGTCCAAACCTCCATTATATCTTGTTCTAACGGATCCATGCGGTTACTAATGAGACTGAGTAATGCACGCATCCTGTATTAGAAGCATCACTGGGTGGAAAAAGAAAAAAAAACCTGGAAAGGTTAAGTCAACACTCAATAGCTCCCAGCCCTATTCTTCTACTTAATACATTTCCTATGCTGACTTAATGAACCACACAAAGTCTTTCTGGTTTTTCATCAGATGGGGGGTAGCGGTGGTGGTGGTGGAAGGGGGTGAGTGGGTGGGGTGTATGAAATGGTAATAAGGGCAGACAGACGGAGAGACGGAGGGAGAAGCCCGAGCGGAGCAGGGGATGAAGCTGCACCTACCTGGAGGTGTGTGATCTCATTAAAGCCAAATTGGTATATGCCAATAAATCCAAGGCACTTGTGATCTGGAATTATTACACACACACACACACACATACACTGATACACATCAACTTCCCCCATGAAGACCATTATTAGTACTGCAAAATTATCCAAAATGGAAAGAAAAGTAATAAATATTGTAATGAGAAATAATAGAGCAATGGCGGATATGGTCACAGCAGTGGCCGTTAACACCAAAACAAACATCTCCAGGGCTGGTGAATAATTACAGCACACAGAGGGAGTCATTAAAGCTTCATCAAACAGAGAAAAAAGGGATAGGGCGAGTATGACATCACAACGACTGTCTCAATAAATCAGTCCGCTGCAGAGGAAAAAAGGACGATAACTGTATGTGATGACAGTACAAGTTTGATTGCTGTGTAAGTAGTGCCACTGTGCTGAGGTATGCTTTGATTGGTATCCAGACTTTAAAAGACAATGCGTATTTTGAAAGAACATAATTACGCACATATCCATTGGGTTTTGTTTGCCACAATTTAAACATGAGTCTGCACATTAATGGACAGGCATAATTGGTGTTTCATTTGTAACCTCGTCACTTTGATTGCTTGTAGTCCAATGTTTAAGTCAAACAAACCCTAGGCGTTTTGTGTTGGGAGCCGCACATCCCAGAGGCCCCTGGGGCTCCTGGGAGAGAGAGAGAGAGAGAGAGAGAAAGACAGAGAGAGAAAGAGGCATGTGAGTGTTGTTTGTGTGTGCTGGCTGGCAGAGTCCCCTTGAGGCTCTACTGTAAAGCTATCATCAGTGGTGGTGTCAGGGATTTGTAGCTTGTCACTGAGAGAGCGAGAGAGTGCTGGCAGTGACTCTGGGAAATAACTGCTTATTGAGAGAGAGCCTGGCTTGCACAGCGTGTGTGAGTGTAGGTGTGTGTAAGAGAGATAGAGAGATGGAGAACGAGTGGAAGGAATGTGTGTCTATTTTCTCCCCGGGGTGTCAGGAGATGTGTGTGTGTGTGTGTGTGTGTGTGTGTGTGTGTGGACGGGTAGGTTGTGGGTCGATCATATGATGTGTGGATCCATATGCCGACTTTCATCTCAGGGCCTTAGGCTCTTTGTCTATGTGTGTTCTTGTCGGCAAGTGGTGTGTGTACGTGTCTATTCGGGGCGTGTCAAAGCCGCTGCGGTGGCGTTGAGTGGATCCACGTCTCCTCGTGCGTTCACGTTCACTTTTGGACCTGAATATGATCAAATGTGTATTTTCAGTCGCTGGCAATAAGGAGTCTGTATAGGCTACCTCCCTGCTACTATGCCTGTGTTTGTGTATGTGTGGTCTTCGCCGAGATGGATGCTGACTTCAAACCGAACTTTCCCTCAAGACGGAGGGCCAGCAGCAGCAAAACGCTGCTGTTGGGTAAATACATGTATCTGCAAAAAACAAGTTCCTCTGGAATGACGAATGGAGGGCTCATTTTCTCATTGACAACCATGTATTTCTGAAATCGCATGTTGGCGGTTGACCAGGTTTCAAGGGCCCGAGGGTCATGAAATTCACTCAACTCATAAATGATCATGTCAGCGTTCAAACGGAGGAAGAAAAAGGAAGACAAGGAAAATTGCAGTTACATGGTTTCCATCTGACTGCAGCTGCTAAATCCACAGCAGCAATGTGGCCCATCTCTAGGGCCCGCAGAGGCAGAAAGACAGTTCCTATTACTATCAGTCCAATTACCGGCCACAGCACAGCCACCGCTGTCAACACCAGACGGGTCATGGTATGTATCGGCATCTTTTCTCTCATGTATAGCCATATTTTCCAGGCAGGGGAACTTGTATATTATGCAGCTCAGCTTTGAGCTATAAGCAACTGGTTATCAACATAGTATAATCGACTCCTATAAATTAGCCATTATGTGGGGTCAAGAGTTGAGTAGAACAGGAAGTGATCAAAGAGCTTGTTCACTATGGGAGTTGAAGGACACCAACAACCCAGTGTATATGGATAATAGCCTGCTTTGAGGATATACACTGGAAACAAGTAAACGTGTGAAAACAATGACAACACAATACAGAAATTGTTGCAATGCAATATTTCCCCTGTGGTTTTACGTGTCCTTGTGGCAATCCACCACACATATACACATAAATACCCAGAAGTGGGGAATGTGATGAGAAGTGTCTAAACATTGAAACACTCTCCATTACAGAAGACAGTGCTCAGCGTTGAGCGTGCCTGCTGAGCTGCCTCTAGTGTTGCACCACATGGAGACAGAAAAGGCCCAGCCCCATCTGGTCTTGGTTCAGTCTGGTTTACTGCAAAGTGGTGCCAATACAAATAGCTGCGCTTGATGTTTGTTTGCATAAATTGTTTTGAAAGGCTTCACCAAGAGTTTTTTGGGTGGATTACGGTGGGGAAGTTGGGGAGCCAGCCATGGTGGAATAATCCTCACTGAGCTGACAGTTAGATTTGCTCTTCTTTAAAAATAAAAAAAAGAAGATTGTTTTGGATTTTTGTTCTTGGTTCCTGGCAGTGAGCTTGGACTGTGAACTTTTCAGTGGGCTGTGCGTGTGTAAGTGTGCGAGTGCATATAATGAGGGTGTGTGACGATGGTGAGCTGCTCTCTCTTCTCTCTTAGCATAGCAGTGTCAATTTCAATAACATCAATGTAGCGTTTAACACATGCTGAAAGTTCAGTTGAAAGTTCAGAGGCCCAATGCAATGTAGGGAAAATGTCTCTCTTCCTAAAGCCCTCGCATATCCACTTTTTCTCTCATAGGTCAAGGCAAAGGAAGGAAACATGTTATGTAGTGAAGTGAATTAGGCTTGTATTACACTGATGAAAAAAAGCAAGTGAAAATGTACCTTCAATTACAGTAGGCACATTTTTTGTTTTGATTGTACATCCTGGTAAAAAAAGACACAGCGGCCAATTGGTAGTCATCATCACTTAGCTCTGGCTTTGCTGCAGGTATAAGAAAATTGACCTGATTGATTTCATGTCCAGGTAAGTGTGCCAGCTCAGCGCTAACTGGTACCAGACAGATTTCTGTGTAAGCTGTATAGATACCCAGGCCCCCGAGTCTCAGCCAGAGCCCCTGATAGGATGGAAATCACAATTCTACCAATGACAGTTCAATCGTTCAAGCACTCTGTTCCTCATTTGCTGCTTAGCCAGTGGAGGTCCCTCCATGGTCGACTCCCAACTAGATCCAGATGTGGCTACAAATATTTTATGCTGCAACATTTGTCTTTGTCTTCAGCGCCTCTGCAGCCACATCGTGTCAGACTGCAGGTCTAATGATGGTATATTTTCTTGTCCGTGGACAAAAACGTGACATTTCTGCTCTATCCTTAACCATTGGTGGGTTTGGTCCCAACACACACAGAGGTTTGACAAGCAACCAGAGTGATACAATATGACAAGACCTACTTCCCTTATCTCAAGACTGATCTAAACAATGACTACAAATAGAGTAACTAAATTCTTTCCCGCTTAAATTCTGCAGTCATATGACTTTTATTGCATCTGAAAGTCATGAAAAAAATATTCCTTGTGTGATTCAAACTTAAGGTAGTGTGAAAAAAAGAAGTCCTGTGTATTCTGAGCAGAAAGCACACTAATAAAATCCAGTGTCGACCAGCATGATGTTTTGCTTTTTGCTTCCTAAAATTTCTGCCTCATCAGTTGGATTTCCACTCGGACATGGCTATTTAATTTCCCTTTCATTCTCCTTTTTCTGAATTCAAGCTCTATCAGTAGGCCTCAGCAAAGTTTTTCCATCTTTTTCCATACCTTAGGACAAAAAAAGAAAAATAAAGAATGGGGCTCCCTCAATCTACCAAACTTAAAAGCAGATGTTACATGGTTGCCAACATCAAAAGGTCCTGTTAACTGAGAGAAGAGAGAAGAGAGAAGGTGAAATCATGTACTTTTGATTAGCCCTTTTTGCTGGTTAATGTAAACGAGTTTAGTACACGGTTGCTGAGTGAACCCTGACCTTGGCCTCATGGCCAGTACATCATCAGATTACAGGAAAAAAACACACACTTTTGTTTCAACTTTGCCTTGCTAAGTCTAATTTCTGATTTGCAGATTGTCAAGCTTATTTTGGAGAATGCAAGAGGCCTGGATCGGATCTCCACAAGGGCCCCTGCTCTGGGGTAACACCTCAAAATAAGGGGGCAGTATCCTTGAAATACAACTTGGCTCCTTTTAGGATCCTCACTCCCTCCTCAGTTCAATATGTTTTCCATTTTGAGGTTAAGATATCTGGAATGTAGATGTGCCCTCTATGTATCTCAAGGATATTTATTCTGAGAAAGATAAGGAGTAAAATCTGGAGAGAAAAGTGGTGCACGGGGGGTGGGGGGGTGAATGAGGGTCCTTCAACAAGTGTTGTGTTTACTTTGCTTGTGGGAAAACAAATCAACACAGACGGCGTCTGAGGAGGCTGTAAAACAGCTCTTTGGTATGGAGCACGGCTCAAATTCCAAGCAGCAAGCATAGCAGTATCACCCCAAGGTGTTGAGAGCAAATATACAGTGTTACCTTTAGGCTAAATAGGGGAAAAACACAGAGACAAGTGCACATCAGTGACAAAGTAGAGCAAGCAAAGGAGCAGCAAAAATGACAACAAATAATAACACTAATTTCTATTTGTTTTTATTGCTTTATATATCTATGTATATATTTAGATGATTTTATTAGATATGTAACAAAAGGGAACACTCAGTACACCTCAGTGTACTTGCAGCTCAGTGGAGAGTAAAAAGTATTTTTTTCATCATCAAATATTGCAATAAATGAGTAACAGTAGATAGCGCTTTATTTCCCAGAATTCTGACATAACACATGCAAAAAGCAGTGCTTGAGCTGGGATTGTCTAGGAGGGGGTCAAACAGGCCCATTAGTACTTTTCTAGGGAATAACCGCTTCATCCTAGGGAATCAAGAATCAATACTGAAAGCTGTACACCTATTGAGTGCTACAAAATAATATCAAAATAAAACAAGAATTGATATTAAACACACTATTTCAGACATATAACTAATTTTGTTTGTGATTGCACTGAATAGAATATACTTTTTAAGAAATGATGATATCAGATGGATGAAGAAAAGAGTGAGAAAGTGCCTTTCATCTGACCTCAACTGGGCAACTTATATAACAATATTTTATCAGTATTTTACTTGAAGCCAACTTCAAAGGACTTAAAAATGAATCTGTATCTAGAAAACCAGACCAATTCTCTATAGTTCACATTAAGTAATACCTACATTACTGAGATGCCTAAGCTGTCATTACAGCTTAGGCATCAAAAGTGGCATTATATTTAGTGATGACTGCTATGTAGTTTCATCTAAATTGATCCTGTTGACAGCTCTCATTCTCCCCTTTGGAAGCTAACGTTAGCTAATTTTATGATCTCACAACTGATAGGACAAGCTGCTGCTCTGCTCTGAATGCCTGGAGATCCAGATTATTAAAATATCAATATGTACTTAAATTAACTGAAGGATTTCGACTATTGTTTACTATCTGCTAGCGTTAGCGGTCTGTCAGTATACGACTAATATCCTGCCAACTTACGGGGCTGGAAAATTACATGTGTAGGCAGCTAACGCTTGTTTGTTGCCCAATGGACTCATCAAAATTTGTGAACATCAAAAACATGCATTCTTCGCTTTAGATATCAGAGCGATAAATAGTGGCATTTCACCCCCTAAAAATATCTTTGGCAGAGCGTGCAGACTGTCACCAGCTTGCAATGGGTGGTTACCAGATAACAGGTTCATTCAGTAGTTTGGCTAACTCAACAAATGAATGTTGAACAGCTTATAAAATCTAAAAATGGGAAACCTGGTAATAGCATGGATTCTAGACCATGGAGACAGTTTGGTGCAGGAAGGCTGTAGTGATGGAACATTTAATGTTTTAAAGGGATCAGTGTCACAATGGTGAACTCTGGCTCAAACCCTGAAAGAGGTCAGATTATAGCACCCTGACAATATTCCTGCTAAAAAAATAAATGATAACATGAGCAAAGGAAACACACTTCTTTACAGCTACAGGGACATTCATCCTGTCTGCACATGTCACCTTGTGTTCCATCAGATCAAGATTTTTTACCAGACTCCAATTGATGTTGCTGTTAGCTTCATTAACCTTGTCTCTGTCTGGTAAGTCTGTATGTCTGGTGACTGTGTTTCGTGTCTGTGCATGTGTATACACTGCAAACTGTGTGAACGTAGTATGTGCTTGACCTTTGCCAGCAGGAGAGCAAATGCAGTGGAAGAGTGATACCACTGTGCGGTCCTCTAATCTGCTCACTTAGCCCCCGGCTTTGGGGCTCACTTCGCTCCGCTTCATCTGAAGCCCCCTCATCACAAACTGCTGGCAGTACTCTCACAGACTGGAGCCCGGCTACATTCACATACACTCCTGTGCCTTTCTCTGCCTCTGTCCCTCCATTTCATTCTCCCTCTTTCTCTCTATCACATTTTTGTCTCTCTTTTTTTCTGTTCTGTGCTCTTTTGGCCCTCAGCTTCACCTGACCTATTTTGTGTAAGTTTAATCTTGGTAAGCACTGTTAGCATCCCACCATTATACTCCAGATGAAGTGCATATTTGTGGGATGAGCCTGACTGCATTTATCCAGCTCTCTCTCTCTTGCTCTCTCCCTCAGCTCTCTGTGCTCAGCCTGTCTTGACCTTTGCATACTTACAATCTGTAGAAGCACTACAGCAGTCCAGGTGAAGTGTATATCCTGGGATGGGCACCTTTCCTGACTCCAATACAAGAGACTTGTAGAGTACAAGATATTTTCTCTCTCTCTGAGTGCTCACCTGTGCTCACCCAGTCTTGTGTACGTGCCTGTGTCAGCACTATTGTAATCCCTGATAAAGTAGCTATCTGGGCTATCAAAGATCCTCAAAAGTCATACAGTAAGCTACTGGGATTATACGCACTGTGGTGTGGGTGTTAATAGTTTCATTATTAGATGAAAATCATAATAGGATAAAAAGACTAAATAAATAAATAAAAAGAGATGGGAGTGAGATGGGAGGGGGTTGTTCCACCTTAATGCAACACTGACCAGCACAATTTTCAATTGTTCATGCTTAATTGAACTGCTTCTGATGTACTGGGGTACAATGGGTTTCAAAAGTGTAAGGGAGAAGAAGGGGGCACATTTCCTCTTAACATTTCCTTTTCTTTACAGCATTATTAAAAAGCATTACATTCTTTTGTTAATAGCTCCTCATATCTAGAAACTTGACATTTATGGATATAACAAGTAACATCTACTCATTTTACAAAGTAATTAAGGTTATGTGTACTTTTCCTTCTTATTTTTTAGAAGCAAGTAATTGTAAAAGTAACTTTTACACATGTTTTGGCCTATTTAATTGGTTTTGATTTTTATATATATAAGGAACATTTTATTACAGGAAATGTTCTTCTAAAACAATACCACATATTGAGCACATATTGTATTTAAACACATACTACTTTAAAACCACTCACATACATAATGAAACTTGCTAAATTTCTAGCTTGTTATGTGTGATTTAGTATATTTTGAATAACTTACTCTAAATATTGCACCATAATTAATTTTTTCTTAAAAAGGAAGTCATTTTTTTGTTTGCATTTTAAATGAACTACCTTTTTTTTAAAACAGTAGCCTACATACAGTATACTTTAGTCAGACACTGTAAGCAAGTATTATCTACACAGTTGGCAATAAGATGGCTGGACAGGGTCATCAGGGACAGTGGTAGGACTGAGCACTGAGGCTGAAGTCTTGTAGCCCCTAGTCCTCCCCCAGGGGGTTGGGGTCCTTGCCAGGGGCTTATCGCTTCACACACATTGTCATTTCCTATAGTCTCTCCCCTATTCATCCTTCTCCCCATCCTCTTCCTTCCCCCTCCCTCCAGTCCTTCCTCTCTTGTCTCTCTGTAGCACCTCCTCAAGCTGTCGGCACACTGGTTCGGAGGGTTTCCTTCAGGAAGGAGAGGTCCATGTTCCGACCACAGGCTGATAGAGGGAGCCTGATAACCCCTGAGCCAAGTGTTACCCTGCCAGCTGACATGAAGCAGATGTCCTCCTGACCCCTTTTTCTTTGGGAACAGGACACCCAAACACAAATACTGGGGAGCTTGAATGTCAGCAGAGACCCTCTGCTACTGGAGTGGCACAGCAATCAGTCTATATATATATTATTTAAGCATATCACATTTTGTGACACAAGAAAAATTAAAAGTTCATTTAATGGAAAAAATACAAGTTAGTTACAGAACAATGGGAACTATGTTTACTGTGGTGTTATTTATTGGTGAGTGTGCACTCTATACTCTTTGCATGAACTCTGTTTCTTTATATGTATCAACTTGCAGAGATGTTGTTTTATTCTGTTTTATGTTACCTTTATATCGTCTGGAGTCCCTTGCCAGATGCTAAAAAGTTTTTTTCCCAGTGATCAGTTGTCCATGACAAATAAACAGATACAATAGAAATAATTAAAATACACAAAAACTTACAGTATTTTAAACAATTAGCCTAATTAAAGCACTGATGGTTTCCAGCATGTTCATTGTATAGCTTTAAAAAAAAAAAACAACAATAAAAAAAATAGCTGGATAGTGAAATTTGACAGTGCAACATTATTTCAACCTATACTGTAGACACTGATAGTAGCCCTGTTGCTGTCCAATGAAAATAATGCATCTCCACATTTTTCAGATAAACTGAAGGAGTAAGTACTCCTTCATGGGTTGAGAAAATTCTACTTTGTAAACTAAAATAAAACCCAACCCATTGGTTGCATTGTCACAAACATATCTGTTTAAAGCTGATGTTTTGGAGATACATGGTTTTGACAGGACAGCGACACTACACTCATTAGTCATTACAATGAGGACATTGTCTTATCAACAGTGGAAAGCTCCGACAAATCCAGCAGCCCTGACATTTAATGTCCCATGCAGTTTATGTGTTATACAGTGACCAGAGGAAATAATGCAATGTATGTCCCCAAACCTGGGTTATCTCACATACACAGAAACACAAACATACACACACACACACAACACACACAACCCACACCGGTCGGCCTCTTGGGGAGAAAGGTGGAGTTGAGTGTGCACAGAGACCTTAAAGCCTTGTGACCTCATTACTATTCAGGACCAGCAGTGAGAAGACGAGTGGCGCTGCGTTCCCAGTACAGCTCACCCCCAGCACTAGTAGATGATGTGCAGGAATCGGGGGGATGTGGGGGGGGCTGCAGCTTCCCCTGAACCCCCCTCCCACACACACACACACACACACACACACACACACACAGCTACACGTATACACACAATCACTTCCTCCTGGGAGATAGGCGGCCTCTGCTTTCTGTCAGGGTGTCCTCTCGCTTGGTGGGAATCTCGTCTTCTGACTCCACAGATGCCCCCCTCCCTACAGATGAGAAAGAAAACAAGACCTGGGGAAGACACTGCTGCTCATCCTCTGCTATCATCTTCCATATTTTCTTTGCTGTCTCTCTCTACTACGTCCCCGTCCCCTTCTCTTCTTCTCTTTCTTCTGCCCAGGCGGTCGACAGCGTTAATTGGCTCACTCAGTCACCGGTACATTGATTGCGGTCACTAATAAAAGGGCTATTGATTGGCACTTTGTTTAACATTGGCCCATGCAGTGAGAGCTGCCCTCTAATACTATCCTGACAGCAACCTTTTCCTGTTTGCCAGACTCTTAATGTCATAAATTATGTCAGTCGATTAAGGAGATATTTTGTCCCTCACGTTTTGCCCCATCAGTGTAAGGACATTTTCAGATTGTTGCTCCTGAAGAGAAGTGGCCCCTGAGAGCTGAGAGCAACAACCCAACATCTTGTTTATTAGGCTTGTTTGCTGTCAAACCCACAGTCAGATATACAGTATATTCTGAATAAAGATATATTCAGGCATTACGAAACCTGATTTTTAACACATTGCATGCTGTTTGTAGAGCAATGTAGAAAAACTATAGTGACAGTAAAGAGTTTGGAGCTATTTCTCCATTATTAAATAAATGTCCAATAATGAGCTATATGTAGCAAGGTATCCTCTGTAAGACTTTAGTTTTGTAAAACGAATGGTTGATAAAACACAGTGGGTTTTACAGTTATGCTGTAAAAAATGCAATACTGTACAATACTACAATAACAGGGTCTAGTGTAATGTCTGACAGATTTCTGACCAGCATTTCATACCTGCGACATCGCAAATAAGACAGGAATTCTAAGTCCAGAGTTTGTTGGTCAAGAAATATTGTAGTTCCTTCACATAGCTGCTTCAAAAACCACAACACACTAGAAAATAGAAGTAGAGGAGCCATACTTTTTCATACAGAAAGTATGCTGTTATATGGCACATATGTACCATAACAGGCACATAATGGGCCCTCAGGAGATCAGATGCTGATGTCCTCAATATTGCCTCAAGTGATATGTTTTACACTTCTCAAATGCACAAGATTGTACCAGTGACTATGGTGATTTTGCACCATTACATTTTGGTCACTTTGGGTACAATGGTGCCATATTGTACCCGTATAGATTAGTCCCACAGCAACAAGCTTATACGTATATTCCAAAAGGTACTATTCCGCTCTATATATATATAACTGGATCTAATTTGGATCTAATGGTATTTAAATACACAAGATATAACAATAATTCCCAAAAATGGTCGCATGGAAAGATTCTGGAATAGCTCAGCTAATTTAAAATGTCCAGATATTTGTGTTTAGGTGCACAGTTTCCCACCAAAATGAGTCAATTGTAAAACCTTAAGACCGTGTGCGTCAAACCTAGTTAGCAAGCAAGCAGAGAAGTCAAAATAGATAGCTAAAAGCAATGGTTCATTCGACTTCTGCTAGTGGTCGTAGTTAAATGTAAACTTGACTGAACCTTGTGAAAAAAAGGGGCCAAACATTTCAGTTCACTAAGATACAAAGATCACCATGTCATACATGAAAAAAATGTTAGATGCACTTTTATATGATTTAATACTTATATTTAATAGTGTTAACATCCACTTAAAAATTGATTCAAATGAACACATTTGGAACATGACAGGTGGTGTAGATGAAGGGGTATTTGAGCTCATCTGCTCGGGTTGAGGGGACAAAAACGATTGTCAAGCACTGAGACATAGCATGTCAATAAGACAGCCTTGGGTTTTTAGGAGTTGTAAGGATTAATAAATATACAGGGTTTATGTTTTAGACAACAGACAAGTCTAAGCACTGTTTTTGATGCTTCCTTAGACCTGGTGTCCCTCATGTGTGCTTTATCCCTTTCTTACCCAGCCTCCAAGGAATTTTAGCAACACATAATTTGGATCCAAATTGTACCACTCTCAGCACATTAATTCTCTAAAATGTTACGTAAGGCAGGAACATTTTACAACACTTGCTGATAATTGGCTGCCTCAATTAGAATGGTACACGGTGATTTTCACTTTACATTTTTAGTAGACACGTCTCTTCCCCTGTGAGGAACATGCAGGTTGACAGGAAACAGCCTGTGCAATATTCTCAACATGAACTCAATATCTAGTTTTATTGAAATTAGCTGTGCGCTATTCTTCACTGAGCAGTCCTGAAGCTTCAGTGAGTCAAAGGCAGGTCTCCTGAGCAAGACGATAAAAACTGGAAATGGGGTGTAAGTACCTCCATGAAAGATTTAATTATCGCCATTAAATATTCAATGATCAATAGAGTTTGTTTTAGCCGATCAATAGGTGGCCAGGCCTGAGAAGGACAATGTGCATAAGTTACTGTTTGCATTTCAAAGCAGCTGTCACGTGGCCCCATTGGAAATCCATACCATTTTGTTAGGCTGTATTTCATATTTAGCTGCTTTATCCCCTTATCACTGACTGCTATTGATTCCCTTCCCTTTATTTACTGCCTGCAAACTGCCTTAGGTTTAAAATGTCAAAATGTTTTTAGGGAATCCGATACACCTCCATCTGCCTTCATCATCTCATATCTAGCTCTTTATTTCTCTCCCCCTCCCCCTCTGTCTCTCTCTCTCTCTTTAATTCCCTTGTCTCTCTTTCCTCTCTCTCTCTCTCCCTCCCTCGCTCTCACTACCCCTCTCAGTAGAGTTGGAAACTAAACCCTGTCATCTTCCCACCCACCATACAGATCTCTGCTCACTCGGGTGTGAATCTGCACATTATTCAAATAAATATCTCAGAAGTGTCAGGGGAATACTCCGAGCCACTTCAAAGAAGCCCCCCCTCCCCAACCCTTCAAGTTTGTTTGTTCTTGCTGGAGTCCTATTTTGTTTACCTGAACCGGCTCTAATGGCTTGTTTTTCCGCAGCACCTATCACATGTTCAAGAGCGACATTTAGCCAAGTTCAAGTGTTCAGGTCTCACCTAGGCTTTGACTGTTCTTCAACACTGAATATGATGTTGTTAAGTTTTGGCCGAAAACACTCTTTCTCTCTGTTTTCCTTGCAGCCTTTCACCTGTCTCTTAACCCAATGTTTCATTCCCCTTTCTAGCTTTGTGCCCTCTTTCTTATCCCTCACTGTTTTTCCTCTGTATCCCTTCTCCTCCACATTTTCTAATTCACCTAGTTGGCTTCCCCAGGTGGGATATTGTGTAAAAATGCTTAGCATGCAGTGTGTACTGAGAGGATGAGCCCCAAACACAATCCAGAACTATATGACATTGTTGGGTTACAAGTGCACTTAAATTATACACTTATTTCAGTTATACCTTTTGACGGTATCAAGGCCAGATTCCCATGATGGGCGCTGCTTTTGTGTACAGAATAATGGCAAAGAAAAATAACATTTTAATATGCTTTAGAACTATTTCTAAAGGTTAACTATGTAGCTGTAAGTGGACATTTTATATATCGGGGGGGGGGGTCACATGACCAGCAAGGTGCTCTCCACATTGAGCTAAACAGGATCCATCCATTATGAAATGCGAAATAATAGCTGGATTATAGTGCTGTGCACTCTCTCTGTTTACTTATATAGGACCGTCTCTCAATCTGTGAGCAGGCCTATCTATCAGAGCCACCCTCAGCCAGGAGACCACAGAGGTCAGGGAGTTAACCTTCAGGGGCCTAAGGGCTGCATGAAGCATCATCAGTGCCATCAGGATACATGGCCTCAGCACTGCTGCACAGCTGGTGGATGGAAAATCTGGATGACCTGAATGGGTGTGTATGTGTGCATGTATTTACTTGCACATCTGTGTGCATCTGTGTTGCTAGTGTAAATATGAGGGTCATGAATGATGGTTAAAATGATCCAATAACCTCAAACGCAGAAGGAGACACAAGCTGGCTAGAGCAGGATGTGTGAATCTGATGAACAACTTCACCCATAATTAGTATGCATTGATACGGGCTATTAATGCAATTTATAGTTTCTAGGAATCACTTCTAAAACATGAATACGCTTAAACCTTAGTATAAAATAAATAAATGTCATATTTATAAAATATAACAAAATAAATAAAATAGATTATTATTACTATTATTATTGAAACTGAAACATCAGGGGAATGAATACACCTTACACATAATGTATTTACCCATACACAACACACATACACAATATAAGAGACAATTATGATTACATGTAGGCTACAACCTACCTGATCACCTGTGTATGTCTATGTATTTTGTCCTCTCTAAAAGCCCTGTTTTGTTTTACTTGATTTACTTTATTTTGCCTGTTTATTCAGTTACTTGAAAGAATCTGGGCTGGTGTTTTTGGCCTTCGAGAGGTAGCCTAGTTAACGCTGGTCCACACTCCAGCAGGTGGCAGTAATGCAGCTTAACGTTTGTTGAGGCCTGCCATTAATCACGCAGAGGACGCATGCCCAAGATACCCCACGTGGTTAACGTGATGAACTCACGCTGTTGTTGCCAGGAGGACCAAAGCTGCAAGGTTGGCCTGTGAGACTAACTTCAGTAAGACGCAATTTTTACCGTAAAAATGTAATTACTTGCTACACAAGTAATTACATGTTTTTAGCCATACTTGCTAGGTATAGCAAGCTAGCCTGCACCTCAGTAAACAGTAAGGCTAACTATGACTTGGAATATTGACCATTTAAAATCGACTGTAGATGACTACAACTAAGGATTTTTTGTTTAAATTAATCTACCAGTTATTTGTTGTTGAAGAATATGTCAACAGTTTAGCTTATCAAATGTCACAATGTCCATAAGTAGAGCCAACGTATTGCTTTAAAATTCACATAACTGACTAACTTTCAAAAAACCTCAGTTATTCAACTTGCAGTGATATATGGAGAAAGAAATGTTGCATATCTATCTATCTATCTATCTCACCCTGTATCTATCTATCTCAGGTCTTTATAATCCTTTAAATTTCCATGATCCACAATTGTGCTCCTCCAAAATGCACAGTGTTGGCGTGATTATACATGGTGAAAGACATCACTCATGATTTGGCTGGGACACTTCAGCTTGTATGTTTAAATTGCTCCCAATAGTATCCTTAATCTGGGTGGAAATCAATATGGCTTTTACTGTCACATTGGCGGGGCGGGGACCATGTATTGATGTTCAGATGTCATTTCAGGGGGATTTGATGTTTCTGTCCTCTCTTCAGTGAGGAGATGGCGTGATAGATCAACTGATGGTGTCTGCTTGGTTTCTCCAGGGTTTTACTGGAGCCTGTCCTTGTTTTGGAGTGAAATTGCAGATGTAAAGTTGAGTTAGAATGTTCTGCGCTTACAAAGAAAAACAAGAAAAGGTTTAGGGAAAGATGCTATTGATTATTTTTTTTGTCAGGAAAGCTGTTTGAATTAAAGCCTGATATCTTAATGGGGTTATCATCGTAAGCTCCAAACCCAGGACGAGGGCTCTGAACAGACATTATCACACACAGATGACAGCACACACACACTTAGGCATTTTATCTAGCCATTTGATCAGTATAGAAAATGTTGTGTCTCAATGCACTGTTTCTGATCCTAGTAGCAAGTATAATTTTGTTTTAGTCTTATTCTGTTGTCGTAAAGATGTTTTTGCATCTGTATTCACTGTTTAATGATTCTAGAGTGATGGACGGCACTGCAGAGGTGAAATAGAAGAAGGGTGCAGTAGTACAGTAGCTCTGGATGGAGATAGATTGGTAAGGTTATAAATACACAGAGAGGGGGAGAAAGGGATAGGTATTGATGTTGATGGAGTGAAGAGTGAGTAATGTTTTAACAACAGTGCATAGGATGGAGTTATGCATAAACCAGCAGTAACTAGCGATGGGTAGGAGTGATACCTGTATTCAGGATAAATATTCATATATACCTTTTCATTTATTTCTATTTTTATAGATACACCTACGTGTGGACCAAATGTTTCAGATTTAGTAATCCATATTTAATGTGACTACTAGTAGAATGTAATTCATAATATTTTTAAAGACCCACTTTCTTTCACTGAATTAAGTTCTTAAAGTTTGTGAAATTCTTGTTTGTTTTGCCTGGTTAAGGATTGAATGGTAAAAGAGGAAGGAGCCACAGTGAACCGGTTAGATGAAGAGGCGACAGGTGCTTACTTCAGTTCGGTGAACTCAAACCTGCAACATGTCATTTAGCCCGGGTAAGCACCATCTCTTACTGTGTCATCCCTGTCATTCCTGCTGGGCCCCCATCACTGATTCTGATCACGGGTTGATTGTGGTATGGAGTGCACACTAATCACAACTTTATGGAAATCTGACCGCTGCTTAAAAGACCTACATGGAACTGATACACACCTGATGTCATTTCAACCCTGTGCACTGTCGGTTGATATATTGTTGATCTTTGGTCTTCTTTTTAATCTTACCTAGCAACAGGTGACAAAGGCTGTCTTTGCCTTGCCACAGCATCAGAGGAAATAGTCTTCCATTGTTTTGAATTGTATGAACATTACCGTTTAACACAGTACTAAAACACTTCTCTCAATTTTCAGTCTTATTTTCCTTTAATCCTGGAAGTTATTTACATTTTGCATAATTGGTTTTGAATTTTTTTGTTAGCTTCCTATACCTACACCGCCTCACCTCTCTCTCCATCTCTCTCTCACCTTCATATTTATAGATTTAGCTTTGCTCCTAACTGTCAGTCTCCATCCCTCTCTGTCCCTGTCCCACTGTTTCTCTCTAAGGAGTCTTGCCTCCTCCCTGACAGCCCAGGAGCCCTAGAGTCACATTTCAGGCCTGGCTGCTACTTAAAGGCCCATAATCTGCTTGGCGAATGGCTACAGTGTGGCGGCCTGAGCGGAAGCAAATTATTCGCTTTAAGGACTCCTGCTGCTGTGGGACCTGGGGCTAGTGGCTGGTGCTGTTAACGTTAACACACACACACACAGACACGGTGTGCAAGCCATCATTATTTATTTAACCCGTTAAGTGTTTAAAGTGGAAGGGGTCCACCGGGACACAGCTTGGTTGATGAAATTTTACATATATATACATATATATATATATAATATCTATATATATCTATATCTATATATATCTATATATCTCTCTCTCTCTCTNTATATATATATATATGGTTAAGTCCTTCAGGGAGAGGAACAAGGGAACATAGAAAGATGAAGCCTTCCCTACATTTTCAGATGCAAGCTCTGATCACTGGCCGACATGGTGGTATTACAGACCTCACATGGGAGGAATTCACAGTGATGTATTTAATGTGAATGTTTCCTGGGCTGCGTGTGAGAGATAGCGAGAAAGTGCATGTCTGTGTGTGTCAGACAAGAATAATATGCATAAGTGTTTGTGTCTGACACACTGTTACCAATTGGCATTTCCACATAATGCCACTACAAACTAACTCGAGTTGTTTAGCAAGCCCTGGCTGAAGAATATCGATATCCTCTAGCATTAACAATGTCACTGGCAACCCCGATTCACCTTGGAGAATGTGTGTGTTTGTTGTGTGCGTGTATGCAGCCGTGTTTCTGTGTCCAGGTGCATCTGTTTGATCACAGTAATAGACAGAGGGGATAGCATATTTGTTTTCTGTATGTGTGTGTGGAATAAGTTGTCCCAGCATTAATAAGTAATCACTGGATGTTGGCCCTCCCATAACATGTTGGGCCGGCAGCACTTGCCCCCCAGTAATGACACCATTATAGGACCGAAGTAGCCAGTTGAGAGTTTACCTCTGGGAATCTCTGCTCTGTCCCCAGTCTGCTTCAGCTCCTCGTCATAAGGGCTGGGAGGTTGTCTGTTGCACCTGAACTTGCTGTTGCACCCGCAGTGCAACTACACAAATGCAGCTGAATTTTCTTTTTCTTTAACCTGTGGTCACTATAATAACCATCAGAGATAAACAAACACACAGGCCCTGGTGTATATATTGTGGTCATCAGATAAAATGCATTATATACACATGTATACATATATACATGTATGGTTATAGAAAACCAAATGACTCTTTGTTAATACAAATCTAACTGAGGCTCTATCTAACCCATGTGTAAAAAAAAAAAAAAAAGCCCATATTTGAATGCAGTCAACATGGGGGGGAATGTTTTGCGGGTGTGTAATTTGTTATAATAAAGACAACACACAGACAGCAAAGTAAAGAAATTGAGCTACTATTTATTAGATTATATAAACTATGGTGATGGCAAGTAGAGACAGAGAGAGGGATGGGGAGAAAGAGAGAGAGAGAGAGAGAGAGAGAGAGAGGGGGGACTGAACAGATTGAATGGCTAATGAAATGGGTACCTCCAGGCCTGAATAAATTCTCTGGTCTGGCGATCCCCCAGGATGCTGGCCTCCCAGGGAGATTAATGACCACTGGGCCATGGTATAATGAAGTAGTTTGCCTTGGCAATGTGCTTGTGAATTCATCACAGTGTCCACAAGTGGGCTGGCTGAGCACAACATCTTTATAAATCCCCCTCGCTCTTCTCTCCCGCTGCTGCTGATTTATGGTTCCGCCACCCCCAAATGGTTTGGCCCCTCTCACCAGACCCCGCCCTGGCTGACCATCACTATCCTACCGAAATCCAGGTCACTGCACTGATGGGGAAGAAATGGGAGGCTAATCAGATAATGGGAGGTGAAAATGGGCGAGAGTGAGTCGGAGTCTTCAATCTCTGAACTCCGGCTCTGCCTCTCTGTTTCTTTGTCTCCGTCTCACTTGCATGCACATAGTCTTGCAAAAGGTGATTCATTCTGTTTCCCATATCTCTCAACTGAACTTGTAAACTCATCTGCATTCAATATTTATCTAATAGGCAATACATGTAACTTGAGGATTGTCCATAAGCTAATAGCTCATTATTGATACACATTAATGAAAACATATACATATTTAAAAAGCAAATATGAAATGTTTTGTTATAAGATAATGAGAAATGGGGGCACTTGGGTACCAAAGAGGGAAAGGGACACCACTACCACAGAGGGTCCAGGTTCAGCGCCTGGCAGTGGTGCTTTGTGGCTTGGCTGTGCGCCCAGTTGACAATATTTGCAGGTGGAAAGGTGTTGAGGGATCATGTCCAAGTTGGTTGGTTGGGGCACCTGTGCGGAAAGGGTTACGATCTGGGGAAGGATGCAGTTTGAACCTCCACATGGGTTATGCCCTCCTGGTAGGGTTGGCTGATATGGCCTAAATATTTAATTTCGAGCTTGTGGATGGATCAAAATAAAAAGCTTTTCTTTTTTCCTGCAAAAAGACTAAAATATGATTGAAACATCACATTCTTTAGGCCTACATGTAACAAACTGTGATAATAATAAAAGACCTGCACCACTTGCAGGGCTTTCTTTGTTATGCATATTTCAAAAATACAGTTGATCCTTTACAGCCATGAACCGTCAGTACCAGATGATTCAGTATATGACGAGCACAGACATCCAGTTTAATATAATCAGTCAGAGAGAGCAGAAAACTAGACAAAGCAGAATCTGCTCACTGTTCAGTGGGTTCTTTCAAATGAGATTTTATCTCATCAGTTAACACAAACCGAGAGCACTGATCTGTGTTTTCAGTCTATTCTTCCATTAGATGCGACCGTTGGATTCACAGCGAGCGATCCAGAGCCAGCTAGCCACCTGGAGTCCCTTAAACTGTGACAGGTGTGCATGTAGTGTAACTATTCAGGGGACAGTTTGCAGAACTTATGTAACTCAAGACAGCTAATGTAGGTGGCTATCATCATCAAGTTACTTTTTGACTGATCATAAACATTTTTGTGCTTGTTCTTGATTTTTAGAATGAAAACATTTTACATTATGCACATTAAAATAAATAAATAATATAAATATATTTCACTCTACCTCCCGATGAAGCTCCCTACTGTCCTGTGAAAAGAAGCTGCACATGACTAGAAGTACTGTATACGTGAGGAGACAACTCTCCTCATCCATAGGTATCTTAAATTATCATTCATTCATTCCAAAGGCAAAATGGTCTTGTTTGAAAACAGCGCCTGCCATGTCATCAGCCTAGATCTGCAATTGTTTGTTCTTGGTATATGTCAGGATATACTAAATGAGAAATTATCTGTGCATCTAAGCTCTCATTTACCACAAATTTCTTCAGGTTGTGGCAATTTTTCAGTATTTACTGCAAACAATTAATTTGAAGTGTCTCAGACTTTGCAAACAATAGATAGGGGGGGTAGTTGAATTTTGGCAGTATTAATGTGAGGTTGCCAAAATCCTACTCCCCAGTGCAAAATGGTCCCTGTTGTGACTACAAACATGTGCTTTGTAGGTTACCATCCAGTGACGTAAGGCTGTAACCTTGATAAATTTGAAGTGTCTCAGACTTTTCAAACAATAGATAGGGGAGGGGGGTTTAATTTTGGCAGTATTAATGTGAGGCTGCCAAGATCTGATTCTCTACTGCAAAATGGTCCCTGTTGTAACTACAAGCATTTGCTTTGTAGGGTACCATCCAGTGACGTAAGGCTGTTCTTCAAACTGACAAGTCACCTCTGCTTTTCAAAAAAAAGAAGTTAAAAAAGAGGGCATAAAAATTACATTCTTAATTTTAATACCAATATTAGAAAACTAGTATTTATTTAACTGGATTAAATATCTCCAGCTATCATTTGGTATGTGTAATAAGTCAAAATATGATATGTGTTTGTTTTACATATCTTGAAAGGAATTCCAAAACACATTTGGAAATGTCTTGAATTACCAGTCTGATTGTAATTGCCGATAATGTACTTTGACTGGCTACATTGGAATTATTAGCTACTTGTAAATTGTCAATAATGGTTCCACTTGCAAACGTTATTGTCATTTTGTAGAAAACTCACATTGTGCGGCAGTGTCGTAGGAATCAATCGATTCGAGGCAGAGTCTTCAGATATAAAGATCTTTATTGCAAAGGCTAAAGACCTGAGTTAGTCTGCAGAGCAACTGGAGTATACATGAGAATACAACTTCTTATTCTTATTTTGTTAGTTTATCGTACCATCAGAACGTGCCTCCAGTCCTCTCCCATTCTCCCGTCCTATTGGCCATTCTATTTTTTGCCATGGCTCTAGTTAAGCTAAGAAATGATAAAACAGCTTGCCATAGGGAGAAATGGGTCTGCTCAGCCAGATTCCTTGCTTACACACATAGTGCTTACTTCGCCATATTCCTATTCTATCCTGCAGCTGTCCTGCAGCCACATCCCCATGTTCTTTTGCAATAGTTGTACATGGAGCTAAATTCACTTTGCACCGACAAAATGGGCATAAAGAGAAGGAAATGGCAATTTTCTGAACATGGAGATTGTGCAACACTGCAGCAGCAGAGCAAGTGTATCATAATATGTGTGACTTATACATCTGTGGCAAGTTGCAACAACTGGCATATTCTCTCTGGTCTTACTAAGGGAAACCTCACAATGATCCACACATTAAAACTTTATACAACCAAACTCTCATTTCAGCACGTGATGGATGCTGCGTACACCTAATTGTTAATAATTGTTAGATACAGTATCTCCAGTGACTAGCCGAGTCCTAAGTGCATTCCCACCAAAAGCCAGGCATTTGTTACAGGCCCCTGCCTCCTGTTGCTGAGACATTGCCAGCTTGTTAATGGCTGAGGACTGATGAGGCCCAATGTTGCACAACTCTGTCGGGCTCATAAAGCCTGTCTGCTTGATAACTGGAGCTCCATATGGAATAGTGGCAAGGAAATTAAAGGAGAACAATAAAGCATATTGAGGGATATTTAGATTAAAATGCATTTAATTGGGTTCCTGCCTAACGCAGTTGAGATGTGTTCTTCTCACGTAGCCATCCGTTCTGCAGGTAGTCTTTACTAAAACTAAATGATGCTGCTGTCATTGTGTTTGTAGCCTAACCTGGTAAAGATTATTAATGAGTGCAATAAATCCAAATTGCATAATAGGAAGTTATGAAAAAAGGAATGTCAGAGTTAAGTCTAATGAGTATTTAGTTTGTTTACCAAGAGCAATCGTCACCCTGTGCAATGTGTACTTAGTAATTGTCAAAGGCTTTATATCCCCATTCTTTCTCAAGATGGCTTATCTTAATCTACAGTGTCTTATTTTTCTTGGAAAGGGATGGATGAGTCGAGTAATTGTACAGTTGACATCGGCTTAGACAACATCATCCCCTTAGTCCCCAGCTAATCCTACAGAGTGATAACAATAATGGGAAAAAAGAATGGAGATATTTTTTTTTACAAAAGAAGATATGGAGTTTAATTTGTAATTAGCTGCAGAGGTCAAAGACTTGATCCACCATCTGAAGGTTATCCTCCCTTATTTATTTATTTTTTTCCCTCTCCTCTTCTTTTTCCGTTTCCCTCTCACTAGCCAGCCTCTGAATCAGATCATGACCTTGTTGTGAAGAAGTCAAGTGTTAATTGTGTGTTTGTGTGTGTGTGTGTGTGTGTGTGTGTGTGTGTGTGTGTGTGTGTGTGTGTACTTAAAGGAAGATCAGTGAATAAAAATGGGGATATTTCCCTCATGATTGCTTGACAGTTTGAAAAAGAGAGGTGTGTATTTGTGAGCGCCTGTGTTTGTGCATGCGTGTTTGCTGACGAGTGGAAGTGTAATTTATTTTGGGGGGGTTATGACCCTGGACCCCTATCCACCCCCCCCACCCCATCTGCCCTGCATCAGACAGCTCTGTGTAGCCCCTTGGGGGCTCTGAAGTAGCAGAGTTGCCCTCTTTGCCCGTATGTGTTTGTGTGTGGAAAATCAGACGTTTTTGCTTGTGTGTATGTGTGTGCTAACGTGGGCGTGTGTGTGTCTGTGCTAGTATTGATCCCCCCCCTCATTCCTTATAATGAAGTGGAACTACAGCTCCATTACGAGCTGTTCCGCCATTGGCTGGAGGTAATATGAAATTAGCTAGCGTGCTGTGAGCCTGTCAGTATTGATTTCACTACCCAGATTACTTGTTACAAAAGAATAGAGCTGTCTGTGGCATAATTGAACAAGTTAACTCCTTGTCTCATAAAATGTAGGCCTGTATTGATTGTTACAGGGGAGGGCTTGGTGATATGCAGAGAGAAAGTAAGTTGTATGGGTGTTAACTGTAAAGAGGTGCTGATGCTTTCTTTTCTTGCCCGCCAGTGTCACCCTGACACGTGGATCAAGGCGTTTCTTGCTGAGTTGCAGGATGGCGGACAGCAAATGAGTTGTGTTCCTTCAGCTTCACGTTACAACACACATTTCTCCCTTTTTCCTCCCTCTGTCATTTTTCATTTCATTTGCCTCAAGATTTGCCTCAGTCCCATTTTCAATTTATTACCATATGTAAAAGGTGTCGGAGCTTGATGTTGTCAGAGCAGATTTACTTTGGTTTATCATGAGTGACCTGTTTGTAAGTAGAGCAGCCATTGCTTGAGTTGTGATGAGCATGCTGGCCCTGTCTAATCACACTTGGCAGATTTGTGCCATGGAAAGTGAGGTGTTTAACAAGCGTCCCGGTCCATTAATTAAGGGCCTCCTTAAGAAAAACGGGGAGAAAGTGAGTTCAATAATTTACATGAGCTAAAGGCAACCAGAATAGCCTTTGCCCACAGAGAGAAGGGAAAGATACTGTGGTCTCTGGGCTGTATACATGGGTGAAGCCAAATGGATGGATTCATATATATGCACACACACACACACACACACACACACACACACACACACACACACACACACAGCTGCAGTGTAATGAGCCTTTAGCCTGTTAACCCTAGCCAGCTAATTCTGAAGCAAGGTGCATGATGATGCCTCTGTTGAGGGCATATTCTACGTACTTATCTTGGGTAATTAGAAAAAGGGACTCAGTCAACAATAAAAATGGATGGTTTATTAAGACAAATTTCCCATGATTGTTCATTGAAGAGCTCAGGAAACTGAGGGCTTCTCTGACCAGGTATGGAGCAAAGGAGGGGGTGATAAAATGTTTGATGTGTGAATGATGCTGTTGTCCCTAAAACAGACATGGAAGGTACAGCGTCCCCCCCCCTCCGACAGGGTGAGGGTTTAATGAAATGCTTTTCCACGTGCCGATTTCCTGCACTCCACTGCTGAGTGATAAGTGGCTAACCAACGAAGCCTGTAATTACAATCTTACAGAAACCGGCCTGATCTGTATATAAATCTCACCATCCAATTACAAGATGTAATAATTCTGCACTCAGGCTGGTAATGAGGTCTAATACTGGTGCATGTGATAATCCCCTCTGGATGCGGGCTTGATCAGATGTTGGCTTTGTAATTAGACTGGCAGAAAATCATTATTTCGTGTTCGGAAAAAAATGAGGTTGGTGGGAAGTTAATTTTCTCCCCATTCTCTGAAGCGTAGACAAGAATTTAATGATTTAATCATGATTGTTAGCTATTTTGCAATCAATTTGTAATGATTGTGTCGCAACAGAGGCTTTCAGGGAGAAGGGCCTGTAAAGATTGAAGGTGTCATTGATATGGCATGGCTCTGTCAATAGATCTATACAGTGTAACACTGATTCTGTGGAGGAGTGGGTGTATACTTATATGCATGCATGTGAGTGAATGTGTGCATGTATGTGCGTGTGTGTTTTTGTTTTTATCTGTTGTTTGTAGGTTTGTATGCATGCATGTGAGAGTCAGCCATAGGCAATCTGATAACAGCTACCCTTAATTGTTTAACAAGCCTGAGCTGAAGATTAATACCCTTTTTTCTTTGTGTTTGCTGCCAAAATAAGCAATTTCCTCTTTTTTTTCTGAGTATTGTTTAGTATATGTTTCATAAAAATATGTTGTATTTAAACTGAGGATTTCTTTGAGAACATCCTGGTGGGCTGGCAGAGTTAACTTATTCATGTCAACTAAAGGATTTTTTGGTAAACAATTAAACAGGAAGTTATTGTGAGCGAATGGACAATCAAATTGCAGGGCTGAGAGAGGAGCTCAAACAATGGCTTAATAAAATTCAGAGGAGTGAGTCTGCACCATAAGTGCAACTGCACTAAAAAGATAAAACATTTTTTTATTGGTCCATAAGTAAGAAAATTAACTTGTTATTAAATTGTTATCGTTCCAATAATGGAATTTCAGCCAATAATTACGTCCGATAATGCTCGGCATGCTGCAGACTAGGGATTTTAGCCTCTCTGCCTCTCCTCTGTTCTGTGTGGTGCCTGTTTGCACGAGCAAACAGCAATGTTTGGCTGAGCTCCCCACAAACACAGAGTGGACAGCAGAGCAGAGAGGCCAGAGAGAATGAAATGGACTTCAGGTTGTATTCGAGTCAACGCCGACTCTGCTCGTTATCCGTACGTGCAACAATGTACGCCAATAAGGGAGACAGTTTATCAGTATGAGCAATTTATCAAACACCTGTTGAAAAAGCGTAACATAAACTTGAAATGCAGAAATTTCTCCACTCTTTATTACTAAAACTGTAGCACTGTATGATGTCGGCCATCAACAGGGCCGTCACAGTGAAGTGGAAAGGGATAAATAAGAGTTGCTCAGCTTTATGGTTGGGACCCCGCATAGGATGGGTGGCTTGACATATAGAGGGAGATTTTTTTTTGCAGATTACGTTTACAAAACAGTGTAGTGTTTGAAATATAAAGTACATTTCCTATTTTTATTGTCCATTCGGAGGTCATATAATGCTCTTGAAAATAGAACTAGAATTTTGCCAATCAGGGGGCCCATTTCTACAATTGCTCCTTGAATCTTATCATATGGTCATCTTGGCACCTAAAACCAGGGACATTTTCTAGAAAAGGTTGCAAAACTTTGTGTTGAATGCTTAGAATATGCTCTGAATGAAAATTGTTATAGGATAATTTTAGGTACTTTAGGTACTACTTTGTTGTATGTCTAAATCAGTTTGATTTTCCTATTTTCCCAGGCTGTGTAGATCGATATGTTTAGAGTACTGAAGATTAGTTGTAACATAACAAGATAGACAGTGTGAGCAGACTAATTGTTAAACTTAGGTGCCACGTCTCAGTTCACGTTTCAGTCAAGGTGTGAAAGCAGTTCTCCAGAGGTTAACACTGTATTAACAGCTTCAGCTACCGTAGCTGTATGCAGTGTTTGATTGGAATACCTCCTGTTTGATCATCTGAAGCTACTTAGTTTACTGGAGCATCCACCATGCAGTAGATTTAGGCAGTCCTGTGGGTTTTCACTTGGCTCATCTCTCTCCTAATCTCCTGGCGATTTCCGCTGAATACTTTATTGATAGGGAATTGGCTCCATTCCTCCGAGCCGATTTCTATAATTGATACTGTTTGAAGTTACTCCCGGAGGACGGAGTGTTCAAAGGCTGGCTGCTGGTTTGATCAATTACATTAAAGTGTAAACTTAAAAAAATCTGGATTGAGTCAATACTGACTTAGTTTACTAAAATTCAGCAGTGGTTATGCAGGTCTCAATAAATCAGTGTCACAATGACTCAAATTAAAGACGCTCATTAACATAGCAAGGGTTAATATACTGTACAATATATTTATATATAAAAATATTGGCAATATTGCCATCAATATTTTTTGGTACTGATATTGTTTAAATAAAAATATGCTATTGTCTTAAGTTTTAGGTGCTTCACACTTATAGTATAAGAACAGTATTGAAGGGATACTTACCATATAATTTAGAGTTGTTTGATAATTGCCAAATTGAACAATGGGAATGAATACAGTAGGTTGTTATCAGTGGTGTAAAACTACTGGGAATGACAGTGTCAAATGTTTTGCTGTTTTGGTTTAAAAAAAAGTCTAAATGTCAAGGTACTATCTCTTGAAATATGTATCACTGTTGCTCTCCTTTTTCCAAGCGTGGATACTTTTTAGGCAGCTTTTGTGGTTAGCCTTCATCCTGGGTGCCCAGCCTCACGCCTCCAATTTCCACCTCTGCCCGGCTGAAGGCTCCTCAGAGACGTTTGGCTGGAGCTCTGGGCCGCTGGGCCTCTGGACCTCTGAGTCCTCCACTTCTGTGCGTTGGATGGAGAAAGAGGGAGCTGCTTTACCCAGCTCTGCCCATTCTCGGCCCCAGTCCGCCTCGCCATACACTCCCACCTGCTCAATACCTCAGAAGAGCTTTCAAGTGCTCTTTGAAAGGGAAAAAAGCAGAAAGGGAAGAAATCAGACTGTGCTCTTCCAGGCGCTCAATAGCATGGCACTAGCCTATCTCATCTCCCATGACACCACTCTCCCTCCCTTTTCTCTGTTCTTGGGTGTTTCACTCAATTTATTTTTCTGTTTTTTTCCCCTTCTCCTTCTATCCTCTCTCTCTTACAGCCTCGTCTTCCCCCTGACTGCCTTCTTGTTCTAGACTCTTGCCATTTTCTTAGTGTTAGAGCTGCATTAGCTATAAACCAGGCCACGAGGTTTTCAGCCTGCATACAGAAAGAGAACATGAAAGAGAGGGCAAATATGTGTATGTGGAATTATTGTAGCGCAGCTGCCTTTTGTATTTGGCCCAGGAGAATGAAGAATGAATACATCACATCTGTATATTACCTTTGTCATTTAGGCTGTTGATTGGAAATCATAGCTGCCACAAAAATCTGCTCAGTTGCACCCCAAGGAATAAATCTTCTAATGTCCACTGCCCACTGGCCAACATAGCAAAGGACCCAGCGCTGAAGTTAAATAAAATATTGCCGACAGGCTATAAAGATAATTAGTCTAGTCTCATCTCCTCTCTCCCTTGCAATTAAATGTGACCCCTTTATGTTTTATGGATGCCAGCATAAACCCCTTAAAAATACCTTGTAGATATGAGAGGGGAAGTGTATTGTAAACTAATTGCTCCATATTGGACAGAAGCCACATAAGATGATATTCTAAGTTGGTATTATTGATAATATTATAGTGTGTGTGTGTGTGTGTGTGTGTGTGTGTGTGTGTGTGTAATTAACACACACATACTCTAAGAGCATGTATGAATGTACACTGTCAAAACTAATTCCTGTCCCTCTAACATCACTGTTATAAATCAGGGAAAGTACTTGGGAAAGCTGTGATTTGAAGACATAAGCCCCGGGCTCCTCATTCCACTCTGCTTCTGAACTCCCCACATACTCCCTGATACCGAGACACATTATAAAGTCCCTCCCTGTAGCTCTCCTCTTATCTTTGCCTGCTATAAAACTATCTCGGAGAAATAGGACAGGGTTAAGGTTTGAAGTAATCAGTTTCTTTTCATTCTTCCATGAAACATATGCCTACTTTGTAACAAGGGGAAAACTAATTATAGACTTGTACAGGAAAGATAATACAGTTGTAGTGATTGTTTTGTACCCAGTGCTGGGGTTGTGTGTCGACAGTGTATGTGTACAGTAATGACGGCTTTATCTAGCCCCAATACTCCTATACAAACCTACAAAGCCCTGTAATTATGTTAGATGCCCACAGAATGGCAGGCACACACTGGGGCACTGGCCATTGTGAGGGAAAGAAGTACCAAGCGTCTATTAAAACTATTTCGCTATGATTGTGTTTCGTACATAGATTACTGTGTGGGCAGTGGCATGCTTGACTGGCAGCAGGCTTGCATGCAGTACAAACAAAGTCAACACAAATAAATACGTGGAAAGGTTTGTTTGCCAAGGCTCGTGGGTCAGAGCCTCAGTGCAGCAGTTTCCACTCAGCAGTCTTTGAAGACTGTTTACACATAGGTGGATGGCGTAGAAGCCTATCATTATGTGTAAAGATTGAGTTTATATGTTGAACAATGAAAATACACCAGCAGTGATTATAGCAAGTGGTCATAAGACTGGAGGGTTTGCTATACTTTTTTTTTGTGAGTCCATGCAGTGTCCTTACAGTCTGTTTTTCTCAGCAAGGTGAGCATACTTGTTACAGTATCCCAGCCACAGTATTATCATTTAAATGTAAGCAATTTTATAATAGGGTCAATAGTGTCTTTTGTCATGACATGGCTGAAGAAATAGGTTTTGACTTTTCAGTATGCAAAGGGAATACCAGACATAGTACTATGTACGATGTTTTGAGTGAGTGTTTGTGGGCACGTTTTTCCATGAGTGCTTTGTATGTATATATAAATGTATGTACACCTGTTTGCATGTGCACAAATACTATTTGACTGTACATCTGATGAACAGTTCATGCTTGTGTTGTACTCTGGAAAAAATTTCTCCTTCTTTGAACCCTGAGGTCAAGGAGCGATAAGGAGGTCTCTCTCACTCTCACCCATTTCTCTTTTTCTCTCTCTCTGTTTCCCACATGTAGCGAGTCAGGCAGTGCAGCGCCATCCAGCTGTGAAGCCATTTGGCGGTGAGGAGTAGGAGTGGGCCAGCTGAAGGTCAGTCTAAGACACACACAGACAGACAGACAGACAGACATACCTACATACAGAGAATCATGCCTCCATTAGCAGGGCCTCTGTTTACCATGGGGGAGACGCCAGGGATTTGGTGGCATATGCTGTAGCCCCTGGCAGCCTCGTGACAGAGCACTTACCATAGAGACGGCATGCCAAGGCCTGGTTAGGGGCCTCCCAGAGGCTGTGTCCTGAGGCGATGCTGCTGGGATGGACAGTGGGGATGATTGGCTCTCCACTTTATCTACTGTCCCTATACTAACATAAAAGCATTCCTAATTTTTTGTGATGCCTGTAGAATGGGCTTCAGACTGCATCAGGGGAAATCTTCAAAAACACCACAAAGGACCTATTTATTTTTATCTTCACAACACAAAACCCTGACCCTGTTGATTGTTTCTGTGCGTTGTCTTTAGGAAAACTTGGTAGTAATACAAAAGTGGTTTGGGAAGGAAAGTTTTAATCGTATACTTGTCCAAAATTTCTAAAAAGAGGTTTTATTGTAGTTGGCCAGAGTAGTAGATGATGCATAGCTTTTGAATGCAAAAAGTACTATAATTCTGTTATCTTCCTCCAGTTTTGTCATTCAACTATCTTCCAAATTCCCTCTTGGCCCACTGCCAAGTGGGAAAGGTTTATAAATCTGTGGAAACTCTCCCTATGTGCATATGCATATTTAATGACTCAGTTAAGCAATGCCATGGTTTCGTAGGCCTATTATTATTACTTATATTATAATCAGATTGGGGAAACATTTGCAAACTGCCGTAATTTATATATTTGATGGCATCTTATAGCTTGGTGCATCCCACCATACAAAGCAAAAGCAATATAGAAACAACCCATATATTAGGACTATTATGACTTATATCAGTGGTGTCATGTAGGAGTCTATATGACAGATAATTCCATCCATGTATTTTTGATTCGACAAGAGGCATTCCATGAGTGCTGATGTACAGTATAACAAGACAGGAACATTGTATAATATGCACTATATGTATCAGCACAGCTGTAATTACCTTCAGCATTTAGCCTGCAGCCTTGTGTCTACAGCTGAGTTACAGCTGTACAGTGCAACAATGCTCCCTCTCCTGTGTTGTTTCTCAGCTATGTTCATTCCAAAGAGAATAAACAAAATCTGTTGTCGGCTGCCTTGGTCTTAAAGTTGGATCTTCCTTTGCTCTTGTTAGTGACTTTGAGTGGGCAATATTCCACAGTATGGAAGGATAGTAAGTGTGTCTGCTTTTTAACTGGGCAGTTTCAACTCGGTGTGAGCTGTCTTCATTAGGACCCCGTTAGACCTTGTTTCACCTGACTGACTGACAGACTGGCCGTGATGAGGCTCCATTAGACTGCTGCACAACTCTCTGTGGACTCCCCATTTACTGAAGGACCCTCTCTCCCTCTCTCTTCTTCTTCCTCTCTTTCTGTCTGTCTCTCTTGCTCTGTCTTGTTCTGTCTGACCAGGCTAACCCCAGGAGCCCCCTTAACCCACGGTGGTTGAGAGCCCAGTCAATCAGACGCAATGATGTTAAACTCCTCTCCAATGAATACCCTTCAGCAGTCATCACAGACATTGCCTGTGTCTGGCAGCTGATTAGGAGTTCATCTCAAGCAGGTTCATCTCAATTTACAGTCTGTCTGAAGAGAGGAGCTTGCTGTTCTGTAGCGCTATCCTCAACATGATTACTTGGAACCTTGGAACAGAGACACCTGTAATGAGATAATAGCATGGATTACCAACTTTTATACTACCCCTGTCCTTATAGGTTTCTTCATAACTGTTCACAAAGAAAACCCGGTGTATAGAAAGATATGAAAGCGATCATATGAATGTCCTGTCCTAAGCTGACCTCTGAAGCTGTTAAATTCTTTGGACAACATTGTTGCTTTATTGTCAACATGAACTCCTCAAGCTTTTCTTTGTTTTTGTTCAAAACACACCCCATATTTTCTGTGTGAAGAACACGCATGATTATATTGTCTCCTCCTATATGTGCACCACATTATGCTACCAAAAAATTTGTTATTCTGATCATACTTTAGTCTAAAACAAACCTCTTTTTATTTGATTAAGCAGATGTATAACAACAATGAACAGTGCATTTCTGCTCAGAGAGACACATTCACAAAGTGAGGTCCTTGTCAAGGTTGTGCCAGGACAGGTAGACAGGCTTTGAATTACTGTTTTTGGAATCCCTCCTGTGACACACTTTCAAGGAGAGATGAAAATGGCATATATGGCATCGATCTCCATAATGCATTGCTCCCTGTTGCCAGAGGAAGGTGGGTGGGGAAGTCCGGTTGGAGGGTAAACTCAGGAGTGTCTCACTGTAAAGAGGTTAGCGGGCAAAAGATTTGATCATGCTTGGCCATTTGGATTAGCATTGAAGGATGTTGCTTGCAGCTGTGTCAGCCACTGAGTGCCCATCAAGCCAGACAAGTCAATAAGCCCCTATCACCTCTCATTGGTTGCCCAGAGTGATGTGCCATTGGAGAGACCCAAACCACGTTCTCTCCCTCCCCCTTCCCCGTCGTCACCTGTCAAGTGATATATATAGGCAGCAGGGAATCGGCATCTCCTTATAGCACTCAACAGTCCAGCCAGCAGCACTCGCATCGACAGCCTTCAAAGCTCTTCCACTCTAAAGTGTATTATCACTCACTGTGATGTGATTGCGGGCCTCTCCTGAGCTGTTTGTTTTGGTGTGTCTGCCAGATAGCTGCTACACAAGGTTCTCCTATAGTCCAGCAGCTGTGATTTGCCAGCAGGACCAGGGTTAGCTTGCAGTTGAGCAGCTAAAAACATTTCACAGCAAACAAACCAGACTTCACCCCCCCTTGGATGCATGCAGTCTCTTGAATGAACCTAAGGGCTACCTAGTGCATGGACAAGGAGGATGTATATCTGGCGTTTTGCTCAGAAACAGCTACAGTGTAATTTGGGCTGTCTGATGAGAGTTTGGAGGAGCTTAATTTATGAGAAAAAGGTAAACTGATATTATTAGCCTGCTATGCAAATGAGTTGACATGTTTTAGGCATGTAGTGGAATGATATTCTTACAAATACAAACTTACTTACAATAACAAAAAAAAGGCTGTATTATTGGGACGTTCAGACAGTTGGCAGTACTTTTGAAGTCAGTAAAGTAGAAATTGAAAGTTGTATCCATGCTTCCTGTATCTCTGTGGAATAGCTTTTTAACATTTCCTCCTCAGATCAGAGAATGTGAAATATATGCCGAAGAGAAGAAATATGACCCCACTTTTTTTTTCCTCCTCAGTTGCTCCCTTTCTTTCTCTGTATCTCTCCCTCAGTTCTCATCTCTAATTTTCCCAACCACTTTGTTGCTCCTTTCCACTCCTACACTCCGCTTGCTATGTCTCTCTCTCTCTCTCTCTCTCTCTCTCTCTCTCTCTCTCTCTCTCTCTCTCTGACTGATCTGACTACTCCTCCTGGTGCTGTAGTGTGGAAGAGGTGAGAAAGAAGAGAGAGAGAGAGAGAAGAGAAGAACAAACACCCGGCTGTGATAGTGAAAGCAGACGGTCAGACGCTTTGTTGTGTAGTTTGAGTGCTTAGGGACCAAGCTTGCAAGATACTGTTGGATACTCTCTTAACAGGCTTATACAAGACTCTGTTTTATGTAGAAATAAAAGCAGTGACTGTAAAATCCCATTTTAAGACATCACAACATAAAGAGTGGATTACAGGGCCGATGAATGGTCAGAAAAACAACAACTGCTCTCTCTCGGACTCTTCTTTTCTCTAGCCTTTCCACAGTATTATATCTATCCATCTATCCATCTATCCATCTATCTATCTATCTATCTCTGGCTGAGAGGGTTCAGACCTATGCAGAACAGCAGCGGGGACAGAGCATCTCCTTGGTATATGCTATGGTATATATTTTTTCTTAATTTAACTAACTAGACATAATATGTAACAAGGCAAATATGGAGAGATTCTTTGATTCCGTGACAAAACCATAAATCAGTGTCATCATCACATAAGCCAAGGCCTTGCCATATGTGCTGTTTATTATGCATCCATGAGCAGTACACATGCTCATTTTTACTTTAATTTCTCTTGACATATTTAAAGACTAATAATTTCCAATGTGTTGTAAATACACTGGATTACTTTAGCCTCAAGTCAATTTCATTTATATAGCCCAATATCACAAATCACAATTTGCCTCGGGGGGCTTTACAATCTGTACAGCATACAACACCTGCAGTCCTTCGACCCTCAATTCTCAGCCTCAGCCTTTCTCTCAGTAACAACACTGTACTGGTGCTTAAACTCATGATCTCAGTGTAGCTGATAATATTTCCCTTACTTGCATGTGGTAACAATGCACTCTTTATATCAAGCCTGGATTTGTAGATGCTTTTGTGCTTTCACTTGAGACAATATGTTAAGTCAATGTATTACATGTTCCTCACTGGACATCCACAGGTGGGTACAGTACAATTTACTGCAGAGATTTGACATCATGAGATGTCAGAAAAAGAAAAAACATTCCCTAGTGGGTTATTTTATTTAACTTTAAGAACTTGTCTATCATCAGTAGTTTTACAGGGATATGTATTGGGTGTTGTAGCTTTGACTCTTAAAGTACTTACATGTGGTTAATCTCAGTGTTTGCAATTTTGTTATTTTCACATAATTCTGCAGCTAAAACCATATGGCGGACTGAGCTCAACACTGCCTGGCTACATGCTGCTACACACGGTTGAGGTTTAGCTGGCTTCTCTCCCAAAGGTTCAGTCTGGTACGTCTTTCTATGGGGAACCATGCAGGGGTTAAGGCTTTCAAGCCATCTGATCAGGTGTGATGTGTTAAGATGTTACAGCTTAGATCTGGTGTGACCTAGGACCATGAAATATCTTTTCTTCTGTGAGCTTTTCATCTCTTTACTATAACAAACAGAGTTTTATATATAAAATTTACTGCGGCCTCTAAACCCTCACTTCATTTGAACAGTCCTTTGTTGGGCAACAGTTTTCCAGATGTTTTTCCCATTGCAATTGGCCTTTGTAGCATTACTAGGCATGATGTGATCACTGTATCCTTCCTACAAAAGGTCAGAATCCAGTGCTTTTAAATTAAACTATATAAAAAGAAAATATCAGTCACAAATATAATCTTATGTACACATTTTTTATCTTTTGATAATGTTTTTATTATAATTTAATAAATTATTATTTGTTTCACTATTTTTATACTCTCCAAACTTCCTCTTGTAATTAATCAAATTAAGATTTTAGCTGGTCTACTGACTAGGAAAATAAAAGTTATGTTGATACAGTAGTTCCTCATGGTGTGCATGCTCAATATGCTGAATGCACATCTGCTGAATTGGAGAGCAGGTTAAAACCAAACTAATCTGGACTAATCTATTTTTAACAGTTGTAAGCCTGTTAAGTTGACGACCATTGTCCCAAAATGTGGTGGATGTGTAACTAGACCAGTTTAGCTCTGTGTAGGGATGGGTTTCTTTAAGTATAATGTGAACTTCAGAGGCACAGATTGTGTTGCTATGTAATTCTGGTTTGTGGCAGTCCCAGGGCACTGTGTCCCAGAGCCACAGGAGCATGTGCACAGAGGATTAAGACCTCTTAGGCAGACCCCATCTTGTGGCGAAAGACTCAATAACATTTACCTCAACACTCTCAAGCCTCTCATCTCTCACAAACTGCACCTACGGCCTGCATCTCATTGCCAGCTCATTGTTTTTTTGTCAAATTTGAGCAGTGTATAAATAGTATTAATATCGGTGTGATTCCTCTCTTTTGTCCTCCTTCCTGAGACATTTTAACTGTACATCCACCTTGCAACAGTGTTTGCTGACAATTGGTTACACTGCAAAAGATGTTCAGAGTGACTCAAATATCAAAAATGTTTTTGTATCAGATTATGTAGCATTGATGATGAGTAATCTGTGTGATTGCAGTATATTGTCACTACATTTCATACTGGAAACACCTGAAGTTTCCATGTCTACATTCTCAAATTTTTACTTTCAATTAAAAAGGGCTAAGAATTACCTAAAAAATATCCTTTTTGCACCACAGGTAAATGGTGAAAAAGATGGATGTGTGTTCATATTGTGCTCTGACTCTAAAGTACCTACAAATGGTGTCCTTGTTCTGGGTTCAGCTCTGCTGTGCAGTAAAAGGTATACCTGCCATCATGTAAAGATACCCACTTGATTTGTGGCATATAATTAGGGTCCATCTGTTTGTAAAAACAGATTCTGGTCACCAAAATCTATGTTAACCAACACTTCATGACAGGTCTTTTACATATAAAAAACGAATGGCTAGATTTCCATGAAATCTGTTTTATGGTCCTAATGTTTTTGATGGCTTTTCCTTTATCGTCGCCAACAGTTTTACTTGTACATGAGAAATATAAAGCTAGTCTAATTGTCATGAAACTTACTGAGGACATTCATTGTCCACATAGCAGGATTCCTTTCCAATTTGTCAGTCCATGAGACTCAAGTGTCACCCTCAAGCCAAAAATTTAACTTTGCACGCAAGATGTCACTTAATTTAATAGGCAGATTGCTATGACATTAACTCTTTCATATTGTGAGATGTATTGCATTTTCTGTTGTATCTGTTATTGTAACCCTTCTCATTAAGTTGGTTGAACTAGTGAATTATTGTTCGAATTAGGCTCCTCTCTTACAGATATGCCAGGATGGTGCTATCTCTCGCTATTTCCTATCAATAACTTTGCCTCACCAGATCATATTGGGGAAACTCATTGTCCAGTTAGATGTCTGAGAACTCACGGTCACAGTCTGTGTTGTGATCTGCCATGTCAGAGGTTAAAAGGCACGATTAGGCCCTTGCAGCGGCAGATCCAAGCAAACGTCCTGGTGGCCTTTTAGTACCTGTAGATCTTCTGGGATCTCTTTTCCACATCAGTATTCTGGTCCACTACCTCAGCCCCTTCTCATTCCATTTACCCCTGGATTTATTTTCATACTATGGAGGTATGATAGCCACTTAATAATTCATATTTAGAGTGTATACTCATACACTGAGAAATTCTGATTCATCCTCCTGAGTAGCTAGCCTCTTGCATCATTTAAGCCTCCAAGTTCTAGCTGTGGCTTATTCGCTCAGTCTGCGCAATGGTCTTTGGAGTAGAGCTGTCAAAATTTTTTGCGTAAGAGGGAAGTTTGTGTGGGTGGACAGGATCGCCTGTTTTCTTTTAGTCAGCATGCTTCTTTAAAGAGCAACAAGAGTACTGTTCCATGATCTGAACCAGCAGGGTGGCACAGAGTGGCACATGCCTCCCCCNCCCCCCCCCCCCGAAATCTGATTGAGTCTGTAAATGGTCTGCAATCACATCACAGCACTGATGTGGAGACAGCAGACAGAGCCAGTCAGCCAAAAACCAACATTGTAATTATCTATTAATATTAAAAACTACAAAAACAAAGAAATGTTTACTTTTCACGAACTCAAAGCAGAATGAAAACATGTATCTTTTATGTCTTTTTTGTTTTTAGACAAAGGTTAGAAGAAATTAGCTGTAATTATGGTGCAGGGAAACATTTGATGTAGAGCTTCATTGTATTGCATAGTACATATTCCTATCCTGTCTATTTTCTGGTTAAATATGTGTCCAGTAGTATATAAACACATTATGCCATTTAAGAAAATTCAGCCTTTCCATTACTTACTAGAAACAAGTCTGGGAAAGCTTTCCCTTTTAGTATCTTTACTTCTTTAAATGAGTAAAAGTAGAAAGAAATGCTTGCAGTGCTTTGTTTTTTAAAGGAATATAGAATTACAGTACATTGGCACACAACATACAAGCTATCATTGACATCAGTATCAGTCTTCAAAATCCATACTGTTTGCCAATGTTACCTGGCTGCTTAAGGTGTTACATGTAGTGTCCAGATAAAAACACCATGATGGTTTCAGTTATGTGTTAACATAGAAGCTTCACATCATTTATTCACAGACCATTTTGAGAGATGGCGCTCTATCTTGTACTTTTTATCATCTTGGTTTCCCAATATGTTTTTTATGCATGAGCATGTGCATGTGTGCTTTATTAGGCATTGTATTTAGTGCGCGCCTTTGTCAACAAGTTGACCAGCAAGTGTTTTTTTTTACAAGTTACAATTACATGCCTGTTCAAGCATCGCATGAATAATCAAAATGTTGGCTTATAGGATGGCGGCACTGTATATACTGCAAGCTTACAGTAATTCTTTCGACTCTGAAAGAGAGCCAAAAAAGGAGAGCTGTTTGAGCTTTGCTCTTTACACTCTGTTCTTTTTCAAGTCCCACTTGTCAGAGAGAAAAAGATAAATATAGTTTATGACAAACCAAAATAAATGGGTGGGTTCAGAAATGTGCAGAACAACAAGCCACAGAGGAAGATGTGGCCTACACAGGCCACATACAAACAGCCTGCCTCTGCCACGGAAATAGATGCTTATATGGGGAAAGAAAATAGTTGTGACACTGTCACAATAATTAGAGCTGGAAATGTTGTCGGGGTGGTTGAATCCTCATACAAACCTACCTGATGTTGAATGTAGTCTTAATCAGGGCTCTCTTTGCAGTTTTGACTGTGGAAAAGTTTAATTCTATCATTTAGCTTTATAGATCAAGTGGTCATAGCTTTATGTGATCATGAGTTAAATATAGCAATGACACGTGGGGGACAAATTTACTGGAAGTGCTTTAGTGCAGCGCTACATAACCTCTGCTGCTCCTTTTAAGACTACGAGTCAAATACTGTGGATGGAGGTGTCATTCTTCCATGCAGATATTTTTGTATGTTTTTCAGACTGGGACATATGCCTGTAAAGTATGAAGACAATACTAAAATAACCTTAGAAAAGTAAATATATTAAAGAGATCTATAAATGAAAGTTTCTCTGTATATGCCTTAACTATTTTACATTTGACATGTTATAGGAACTATTTATGTTATTGATTTGGGAAAACAAGTTTATCTCATAAATACACAGCAGCATATAATGATACATCCAATGTGACAATGAAGCCTAAAGTACAGATGCACATATTATGCTCAAATAATTAGGACTTAGGACTGTCATTATACTGCACAGCACAAATGCTCACTTGCTGAGCTGTAGGTGTTACAGTAATAATCTACCAAAACTATTTAGACACTACCAGTATTAATGCCTGATATGCTCTCATCTCCATCAACATCTTCTAACAGTCAGAGTCGCAATCACACTACTCTGCCACCTAACCCAACATCCTCTTAAGTGATTTCCAAGAAATTTACAAGAAAAAGTGGTGGATGAAATGCTAGATCCAACAAAATTGGTTCCAGGCCTGATATTTTTTAGTACCTGGGCATGCCAACACTGGTGGTTACAGAGCTACAATTAGCAACCGGATTTGATACACTGCTGCAATTTGTGATACCAATTTGTGACAAGTGGGGGACATTCAAGCTCACAAAATATCCCACATTTCATACTTGTAATTTACACTAGGAGGTGGATGTGAACAGGCCATCCCAAACATTAACATGGTTTGAGTGGTCTACTAATCAATTACCTTGTGCTAGTCAAAACAGCATATAGTACTTAAAAAAAAAAATGTTTTTAGCCATCAATCATTGAAAAATTGCATGTAGGCAGGACACAGTGAGTGCAGTGTGGGTTTTACTATACTGAACAAATATCTTAATGGGTCTTTGCTGGTGTTTGCTTAGCCCTCAGAGTATATGGAAGAACTGAGCTGTCAGCAGACTACAGCAGTGACCAAATCTGAACACATCATTTGTCATGATGGTAAAAACTGAAAAGTAAGTCCAAGATCGAAAATACCCACAGTTAGAGGCGTAGCATGTATGTAAACTTGGAAACGCACAGTTTTACGCAGAACAGTAAAAATGGACACATCCACTGTTGAAACAAAACTCACATTTTACAAGCTTCCTCCATCCACAGTTATGAGACTATTCAGTATAACAACAGAGTCTGCTGAATGAGGGGGAGAAGGAAGAGGAGAGGATAGGAGGTCTCCCAGGAGAGCTCTGCCCGGAGGAGGCACGATTAGGAGGTGAAGCAGTCAAACGCTCACACCAAATGTGCTGGCACGTCATGATAACCCCAGGGTGTTCTAGGGTAAGAGGACTGACAGGCACACTCTCCTTATGGCTGACTTCAGCTGGATTGTTTATCATCTCCTATAGCCAGGCTTGTGACGAGCCCTCTACCCTTCTCCTGCTCATTTGGAGCCTGCACACATGCGCAATCCTGTGCACTGACACACAGCCGTGTGGTTGAACTCTCAATTGTAGCCGCTACTTTTTACAGCATATTTCCTGAGTGACTGCTCCGTTTGGAAAGGTCTAGTTGTTCTCTTTTCAATAATTTTACTATAAGCCAGTTGTATTTTTAAAAGGCAGCAAACAGCCTTACCTTTAACCACAATTTTTCCATCTGTGGTGTCGAATCCAAAATGCTTCCACACGTTTCTCAGATTGTTTGTTGCCGTGATTATCTGTTTAGCAAGACTCGCTTGTTTTCTCCATTTTGCATTAACAAAGACATTAACAGTTGCAGAGTATACTGACAGGGCATCAGGGCAGGCAATAGATCAGAGTCGCAGTGCATTTTACTAACTCCTCTAAAGTACCAGGCATGGTTATGTAGGCAAGGCATGTTGTGCTTATACACTGTAAATTTTGAATTTGGGCAGATAATTACAAATTGAATATTTCATTTTTTTCCGCGGTAGAGTGGTAGATTTTTTATTTAAAGTGACTGCCTTAGTGAACATATATAAAAACAGGAAAATAAACAGGAAAATTCTACTCATGTATACTCACACACAAATACATCTTTGTTAATTAAAACAGACCAACATGCTCTTCCTGCCAACTCACTATCTGATGAACTGTAGCGCTCCAAGTGTGTACCACACCATCACCATCAGATCAAGTATCTGTAATCAAGACAGAGCCCATCTCACTTTGTTCATTTGTCTTTGTTTCAAATAAGCACATGCATGCTCACACACATGCATGCACACACAGCCAAGCTCAGTGTGCTGTGAATAGACGCCTAGGAAATGGAAGAAGCACCTGGTTGCCTGCGGTGGTTATCTTTCATTTCATTCAGCAGCTTGTGTCAGCTGACAAGATGGCCGTCACTATGAAAACACCTCGGGTGTTACTTCTGCTGAATGGTTCCTTTGTTTTTGCATTCTTCTGTTGTGTGAACACTGTTATGGTTTCCTTGGCTGATAATTACTGAAGCAATGTAGGCTTTTTTTTTTTTTGCAGGCTCACACAAATGCCTTGCCTGTAACCTCTGTGTGTGTGTGTGTGTGTGTGTGTGTGAGTGCATGTTTGTGTAGACCTTGACTGTAATAGTACCTGACACCTCCTTTAGTACCTTTCAAGCACAGAGGCTATAATCTGCCAAAGTTTTTGAATGGAGAGAGGAAGAACAATCGTCTTGGCACAAATGGATAGGAGAAGGGTTTTGTTTTCCCAGAGATAATTTGAAGCAGGTCAAAAATGAGAGCATCATAATATGATTGCCAGGTGAACTGAACGAGGCCCATGGGCCGGGGGCCCTCTTTGTTTTTCCAGCAGCAGTGGCTGGGAGCGTTTGATGGATCCTAATTGAACACATATTTATTGTGCTAGGTTCAGCTGGAGTGTGATGGGTATGATGATGCCTCAATTAGAACCATTAACAGGATGATTGTGCTTGCCTCTCTGGAAAGTTTTTTGGTGAATGAAGAGGGTTTTTTCTTTCCTGCCACAGTGATCCTGCTTTCAAAGCACAAGTGCCCAGCGGCCATCTGGGAAAATCGCCTCATGCTTTGACGAAACGGATGATGACGGCTTGATTCGTCAGTTGTCGTAGAGGCACAATGCAATAACAATCCTTTTAGCCTATGAAAGAAAAATGCCAGAATGTGTGAAACAGCCAGGAGGGTGAGGAAACTGCGCTTTGAGATGTCTGTCCAGGAGCCAGCGACTGAACACAAAGTTATCTTCACTCCTGTCTTCAGGGCAAAATGTGAGCAGTCATGGGAGGCATGCTAGAGTGTCAGAGCCAGTGAAGAACTTATAGCTTGTTTAAGGCTTAGAAGAGTGTTGTGACCATAGAGGCCTGTGTTGCAGCTGATAGGTTTGAGTGTGTCTAACCCTGTGATCTGTGTGCTAACATTGGCCTACTGGGGTAAGATCAGTTCCTCAACTCTCTGTCTTTGTCCGCTGTGAAGGGAGGCTTACCCAAGGACCCCCTGTTTACTCTGGCCTGCACAATGGCAAAGTCTAAACTCCCTTTGTAGGGTGGATTTAGGGTAGATTTACTTCAATTTGATCTGGGAGGGCCCCTTTTCATCAGCCTGGAGGTCTAATGCCCTTAACTGGCTTAACCTGGCTCCCCCTGTGAGCCTAGGACCCTCATGCCCACAATCTCTCGCCTCTTTGCCACTCCTACTTATCCCCCGCTCTCCACCTCGCCCTCAAGTCCCCTGAGAATCCTCAGCATCACTGGGGTTTGACTGTGGCAAAGCATGCTGGGGCATGGTTGGTGACACCTGAAACTCATGTTTAACATGTCATAAGCATGCTAGGAATCAGCATAAAACATCAGCATGGAACAAATCCTGTGTCTAAACAATGAATCTGGGAATGAACAGATTGTATGGACTTGTCCTTTAAGCACTTGCTTCAAGTGTAGAAATGCCAGGACGTAGCCTCGCAGAATAGATGCTCTTTTCTTTGGTATTCTTGAAACAATTTAGATTTTAATATCCAGTGTAGTGGCTTTCCTCATGAATAAAGATGAGATGTCAGTATATTATTTTAACCCCAGGACTCAGAGGTTTCCTAGATAGGAGAGTGCTCTATCTGCAAGTGGAGGCTACTCTTTCAGAAAACATGTTTTCTATAGATAGAAAGTGATAAAAGTGTGTATTTTAGCATTCCTTTTATCACAGCTGTCAAGCATCATCATGCACTCTGTATGGGGCAAAAGCTCATCTGTGGTGTTTGCCCCTCTATCATTGATATTATTTTTTCTTCTAACTTTATCACCTCTGTTTGTAGTAATCCGGATGGACCGTCCTTTTGGAACATGTAGAACTTCCTGTTGGCTTGAACCGGGTTTCCTGGTTGACATATCAAACGGTGAACATGAGGAAAAAGCACAGCACCATGACATTGTCATTTCCCAGATATGCCGCCAGTCTTTAGTCCTCATCTATTGTCACAGCCAAGGGTAGGCTAGCCACAAAATTGTCTCCTGTTGTTGCTATGTGCAATTTAAACCCTGCCTCCCAAATTCTGTATTCATGAGACGAAAAAAATATTCTTTTCAAAAAGTTGTTTTGAATTGCAAATTTTCCCAAATCAGCACCTAGCAGAACACAGTGGAGGAGAGTAAATGCAGGGACAGTGTGGCGCTTATCCCTACCCCTGTAAGCTTCCCCACACTGACATGCTGGCTGCCAGACTGTACTCTGACATATGTGCCCAAATTGTCATGGCATAATTATGTAACCTAGACCATCCAGATTATTCAAATGGCGCCTGAAAGTGTCATCTTCAGTGCCGGTGAGGCTCTTGAGACCTGTCACCTACTGAATTCGAAATGGTTAAATTTTGAGTATGGGTCTCTCTCTCTCTCTCGTTCCACCCGCTCTCTTCTCTCTCTCTCCCCTCTAGCTTGGCCTAATCCAGAGACACAGCGTCACTGCAGCATCAGTGTTACCTTTGATGGGCCTGGATTAAAGCAAATCTACATTCCTTTGGTGGATTTCAAATGCTGCCTGAACAATGATGCCAGCCAGAGGCGAGTTAATGAGGCCTGCAGTGGACTGGCAACGAGTGACTTTGAAATCAACCTGATTAGGAGCGGAGATATTATCTCTGCACCTCCCTCCTCCTTTTGCTCCTTCGCTCTCACTCTGTGTGTTTCCGTTTCCATCTCGCCACTTCACTTTTTGCCTCTTTCCTCCTTTCAATTTTCCAAGTCTCCTCATTTTTTGCTCTCTTTCATAACTCTACTCCTCTTTCTCTCCCCTTTACTCCTGCTCCCTAGTGAGTGAGGCCTGACTTAATTAGTGGGCTGGAGTGTGAATGTGCCTTTCACAGGGTGTTAATGAAAAGCTTTGCGCTTTCCCTTTCAGTGTATTAGTGACTGACTGCAACCCCCCACCCCCACACACACACGCACACACACACACACACACACACACACACACACACACACACACACACACACACATACACACACACTCACACACTCCCTCTTTGCCTGCCTCCTCCCTCTTCTCTCCCTCTTCTCCTCTCTCCACTACTCCTCAGCCCTTCTGACCGGAGGGAGGTGTTATTACAGGGGCTGTTGACTCTGCGGCTTTAGGTTTTGGGTCTCTGTTGTACTGAGCTGATAGCTTAATTAAACATGCAAATCGGATCTATCGAACACATCTTAACAACCATTCTCTGTGTAAGTGGTATGTCGTGTCAGACGGTCTTTCTTTGTGTTTGAGCTTTTTTTAATCTAATTATGCAATGCCAGCTCATGTGAACATGCTGTTCCATCTCAAGGTGAATTAAATTTAAACATATACCTGATGGATTTTGAAACAGTACATGCACAGCAGTGCTGGTCATTGGTGAAAAGGCACACATCGAAATCAATGATTAATCATTTTACTTCTAATATTACAATTGTTCAGACTTCCACTGTTGTGGTAGCTTGGTCAACAGTATGATTAATCAAAGGCTGTATATTGTCCTATGTGTATTCAACAGATATTTACCCTTTTGATTTGGATGGAGGTCCAGACAGCACTGTATTTAGAAGTGTTGTAGAGTACATATTAAGTCCTACTGTATGCCACCAACATTCCAACAAACCAAATTATGAGAGCCCAAACTCCATAACCACACAGTACCACATTAGTAAAATAAGATAACATATTCATCTGTCACCAGTAATATTCATGCGCTAACTGTCACCACAAGCTTGTGTAATGGCTGCTATGCAGGCATGATGAGAAACATTTCACCAGGGGTTAAGAAAACACTCACGATTGATTGATGCTTTCTGACTACTGATATGGTTGCACTGCAAGTAATGATGAATTAGGGACAACCTCTACCTCCTCTTGTCTACAACCCCCAGGCAAACCATGGCTCAGTCATAGAGAATATGTAATCTTACAAATAATACAATGGGCAGCTTTACTCATGCAATATGTTGCTGTACCTATGTTTTGTGTTAAACTATGATGTATTAAGTCTTTATACACTCCAGTAAATAGACATGTACAATTTTTAAACAAATGTTTTCAGACACTTGCGGGGCTGCACCTCGACATATTGCATCACTGTGTTATCTAATTATGGCAACTCAATACTGGGTTGGTGATTATGACAAGAAAACAAAACAAATGCATGGTTTCTTCTGAGGTTTTATTTACATGATGGAATAGATTTTAGTCATGTTTTGTTGGTAAACTCGCATACACTGTGTCAGGCTTTATTATTTCTGAAATACTTCACCTCTTCACCATCTTTTTAAGCTAATATAAAAATAGAACTTAACACAGTCAATGGAGAAACACAGTTAATACAAAATATGTAAAAAAGAAATGAAAAGCCACATGCAATTTTTTTTGTATGGTGTTCATGATGTGTGTTTGATTACTTACTTATGTTTTATTGTCAACTTGTATTTTAAATTTAAATAAACTTTTTTATTTCATATAGCTACACGTAAAGTGTACACACAGATTAAACCTGTGTTTGCAGGTTCTCACTGTGCTTAATTGGAATATGCATACACTTTTTGTTGGATGGTGGCACGTTTACAATACAGCCTTACATTTAGCTGTTATACTGTCATCTGCCAGTCAGTCAATGATGTTTGATGAAGCGTTCCCTTAGACTGTCTCATGGCAGCCCCCAGCCAGGGAGCAAGCTAATCCTGTGTTGCAGGGATGTATAATGATATCCCAGGGCGCTATAGGATGTTTCTCTCGGTATGGTGCCAGCTTCCTGGGCCTCTGGCGCTACTCTTTATGGGCCCTGGCCTAGCCCCAGCACCCCAATGCCAGCCATAGCCTTTAGGCGAGGGGCAGGTTTTGTAAGGCCTTGCCTTGTCACTTCCCACCAAGGAAAACACAAAGCAATGACACAAAGAGCAATTTCTTGGCCATTGCTTCTCATCAAGCTAATTGAGAAAGGAGGGTACGTTTGGAGTCTGGGGATGGCAGACAAGTACATGTGGCAGAGGGGGGACTTCTTGATTGGCAGTGGCCATGTGGGAGAAACGAGTACTTATGTGTATTTGCATGTGCGTGCATGTCCATGTGTGTATGTGTATGCGTCTGGGTTTGTGTGCGGGATAATCCTGGAGAATCTCTCTCTTTGAAGGGGAACAGATGTAGATTTACATATGTGGAGGGTCCCCAGCTTGTGATGAGATTAGCTGGTTGGGATCTTTCTTCACAGTGACTGGAAGGTGCATATTTAATAAATGCCTGGAGCTAGACTGGGGTGTGCGGGGCTTGGCCCTCAGAGAACCACAGGACAAAGGCAAACGAGGCCCATGGCAGGCTGGCCCATATGGGAACAGGGTTGCTTACAGATTGCACTGGCCTTTCAATGGTTGTGGGACTAGGCTTTAAGGGTTTATATACTGAGAGAGGAGTGCACTTGGCGGGCCACTTCTGCATCCTCTCTACAACGAGAGGTAATAAAGGGATTTTGAGCTTGTCGGTGATCATCTGTGTGCTTGTTTGCTTGCTAGGGTGCTTGTGTGTGTGTGTGAGCGCTTTGCGTGTGTGAGAAGGTCAATATGTGTGTAGTGTGTGCATATGTGTTTGCATACAAGTCTGTGTGAATTTGCATAATACAACCAATTGTGTGCATTTAAACATAACATATAGTATAAAACAATATGCATTTATAGCAAAAACATCTTATTAACAACAAAATGGAGATAATGTAATATAAACCTAACGTAACAGTGGCTGTGAGGAGGATGTCAAACATGATTTGCACTTGTTTGCTCATAACTATTTATTTCAGGCGATAAAGCATCTCAGTTGGTGGGTTTCTGTTGCACAGTGCCTTATCCCTCTCTTGCGTCAGGTAAGGTTGTCAAGTCTTGTTTACACAAAGAACAAGTAGAACAAGTGTCCCCATATTTCCCCAACTTCCCACTGGACTACTACAAGCCATTTGAACAAGAATAGAGCTGCATTCCAACAACCCACAATAGATGCGTATAAACCACAACGGACGTTCCAGCTCGTGTACATCTGTTATTAATTCCAACCTATTAACGGAGAAGTCATCATGCACTGATTTCAGTGTAATGTTTTGGCAAGTCGCTGTTGCTCAAGAGTTTTCCTACACAGAAACCCAAGTTAATAAGTTTTAATCCTGAAACAAAGTCACAAGTGTAGTACTTTTCTTAACAAGTATCATGTGTGAAAACTTAACTTTATCTAGCCTCATTGTTATCTTTCCTCCTTTTTTCCTCGTGTTGCTCTATTGATTTTTTTTTTTTTTCAATGAGAGCATAAAAAAAGATAAAACATATCCCAGAAATCCTCAATCTTGTTCTTAGACTATCCCAACGAGCTGTTCCCTGTTCATCGGGGAAGCAGCTCATTTTTTTAAGGGATTGTGGAAGAAAGGAGTTTTGGAGGAGTCTATAATTTCCATCTCTCTTTTTGTTACTCTCTCTAGGTTTTCCCCTTCCAGTTTGTGGAGGGACTGTGTCCACTCAGTATGGTTTGATCATCTTTGTCTCACAGGGAAAGGGGGAAAGTTAGTTGGAGTAAAAGATGAGAGAAAAGAGAGATGGAGAAAGAAGCTGGACTCTCCCTGTGGTACAGTCTTCCCCAGCACAGCCCGGAATAATTCAAACGTGTGTAAATACATAGCGCTTTACCTCTCAAAGGCAGTCACTGAGGGTAAAATGTAGCACCAGATCCTAGCTCTTAGGTCTCTGGCTTGTTTATCCCAAGATCTAGAGTCGAGTGGAGCTGGGAGACATGTTTTTTTTTAGTTCTCTTTCACTTCCGCATCTGGAGATGCATTAGAAAGAACAAACATGCATACAGGGGTTGGGGGAGGTAAAATGGAACCTTATCACTATTGAGGAGGAGGAGGAGGATGAGAGGATAACATGAGAAAAGAATCATAAGTCAGTAAAGCGAGGTTTTGAGAGAATTTGGGGTTAAAGAATTGCAGAGAGAATAAGGAGGTGGGGGATAATGATAGAAGGAATGAAGGAGAAGGAGGAGAGACACAGAGAGAGCGCACAAGAGAGCTTGATTGGAAGGGGGTATGGTGGTTGGGGGGGGGGTGGCCTCCCCAGCATTCTCAGTGGATGTGGCAGCCCTCTGTGGACCTCCTCACACAGACACCCCAGCTAATGAATCAGACCTGGTTTCTAGAAGAACTCCGTCTCTACGTCTCTGTGCTCTCCAGAACAAAGCACACCTCCATTAATATTTTAGCGTTCTTTTTATCTCAATGCTAACACCGCTCAACACGATTTTTGTTAGTGAGACGGTGAAAGAGAAATATTGGGAAAGATGGAGAGGGGGAAAGTGAAAGGAGGAGAAACAGACAAAAAGACAGTCAGAAAGACCTTGTGTTCTCAGGATTTCAACTTGTCTGGTGTAATAGTCCCATTGGTAGAAGAGCTGCTTTCTCTGTGCCGCCCAGCAGGACATCAAAGAAAAAGCCTGATATTCAAACTACTGTATACACAGTAGAAACATTTGGATGAGTCCAACACAGGCAAAACTGTCAGTATGATTGCATTCTAGACAGATATAGTACTTGTCTGATACCTAAACTACAATGCTTGTCAGTGCTGATATTTACATGGTTTCTCATATAGCATGTGGCTTCCACTGTTGAAATAGTCATTCTCAGTACTGTTCATGGCAGGGATTTCAACTGCCTGAAACTTTGCTACAAATGTAGCCTTAACAAAGGATACTGTTCTATATTTTGAGGAAGCTGATCTGAGATTTTCCATCACTTACTCTGATCTCTCATCTTGTGCTTGTCTCCTATCGCTTCCCAGTGTATACCTTAGAGGGAAAAGCTGCTGGTATTGGGATGCTATCTTTCTCCTGCTTTGTCTTTCTCCTTCTTCACTCTTCTTTCTCCATCTCTTGGCTCGGAGGTGAGGGAGAGGGTAGCTGCAAGATTCCCATCTGGCCTCTCTTTAAGAGTGTAACCACAGGAAGATCTCATAATTTTCCCTTAATTGAATTATCACACTGTGCTCCTCTGGGATGCCACTCCGCCCTAATAAAATGGAGCGAGGTAATCCATAAGAAACTATTGGGGAGGGCAGAGGAGACGCTTAGCCATGCCTATTACAGCCACAGACATTTAACACACTTAATCTACGATTAAATGAAATCTATTATTTTTTAACATATCCCACGAGAACCTTCTACCCAACCCATTTGTAATCACCTCATAGGTAACATTAGCCAAAAAAAATAAAGAACCAAGTCATTACAATTCAACATGTATTCTACACATTACAGTAATTACTGGGTTACAATGGACCCCGGCTCTCTGAGTTAGCTTGACAGAGAGAGATCCACAAACACAATAGGAAAGCCTTCCTAGACACCCTGTCTCAGACACGTAGATTAATTGCTTCTTTGTACCCAGAAATGGAGGAGCAGCGCCTTTACCTGCATGCTGCTGCCAGGGGCGGTCAGCCCAGGGGAATTGTGCAGGGAAGGAGGAAGACCGTGGTCGTGTGGGGGGGGGCACCATTGGGAGGGGTTGGCAGCCTGTTTTGGGGTGTCGCATAGAGCCTGAGGTGGAATAGGTGGTGGGGTGATAGTGAGGGAGGGGTGAAGGGTGCCGTCAGGAGATCCCGGGGCAAGCGGCCGTGGGCATTCGGCTGTGAAAAGTCATTCAGAGGGAAAACGCTGGGCATCCTTTATTTATTTGTGTCTGAAATATTTATCTGTCACGCTGGCCGTTTTATAATGGGCCTGTCAGTCTCCTCTGCCCACTCAAGGGTGCGGACATGTTGCCCTGAGCACCCGCTGTGGATCTCCCGTGAATAATTGCTGGAATTTCACTTTTGGGAACGTTGCACTTTGACCCTTAAGCTTGTTGTTGTTCTGCATCAAGAGAAAGGTAGAATGTTTTAAAGTATTTACCTTGGCTTGACTTTTTCATCCATCACAAACACACACACACACACACACACACACACACACACACACACACACACACACACACACTTCCATATACTCTCTCACACACATTCAAGTTGGAAAATAAATAATTCATCCCTTTACTCCAAGATGAAAACCCAATCAAGCTGAAAATCCCTGTCTTGCTGCACCTCTGAGCTGCCAGTGCTGCCGGTTAATGTGATGCTCACTGTTCTAATGCGCCGTTGTGTCGACACTCAAAGCGGAGGCCTCTTCTAAAGGAACGTGCACTCCCCAACATTAATGGAAATTTTAATCTGGTGTAATCGCCTAAATGAAAGCCTACTTGTGTGTTTCACAGTTAGCTTTAATGCTGAGTGAACGACAGGAGCTGCCATCAGTCGAATTGTTTCATCACCGCTGTCTCTTCAGGGAGAGACGTGCAAGTCTGAAACCCTGTCAGGCAGATAAGGAGACTAAGCACACAACAACAATACAAATATGTTTTGTCGAGGGCGGAAGTTGACTCTGATGAGGGGCGGGTCAGGTGGGAGCTCTTTATGACACACTGCATCTCATCTGTTCACACTGAATGTGCTTAGCTAACGTAGGCTGACTTTCTCCAGCTTTTTTGTGCAAGCAATATACTGTGCCACTATTCAGTTGACTGCCGGGAACTTATTGTGGCTTGTTCAAGATAATAGGGAATTTTAACACAGGTTCTGTCATAGATATTCATCTGCACTTGTAGACCTGCAAGTACATACTGTACGTGAAGATATTGTATTCAGTATGTACAGGTGTACACTATCTACTACATACTATCTACATACAGGCATATGCATACAGAGACACACAAAGGTATACTTAAGATACTTACACACATGCACATGTTCCACATATAAGCACTCACAATTAGGCAAGTGGGCACAAAACATACACATAGACACTCACACACACACACACACACACACACACAGACATGCATACCAAAATGCAATGCCTGTAGTCTGAGCATGCATAATTAAGGTGTACCTTGTTTGGAGAGAGTGCATGTTGCCTCTCGATGTGCATACCACATCCCCAGAAGGAAGCTTTGAATAATGAAAAGTGTCACCTATGCAAAATGCAGGAGATGAGTATGCCTGCCTGTGAATGTGCTTTGTGCATGTTTTTGTGTGTGCATACTTGTGTATATACGTATATGGCTGTGTGGTTGTATCGTGCTTATCTGAAAATGCGCACGCAGGTCTGTGTGTGTACACATCTATATGTGTGCAGATCTGCCGACAGACAGAGGTGTCTGTAAAGGTGTGTCTCACTGTGATGATGGAGAGGGAGGGCTCTTTGTCATTTAACATAGTGCTACTAGGACACTGAACCATATGTGAGTGCATGGAGCTGACAGCTGAGGCCCAGTCTTCCCTCGCCCACCCTCCCACATCCCCAACCCCCCTAGTTTCCCTCCCTCTCCCCACCTATCCTCTCTGACTGACAGCTCTTGTTGTCCCGTGAAGCAGAGGCACAAACACAGACATGGTCCAGGACGTCTGTCGGGGAGCCATGTCTTCATCACAGTCTTTGTGTTGATGATGAGCTCTGAACTGGATAGGGTGCAGGGTGCTGACAGCCTTAGCTGACAGCCTTAGCACTCACATGTCCACATCCCATTCAACACTACAAACTTGTCCTTTAATGACCCTGACTTAAATTAAATGTAACTCTTGTTCATGTATTTTACCATGCCCAGATGATGCCATTGTCACTGCAGCATACAGTATACCTAAGTGCAAGACACATTGAGCAGAATTTAAGATGAATGCCTTGTTAACTGTGTTAAAAATGTAATAGGTTAAATAGATTTTCCGTCAGAACTAAGAGATACAGTCAACATGTAATGCATGTCCCGAGTCAGTCGGTGACAAATATATATGCCATGCCCTTATTTGGCTTATCAGTGTGAAGTTGTCATTGATAGGTTCTGCCAGTGACAAAGTGGGTAAAAGCCCAGTTGTGTTCATTTGAGGGCTACTCAAGATAAAGCCACTGCATCCTTTCTTGTTTACATGAGAAAAATTAAATGTAAACCAGAATGAGGTCAGCTTTATATTCATGATTACTGGTGGGCTCATGTGTACCTCATGAAACCACTTGCACATTTCTCATACAAAGATCCTGTTATGATTTTTATAAATCTTCCCATTTGATATCATGCTGTCCAACCAGTGACATCAGTGATACTCTTGTAATATACTGTTCTCTATGTTCTGTCTTTGTATTAACAAATCCAACTACTTCATTAAATGGTAATTTACTTTAAAGGCTAAGCATCACCAGTCATGTCTACTTGTGACTTCTATCTCATTCTTGGTCCCAGTGGTCTTCCGAATGGAAACGCCTCACTACAATTACTTGATGCTGTAATTGGCCTTAGGCACATTAGAGAGCTATATATAAATTAAATGTTACATTTATTTGATGGAGGAACGTGTGCCATTGATAAACTAAGGGACAGGGCTGACAGCTGCCTTAATGATGTTATTTCTCATAAGTCCTGATAGCACAATGCGTACTGTCATATGTTTAGTTGTTTAAAAAAAACAACAACTTTAAAATCTGTTCCCCTTAAAAAGAATGAAAAAAATCTATTTTATTTTCTTAGAAGACATGAAAAGTCAAGTTAGGTTAGATGGCCTCCAGCTACAGCATTGCAGTGCGAATCATTGTTATGGATGGACGAGTGAACCCCATAGTGACGGGTTACCAAATCTGCTGGAGCAGGAGCAGGTCAAAGAAACAGGACAATCAAATGGGGTGGATCTGTACTTTACAGGGACAAAAGCTGTGCCGATAGACTAGAGAATATAAAGGAAGATAAGGAGATGGATTGTGCCCTTAGTGTTCAGAGGCTTAAGTTGGCCCATGAATTAGTAAAGTGGAAAAGTAGCTAATCGTGTTCAAGAGCCGGTTCCAACATGGGGGTTAGATGAGTGGTGAGCAGAGAATCAGGTAGTGACCAGTGAGAACTGCACTTGGGTCATACTGTGAGGGACATCCTATTCATCTCCTGACATCACAGTTTTATATCATTATTATCTGGCAGGGTGCAGGGTTTGGGACAAAACATGGGGAGGCTCTTCCAAAATTTTGTTTTGCTTTTGGGAAGATCATGTTTTTATTTATTTAAATTTTTTTTGGAGGGCATCAGGAGGGCACAGTGTTTTTTTTGCAAATTAAGAAAATGGATCAGAGGACTTAGATTTTGTAGGTCGAGAGACTTCAACCTTCCTGTTTTGGAGCCTAGCTTTCATAATAAAACTCGCAGTATTTGAAAATTAATATTTTTTTGTGTTTAATCTTCACAGTCACCAAGTGAGAGGTGAATAGTGTCATAATAGTAATATTCCTGAAACCATAATATATGGCATTTTGCTGTACACTACTAGTAACGCTAGGTAATGCAGACCAGCTGAGCAATTTAACTGTGGGGTTGCTTCATTTTTGCGACTGAATTTTGATTTAGCAGAATGGTATGGTGATAACCCGCGGGCTGCTTACAACTCCCTAATGTGAACTATTTACTCTTGGGTAAAGGAGCGAGAGAGAGACAGGCCTCTCACTGCCCAAAGCGCCTTTTTGATGAAACTGGAGGATAAATGTTTACTTTCCTTAACTGTGCCACAAGGGAGGGTAATTGTAATTATTCCTAAGAGCAAACAGGGATGTTGAAGCAAGCTAATGATGAAATACTCTCACTTCCTTGCCATTTAATAATAATTGCGACCTGGCTCATACATGCAGTCTGGAGACTATAAATCAGGAACACTTTAATCGCCAACTGCAATGAATATTGAGGGAAAAATTTTGGAAACAAATTATTTGCACAGTGATGTGTCTTTGGTGATGTAGAATAAACATTCTTTCCCACCTCCTGATGTTTCCTGATTTAACCCCCCCCCCCAAACTACCTTAAAACCCCACCCCGTAGGCATGGACGAGACATAATATCTAATTAAGTTTCAGAGCTGCATTTTCATTTGTTAATCACTTAAGTGCTTCAAGGATAACCTGATATCCAAAGGTCTGGTCCCAGTAGCCCAAAATGTCAAAATGCAATTATATGCATGATTAGCCTGACCTGTTTCTATAGCACCCTCCCTCCCTGCCTCTCGCTGCCGGAGAAGCTGACAACTGCTGGCATGTTTATTTTGATGAGATTAGGTGTGGAGGAGGCCCCCACTGTGTGCAGCAGTCATGGCACCCCCATCTGGTCACTGGCGGAACTAACAACAAACCACCTCCAGTAAGAGAAGGGGAGAAATGAACTGAGGGAGACAGAGTGGGAGGCAGGAGGAGAGAGCACTTGCTCAGGTGGGAAAGATAATCTTTCAATCTCTGTTTAGCCTTAGGAACTGTGGGGGGGGGGGGGACTAGAAACAAATGGAAAATAAATAAATAAAAAAAATAAAACAATTTATGCTTCTTAAAGGATAATATGATCACAAATTATTAATCAAATCATCTTGATCCGGGAGAGGGGGGGGCGCTTTTGTGGTGCTTAGCAGAGCAGCAATCCTCTCTAATCTGATTGTATAGAGATAAGGCGGCTTTAGCCTCACCGTTGTGCCACTCTGATTAAAGGGGGCAGGAGGCACGCTACTTTCCATGGTGGTCATGGAGACAGGTGAAACACACACACACAGACTCACATGGAATCACTCAAATACACTCACAGACATGCACATACACAAATGCACACAGAGAACATGTACAGACTTAGATTGACACACATACAGTAATTATTGTAATTACAGCATGGGCGTCTTTTTCCCATGTCATCTTCAGTCTTGTCCACACACAGAAGTATAAAGGAGGAAAGATATTGACATATCCACACTTCTATGCTGCATACTAGTAATCCAAAATGATCTAAGAATTTAACATTACTTCTATATGTATCTCTTAATTTGCTAATTATTTCTCTCGATAAACCTCTGTGGCATAATCCTGATGAGCAGTTATGGGCACAACTCTAATTTCATTGCACTGTTACACAACACTCACACCGCATAATCATGAGCAAATATACACTGGCCCATACGCACGTCATATCAGAACTTTCTCCTGCCATGTGTGTCATACAGTTCCTAAGAAGTTGGACTGCTTGGCCTAATTGGGTGTGGATTTGAGTTAATAGATTTGAAAAGGAATATCTGAGGAAGTGTGCATTTTGACAAAGGCTGCAGGCTGGGCTGTATGGAGCCCATGTGTCTCTGGAGAGCGGCGTCAGGTCCCTGGGTAGCCCATTAGAGAGTGTACCCCTTCCCGACCACCACCCCCACCTCCAGCTACATGGCTCCCCATACCGAGGGAGGCCACAGCAGCCAGATGCAAAGCAGAATATTCATGTTACACTACCGTGTGCGTGTGATCCTTCAGCCGGCTTAAGCACACACAGACGTGCACACAGGCATGTACACACAGACAAACACAACACTCACACAGCCACTGATATATTTGCGCACACCCAAACATGAAAAAGCCTGAGCACCACCGATTAATGTTTTGAAATGTGGAAAAAAGGAACAGACTTAGTCATTTTAAATATAAAAAATAACTGCATCAAGTGAACTTTTGAATTATATTGCGTCATCTATTTGAAATAGTACATATAATGTTGAAACACAGAGGAAATCACCAGTTGGTTTCATCTGGGTTTGTCTTCAGGAAACTTCATGCAGTCAGGGCTGGGCATGTGAGGCCAAACCAGCATGGGAAGACTTGGACACACCAACATAATGGGTCTTTCCAACAGGAAAGGCTTTGAGAGGTGTTTAAACGTCAAACGGCATTTTACAGTGCCACATCAGAGAGAAGAAAAAAAGACTAGATTGACCTCTGACCAGGACCATTTTCACCTTGGCAGAGACCACCTGGAAAAGCAATGAGTTAATAAACTACCATTTATGCAGCTTCCCCCCGCCCATTAACTTAGGAGCAATTCTGCTGTCACTCTACTCTCAAACAAACCTCAGTGTTTGGAGAGATTTACAGTGGACATGCAAGATGTCAAGTCTATTTTACTTATACGGTACAAAAGTAGCTTTTGTAGAATCCCTGTGCTGCACTACACCTACAGTACATTGTTGGCCTGGACTTAAAAGGGTTGGTAAAGTCAAATGTTCTTTTTTCAAGAGCTGAACCAAAGAAAATACTGACAGTCACAGTTGTGTTTAGTTGTTTATTCAGCTTTAAAATACTATGCTTGCAAGATGCCTACCTACTGTGTAGAGGAACTCAGTAAGAATACATTATATAATTCAGCTCTATATGTGGAAAAGCACCTGTCTACAAACTAGCTGATTAGAAACGTATTTTGCCTTATAATACATTAGCTTGATTTTGCTCCGTGGCATTCAAGAAAAAAAATTGGTTCTATATTTTAACAACCCTCTGTTACCCTTCTCCATATTGGTAATGTTCCACTATTTACTTTATATACCCCCTTAGTTCTGGCTTATTGAACATTGCAGAGGACTAAAGTATCAATGTGAATACAGCCCAATACCTGAAAATGATGAAATTCAGATTAGTCATCATCTAGCCCCCCCACCCTGACTTGATGTTGACTTGATGTCTGCTCACAGGCTGTTGGCAGGGCTGGTAGTTTGAGGTGCTGTGGGCTGCAAGGCTTTGAGTGTGACCTCATGTTCCATTCTGTTTCTATGCCGCTGTGCCTCGGCTCTCCGTCCTCCTGGGTTGACACTTCACTGTAGCTCCAACAACTGCTGTGGGACACTGAACATCTGTAAGCCAGCGCTCCTACTCACTCAGCCGCCTCTGCACTGTGCTGCTGCGTGTGTGTATCTGTGTGTATTTCCAGCACAGCCTGTGAGATTGTGTGCAGCATACTTTGATGCTGGACCTATTTGGTACGACTTGTGAGCCGCTGTGGACTTTTTATGTGCCGCATGACTGAGAGAGTAAACAAATTAGCAAACTAGTGTGTCAACTACAGTGAAAGAGAGAGATTTGAGTTAACTGTATGTGTGATGTGTGTTCATGTGTTACCCACAAAACTCCTCCGTGCGCTCATACATATGTCTTTTTACTGACACTGTTGCCTTCAGTTTCCCTTGCATTTCCGCAGTCTAACCAGGGCAGGCCCATCCTGACAGAAAATTACTGGATTGTTGCCACTCTTCTCAGTCAATCATGTGACTCAACAGTTCTCGCCTTTTCTTTTTGTTGTGTCGTGTGAGAGGAAAAACAGTGAAAAACCTTTGTAGTGAATTCAGCAGAAAAAAATGTTTTATTAAACGCCTTATGTTTATTGACTTCTCTTTCATGTCAGTTCTTTTGTTCTGCCTTTGTAGTGGCAAAAGATCTCTGTGCATCATCATTTGTGAGCGATCTGAGATGTCAGAGGTGTCCTTTTGATGTGGAGTGCAGACCTCATACGAGGCACCACCTGTGCAGCTCTCGAAGTGCGCCTGTGGATTTTTTAGAGTGCTTGCATATGTGTGAATAGATGCATGTGGGTGTAGCTCTTTGTGTGTATTTGCAGGGGCGCATGCCTGCACGTGTAATTACGAGTGTGTGTGCATCATCAGCCACCTCCAGCTCCTGTTCCAGAGGGGGCAGAATGGGCGTTGAAACATCACCGTTCTTCTTCTCTTACCTTACCTAATGAATCTGGTAAGTGCGACAGTCTGATGCTCATTGGCGGTATGTGTTATAATACCACACACAACTTCAGCAAACACACCGTTTGTGACACATTAACACAGATGCACACAATTTCAAAAAGGTTTTCTGTTCCTGAAACTCTGTGCTGTTGCCCTGTGTGTCATCATGCATCAAGCAGATGACCTCAGTGGTAGTCAATGAAGAGAGAGAATGGAGTCGGTGTACACAAAGCATAGAGTGATCATGTCAGTGAAGCTCAGTGATCACTTAAGTCTTCAGTGTTTAGTCATGAGTTTGAGTGAAGTCTCAATCTACATAAACCTTTTTAAGAAAACAGTAATTTCTTAAAGAAATGCTATTGATTAAATTGTCTTATTTAGCTGTGGAAATTTTCCTCATATGTCAGAAGCTTCTTTCAGTGACATGAAAAAAATCCCACAAGGTGTGCACAATCACATATTACATTAAACTGCTGTGCAACGTGGGGGATAAAAACTGTGAAGCTTTGGATTATTGAAGTTAATAATTATAACAGGCCTTGAAACATGGAAATGTCATTACTACGTACGATTAAAGGAAGAGAAACCTATATATTTTGAGTCTTTTGACTATCTTTTTCCATCCCTCCTATCTGTTGATTATGGTCTAAATTGTATCAGATGAAGTGGATTTTGTGAATTAGAGTGATAGGCTGTGTCCAGAATCACTCCCTCATTTAATACTGCCTATATAATAGACACTAAATATTTTACTCAATAGTGGCCAGTAAATTGAGATTTTGGGCATTTACTAATCATTATCATTTTGTGTCATTACTGACAGGTATAGAGTTGCACAGCTGTATTTCTCGCATTGCATTGTGGGATTACTAGCAGAAAGTAGTGTACATGCCATGTACATTTGATTGTGGGATTTTTGAGGGCACTATATAGTGGGCAAATTTACAAACTCAGAATTCAGACAATCAAATAAACTGGCGCACAGTAAATAGTGATTTCAGATGCAGCCATAGACAAGAGGCTTAGGTCAAGTCACAAATCTAGACTCCAGGTCAAAGTCTTAGAATATTGCCCCAATTCTTGAACTGACACACACAAAATGTTTTTTGTGTTTTTTTTGTGTTTTTGAGGCTACTATTCTTCCTTAGTCATTGCTCACAAACATTGCTTATAAGGCTTGAACATACTCAATCATTTTAGGATTAAGCTCAGACAATTTCCCAGGTCTGTGTGGTGTTAGGGACCGGATGCCATCCCAGCTTGCATTGGGTGAGAGGCAGGGTACAAAGTTGGCAACAGAGTAACACACAGACAGCCAACACATTCACATTCACACCCACTGTGTAGTCTCTAGTTCACCTAACCTGCATGTTTTTTAACTGTAAACTGGAGACACTCACAACACCAGCTAGAGAGACCTGTGAGGTGACAAACCACTGCCCCAGTGTATCATAATTGAACCTAAAAATCATTTAGAATTAAAACAACAATGTTTTACATGTAATCATTATTTCTTGCAAAATCTGGCAGGTTTTGCTGTTGCCACCATGATAAATGATAAATATTTCAAACTCAAGAGAGATGGCGCCCATCTCTCAGTAACACTTGACAAGTTTGTTTCTCAGAAAAGGGTTTGTTAAAAGATTTTTTTATTTTATTTATCTGGGTCAGCCTTTTATCGCCCTGCCCCTTCAGTGTCATGTGAAAAGAGGCAAGGCGACAGCTTTTTCCTCACTTATTAATGCTTGTTAACTAATTACTTTTAATTATCTTAGAAAATCCCAGATTAATAAGAATACTCATATATTTATAACATGTTTACGCCACCATGTTTACTCAAATGCAAACAAGCCCCACAAATAAACTATGCTTTAACATTTTAAATGAGGCTGGTTTGTTTGTGTTGAATATCTACAAATGATCTTTTAAACATGCCATTGGTGGAACTTCTCTAAAGTCACTCCAGAAAACAACCAGAGAGAGGCTACCTGGGGACAATTCCTCGAGTGCTGCTAATGAACAGAGGAAGGGAGACAACAAACATGTTTTCTTATTTAATTCTCCTGGCCTCGGCTGTTTCATATAAGATGTATGCCAAAACCTCTTGTGGTTTGGTGCAGTGCAGAGGGGAGACTATAAAAAGAGCAGCTATTAGCCGGAGCTTATCTTTAGTATGCATGCCAAAGTAACATTAGCTAACTCTGTGACACATGGTCTCTTTGCGAGAATGGGGACATAAAGACGTAACAAAGCCTTACCTCATCTGACATTTATCAAAAAGCAACTAAAATGCACCGTACACTAGCCTTCATCTTCCATTTTGCTCTCTGTAACTATTTGGCTTTTTGTCTCCAGCAGTCTGCTCAGTTTAAGGGCAACTGTTTAAAAGATAAAATCTGTGTTATTTTTCCTTGTATCCATTTGTATGCAAATGTTTGAGGTTGATTCATCTCTTTTTGACTTTTTGTTGTCAGGACTTGAGCTTGTCATTTGTCAGATTTATCCTATGACATGTCAGTTATCCCTCCCCTCATCTCTTACCGTCTCTCGGTATCATGTTTTATTACTCTTTTTCTCTTTCTCCATCCACTGTTTTTGGTCCTCTGTTAGAGGCATGCTCTATAGACTCTTGGAAAGGCAAGGCACCTCCCAAATACACACACACATACACCCACACACTCCTCCACCGTCAATCAGCCTTCCCCATCCTCTCTACTGCCACCTCCTCTACAACGGGGAAAAGGTCCTGCTGATTAGAACAGGCCTCTCACTGAGTGCCATCCATCATCATCTAACCTACTGGTCCTCCCTTCTGATTTCTCTGTCTCTCTCTCTGTCTCTCTCTCTCACACTCTCCCTCTCTCACACACACACACTCACACATATACAAGTAGCAGAAACACACAGACACACACGATATCTGAATAGTTCACATTGATTGAATCAGGATTAATTAGCTATGAGGTAATCATTGGCTGCAAACAAGGCTGTATGTCAGGAGAGTTGACATTTAGTCGACACAAGAGAGAACGACGGAAGGGGGTTGTGTGTGTGTGTGTGTGTGTGGGTGTGCATGTGTTGATATTGGGGAGGCAGTATTGCTGCTGTTTGAAGCATTACACATAGTCTGCTCCTTCTCCACTGTCGGAGAGAAGGTCTGACTGAGGCCTGTTTGGTTGTAAAAGCAAGCTGACAGCTTTGTTAACAAGTCCCAGCAGATGAGAGGGATTATTTTATTCCATGGCATGAGGATGGTATTGAGCAGACAGCCCTCAGTTAGCTTTGGATTTGTTGGCTTTCAGTGATTCACTTGTGATTTTTCCTAAAATTCTCGCTGAAAAACAAGCCGTAACACAAGAGTTCCAGGGATGGTTGGGAGCTGTGAATGAGTAACATGCATTTACCAAACAAGTTGTTTAACGAACAAGAAACCAACTTTGCACAACATGACAAAACTGACATTTTGGTGGGCATTTGAATAAATATGTGTATGAATGCAAGTAAGGTATTTTTGACATAGGGCAAATCTTCCAGAAGAAATTATTCTTTTAAATTGGTTGTAAGGCAGCTGAGCGCGGACTGCCTGGTGAGGATTAATCAAACAACACCAAACATTTGAAAAGCAAAGTGTGTATGTAGTATGTGTTCTAGTATCAATATTACAACCACAGTGGACAGTGTAGTGAGTAGTTGTAGTCTATGATGCAGATACATGAGTGTGTATTTCTGAATGAATGCCCACAAATACTTCCACATTTTATTTATTTCATTATACTTACATAAACATGATACATAAAATGTAAACTTCTTTATGCAATTTGGCATTTGTTCGACCCTTTACTTGTGTGTGTCTGAAGGGAAAAGATGGTCTTTTCAGTGAGCATAGATGAAAGGTTAACTCACTTCTACAGATGGTTCTTCCTGCTGTGCTTAAGGTCTGGGATGAAAACAACAACTTTACTTACATTTTATCATAATTATTTACTATTTTTCATAGTATTTGTTAACTGAACATGCAGGATGACGTCAAAAAAGCATTTTTTCTAATACGTTTCAATTATACGTCTTCGGAGATCTCTGTGTGCCTGTGTTTGACATTTTTTCTTCATAGCAGAACATGCTTCGAGGATGTGTGGGAAACGTGCTAACACAATAGAGCACCAAGCTAATTATGTTGCTGTCAATTATTCATTGGCGACTCAGGTTGGCAAGCTCGCAGACACATACAGTTTCCTTGTTCCCAGTGGGTTTTAAAGGTTTGCTCACCACAGAAGAAGTTATAGGCATCAATATTTCATAGTTAATTATGACACCAAAGCCACTGACTTTAATATTCCTGGAGAGGTGCTTGTGGTGGGCTTCTGCAGCTCATTGTTGTTATAGGCACACACACCAGGCTGGAGAAGTGCTGCATAAATTAATAAATACAGAACGGTATAGATGGTCAAACCACTCCTCCTGCCCAGCCACATGCCACTATGCATGCAAGTGAGCACACATACACTCAGGGATATGAGTTCATAACTTACTGGTTACACTTCCATAATATTCTTCCTCACATTAAGACTTGATCTTGACAGACAGATCTGTGCTACTTCTTTTTTTCAGTTTTAAAAATTAATTTAGAGTTTCTTTAGCTGTGGTCCACTTGCAAGACTCTAAAGTTTAGCTTCAAGAGCTCTGCCTTGAGATTTGCATTGCAGTATTTATTCTGCACCCTACTGCTGGTGGAAACAAACACTAATGTAACAAAAAATAAATTAATTCATAAATTCACAATCTATAACTTTTGACAAAACAGCCGTTTGTCCAACTAGCATGCCTTGCTATTGTTTTTCGGTCATACTAATTGTCAGTTAAACTCTATTTACTATCTATCAACTTATCAAATGTAGCTATTTGCCTAATATACAAATGTCACTCTTTTGTCTATCTGTATGTATTGTACCCCCACCTGACTCCACCATTACCCCCAGGGGCAAAGCTGGGTATTTGGAAGTGGGCAATGTTAGTTTAGTCCCGCCTCTGGGACTAATCACCTAATGAGGGCATTAGAGGAGTGTTGGGGTCACAGTGATTTGTATTAGCGTGTGTGTGTGTGTTTGGTGCAGGTGGTATCCCTTGACACAGAGGGACCCCAGGGAGATATAGAGGGGACCAGAGCAGGCTTGAGGGCCTACGCTGTGCCCAGTCAAAAACTGCTTGGACGGTGATGGATACCTTGCCCCAGGGAGAATGACCACAAGAGCACTTAACCGTAACCAGGCACAGACAAACACACACAAACGCTCCACAGACAGAGCAAGATCCAAGTCCCAGACACAGAGCAGACACAGCGCACAGCGAGGTGGAAATGAGATGTTTAGCTTGATGATGCGTGACATCTGTAATGCATTCTAATTCTCCCCATCGGAGCACTAGTCTTTAAGAATGATTGATGATGTTGTTTCATCGTCTCAGTAAACACAGCTTAATAAATGAAGACCATGTCTGATCATCCTTGAATGGAAACACTACTCCAATGATTCAGACTGAATTCAGCATTGTCCTAAAACTACAATATAGCATCTTGCAAATTTCACTTGTTTTTCATTTCTAGGAATGCTGAATCCTCCTTTTTCTCAATGTTGTTTTTGTGTAACATCATTTTAACTAATTTTCATTAATTCATACCAAGGAACGTTGAATTGAGTTTCCTTGTGACCATGTATGTACGTCTGTAAACGATGTAAATATGTGTGTCTCTGTCTCTCTGACGTGTGTCATTGTGTATGCCTATGTGACTGGGTTGCTTGACAGTAAAACTGCTTGTTTGACTGTTCAGTAAACGGTGCAGGGAGTAGTAATTTCACAATCATCACATCACGCTTTGCAGACAGCATTATTACAGATGTGGTGTGGCCAACTCTGCTATTATCATTCCCTAGTGCAGTTGCCCTGAACGTAAGCCTACCATTAACATTAAATGTTAATCACCCATGCAACCAGCCAGCTTGCTGTCTAGTCTGGCTACAGTATCGTATTCTGCATATATTCAGCTACCATGTAATTGGCTAATACATTTCAAATCAGGTAGATACTGGATTATGTTTAGAAAAAGGAAAGCATACAGACTGCATGGAGCTGACACACTGCATGTTTGTGTGAGTGTATCTCTGTATGAGTGCTTTGTTGAAAATATTTGCATTTTGGGTTCTCGAAGCAGCTTGTGTATTCGCAGCAGGCAGCCTTCTTGGCACAACTTCAGCTGCACTTTTGTATGCTAAATTCATCACATACTGTATACAACTCACCTCTGTGAATTTCCTCTATGGTATTGAACTGCTGTATTGCATGATGCTTTATCCATACAGTATATTGTCAAAGTACTGATGGATACAGTAGGCACTATGCACTGCAGTGCAGTAGCTGTGTGTCGGTACCCCAAGACATGAGTTCACATACACACCAGTACAGTGAGCTACTGTAATCCTCTGGGGAAGAGAGCACTGAATACATACCTAGCAGCCAATGAGATCAGAGTGTCTTGTGAGGTTCCTCCACAGGAGACCATCATCTCATGGGAACCAGAAGATTAGAGTTGGGGTGTATCAGCTGGAGTAGAACAGTATTTTCGCCATATGATGCATTTGGTATAAGAAGAGGTTTTGGCCATCAGTTTATTTTCAAGTCAGCTTTGCACAGAAAAACCATACCTGCCTAGAGGAGGATCTGTTCTGGCTTGAATTTATGTAGAATGATAACATGCTGGTAAATATAATGTATTTGTAATATACACTTGTGATTAACAGGCAGCATAATGGAAACATTTTTTTTCTTTAGCACCTTTCAAAACGTGTACGTATGTGTATGCATTGTGCTGCAAATTTATTAGGAATGAAAACAATGTAGCTTGGCACCTTACAGCAGTATTTTCTATTTCTATGTGATCCTCTTCCAATCAGATTTCCCTAATACAGTGTTGACAAAGGCATGATCTTCTTTTGTTATTGTAAGATTAAAGAAGGGAACTGTTAAGTATGGTGCTGACAGCTTTTAAACCCACATAAAGTAACTATAAATAAACCAGTTCTACCAAGCCACAATTTTGTGATCGCCGTTATAGTGTGGTACATAGCAAATTACAGTGAGAAAATAAGGTCTCTTATATAATAGCAACCAATAATTGGACTTTATTGCAGGTAAAGTTCTGTGGGTCCTTAGTCGTGGATATCCTAATCATCAGCCATGATTACATAGCTGAATTACAAACCCTTCTTTGTATAACAATGCCATGTAGACTAAACTACTAGACTTTTAAAAAATGTGTCTTTCTACTTCTTTTCTTTTCCTCTTTTCACCTGTTTTAAACCAAACTCTCAGTAACCATTAGATGAACTCTTATTCCTTCAAATGAGGATTTGCAACCACCAAATTGTGGTTCAGGTTTATTCATAGGGGTCACATTCTTGGTATGGGTTTTTGACATGACATCTCTCTTGAACAGCTGATATCCATCCTGCTCTGTGTCTTCACCTGTGGACCTACAATATACCATTCACACAGACCTAAAATAAACATGGACCCTTGTGCCTTGGTTTTCTGCTTGTTCACAAAAATGTGTTGATTCACTTTCATATTGTATAATCACTTCTCATGAAAGACTATTTGTGCACAGTGTTATACTTACAGTATAACTACCCACAATGCAATCCTATAATTAGGCTATATTTAGACTATAATACAGAAGTTAATATAGTAGCTAGAAACACGCATCCATTGTAGGATTTAACATCAACTTTTTTTGACTGACATGTTGTCAGGATGTAACTCCAGCATCAAAGTTAGAGTTGCAGCACAATGAAGCACTTTCGCTCACAGAATGTGAGCTTTAAACTTTAAAACTTACATAGAAAAAAAAAATGTTGTCTAGGTATTGAAGTGAACAGTAAACCTGTAACTGTCCTTTGGAAAAGCCTGTGTAGGAATTTGTGTAGTTCAAATTCCATAATGAAAACATAATACTATGACTATTCAAGGCTTTCACCCCGTACCAGCACAATGTTTTGATTGACTGAATATCTGTGTAAGGAATAGACACCTTGTTCTCCACTGGTTGCCTGGCAACCTCACGGTGACGACAAGAGCAAGAATGAAGTTATTGTGCCTGGCCAAGAAATAGTCCCGCACATAAATCCCCGTGAAACCACATTCTGTCATTTTTACACTTTGTTTTTTGTACAGGATTAAACAAATGATATGTAACGTGTTAATTAGTGAGCTTTAGAGGTACTGGTAGGCAGATTTATTTCAAACCTTTGGACACAGCCAGACTAGCTGTTTCCCCCTGTTTTCAGTCATTATGCTAAGCTAAGCTAACCGTCCCCTGGCGGTAGCTTCATACGTAATGGACAGACAGAGTGGTATCAATCCTGTCATCTAACTCTTGGCACAAAAGCAAATGAACATACTTATTAAAATGTTGATCTATTCTTTAATTTAAAAAAATCGCAATCCAGCAACCTTAGGCTACATTCAGATAGAATCAGGTGCTGTGGCAGAAAACCCAGATTTTGCCATTCATTTAAACAGGGGTACTGCGTTCAGGCTTCTGTGGGTTTTTTGGCACCCCATACAGCCCACACCTCAGCAGCCTGCGGCAGATAATTAAAACAGAATCAACTTTTGAAGAAACGCAACCCGACATCACACGATCAGACCGGCAGACGCCCAGGTGAAGAAGAACTTTGTTTACCATGTAGCATTGTAGCATTAGCTGTTTGCCTTAATATTCCACTGTCAACTGAGGAACTGTGAATATGGAAGAGAGACTGATCGATCGCTGCCACAATGACTGTACATCAGCTGTTCAACCCTGCTACAAGGGAGTACAAAGACATTAATCGCCGTGTAGTCGCTTGGCTTGTATCGCTCTTCAAGCTGGGATTGCTGGTTAGTATGTGACACTCCCACACCACCACACAACCCTAGCTGTGTTTGTTTTCTATTTTACATCTTAAAAAAAGTTGAGTAATGTTTTGCTAGTTGCACTATTTTATTAGTACAACATAGCAACTTCCATCCTTTTGTGGCTACACAGGTTTAATCACTAATTAAGAAATAGTGTTACACCAGCAGTTATTGTTTGTTTACTTTTTGCAATAAGGAGATGTATCTGCCTGCAAGGGCTTCTGAAAAGTTATGTGAAGACACGATCAATACCCTTGGCTAAAAGCAAAGGAAACATACCAAAAGAATGCTATGAAAGGAGCAGATCAGATCAGAAATCAACACTTGCCAGCCACTGGGATGTTCTCCGCTACAAGGTTTAAAGACTAACAAATTAATGGAATAGAGAATGACACTGTGACTACACATGCTTGCCTTTAGTGTCAGTTTCTTGGCCCAAATCCCAAAATGAAGAAACCAAGGAAAATGCACGACAAGAAAGTTCAGGTTTCGCAGAACAGTGGGTAGCTTATTAAATCCTCTTTGATCCTGCTGTCTTTGATATCTGTGCTCACATAAAGAATTCACTTTCAGTAGTAAATATAGGTAGTTCAGAGAGACATCATGACACACACCCCTCATTCCCGTACAGTCTCTTTAAATTAGACAAAACAACCTCATATTTAAAAAAAAACAACAAAATCAGCTAAAAGGAGTGGGAATATTCAGTTCCCTGACTTAGTTACATTTGGGATTTGGGGGATTTGCAGGTTATGAGGGTTTTGTGATAAGTTCACAACAAGTTCACTTGGACAGTAAACATGTCATGTTAAAAACAGTAGTGTTACTCTGCACATAATTTAAAAAAAAATTAATGATATATAATTAATGTCCTGCTTAAAATTGTTAATATTTTAAGAATGTCCTGGTACATCAGATAGAAAGGCAAATGCTGTGAAACAATTTGTTTCATGTTCTTGTCTAAATGTCTGTCTACATCTGTCTATAAATAAGGCACACACAATACTCTATATGCATACCAAAAACCAACATGTCTTATTTTTAAAAATCTAAATAAGCACAATGCATCTCACGTGTGTCAGAACTGTTTAAATGTTCCTTGTGCTTATCACACAAGGGCTGAACAGAGATAATATGACCACTGTGATACAACGTGCACAAAAGTTTGTTGGTCAATCAAATGTTAGAAACTTTACGTGTGTACTTGTATATTTGTGTCCGTGTGTGTGCTCTTGTGTGGCTGAGTTGACAAATGTTGCTGGGTTAGCTGGGATGAAAAGCCCTCTGCCTGTGACCCCATACCCCAGTTGCCATGGCATCTCTGTGTTTGTAATAGTCCTAGTTTTCTGGGGTGAAAATAATGAACAGCATCTATCAGAGGCCTGCCATCCCATCCTGTCTCCTACACCCTGACCTGGCAATGCCACCCCGCTGAGCCCACCTTGCCCGGAGGCCAGGCCTGTTTGTTTGCCTTGCCCAAAGGATGACACTGTGCCGCAGAGACGGAAAGGTCGTGACTGCCCCTGACCTGACCTCTCACCCCTCCTTCTGCTTAATGCCAGGGCACTGGGGGTGTGATGACTGGATAACACACATTTACTCACAGTTAGATAAATGAGCATACACACACATATTTCAGCACATAGATTCACATGCACGCACACAGGAAGAAACCACATTAACCCACAGAGTCATGCAAACTTTAAGATGTGATCTTTCTGTCTCTCAGTTTCCCGCTCTGCTACATTTTTCCACAGTTTGATGGATATAGGTGTTGTAGTCGACATTTGTTGGTTTTTGTCTCGAAAACCAGCTACAAACAAGGTTTCCACAGCAAGGAGATAACTCTTTCAAAGAGATGATGTCTAAGTGAAAGTTTACTTAATTGGAGCTGTAATCTGCCATGTTAGTGGAGCCAGAAAGATTCAGTCCCCGCGTCCTCATTAAAAAAGTACAAACCTACTTTTGAACAGTAAGTTTTGAATTGATTATGGAATGCCTGTTGTGATATCCATTTCTTTCATTGTTCTCTGCTGGCTCAATACAGCAGGCATTTCCCCGGCACAATTACCTTGGCGCAGATCAGGAAAGGTGCCAGATTAACTAGAGAAACCTTGCTAACACAAAGAGAATTCCTAACTTAACAAGATGTCATTTCTCATTGATAAGCCCTGTCAGAATTTCCGTGGCTTCCCTTTCTGAATAATTAGGAGGTTTTTTTATTTGAATACATATACAGAGACTTCAGGAATCGTTAGATACAGTGTGCAATGCTCTGTTTAATATTTCACAAAATCCTTTTTCAGTCAAGCCCATGAATATTTGTAATGGGTTCTTTCAACTTTCTTTTTCAAGCTCTTGCTCAAAAACATGTGAAGTAGAGAAAGTTTAAGTGTAAAAAGATTTGATGTAATGTACAGTACGTTGCAACTGTTAGAACTCTTCTTGACATGCAAGTTACTAATTAATCTTAGTTCATATGCTATGCAGTCACTTAAATGGTGTGTCAACACTTTTCTTTTCATGGAAATGTTAATTCATGTAATGTTAATATTACAGTTCTTGGTTAAGATTTTGTTCATAAAGTTTCACTAAGCACTTAGCTTCTGCACACTGTATTTCCTCTCTGATCCGGGTTATGGTGGTCCCTGCTTTGGTAATCACTGTACTGTATTTATTGTCCTTTGTGGCCACTAGTCTTTGTTAGCTGAGTTTAGACCTATAATGGGCATCAGGAGTCTACAGAGGCAAAGATCCATCTTATTGGGGCCACTTAATTTCATGTGGTTTACCATAGACTCATCTGCATGGAAGATTTGGATACATTTGCCGCGGGTGTCTCATTTTTGTGGAGCTCTGGGGGCATTTTAAGTGTCATCATTTAGGCTTCAGCAGCCTTTGTCGAAATGAGGAGGGCCCTTATGATAATGACCATCACCCTTCCCTGTATGCTAAATGACATTACATCTTTTCCTCTCAATCTGAGATTTAAAATGGATTAGTTTCCCCGAATAATGTCTGTTAGTAATGGAAACTTTTCTGAGGCTGGGCTGAAAATACACATTCACACACAGGCCCACACATGCATACATCATGTTATTATCACACTCCAGGGGAAGTCTTATTAATCTTCAGAGTTTTCTTTGCCCTTCTTCCTCATTTGGAGGCAGCTCATGAACAATTCAGCTTCTGCCTGCTAATAGTGTTTCACAAGGCTCTGTGGGATATCTTTTATACATCAATAAGGGCAATTATCAGCTTATCTGAGAAAGCAGTGTCGCCAGCTCAGCCATGCCCTTCTCTTCTGTACTCTACACCAGTGTGTTTTCTTGACATGCTTTGGTAAGCAATGCACCAGCACTGCCGGAATTAAGGGTTTCACTTACCAGTAGGCCTACCGATTAAAAGCAAAGCAGAATAAATATCTATATAGGCACTAACAGGTTACAAATCCAGATCAAATCAGTCACAAATCAGTGTGACAAATCACAGCAAATTAAAAACTTTAACATTACACATGACATACCACCATTTAGAGAATGTTTATATTTAAGCTTTGAGCAAATATATTTAAAAAAATGTATTGTTTTAATTTCAGTTTCAGTTATTTTCTGTCGCTACTCTCCTGAATAACAAGTTAAAGCACTTGGCACAAGAGGGCACTACAGCCATGCATACCCCCTAGGGATGCCACCCCACCCCGCCCCATCCCAACTGTCCTGCCTCCATGGCGTTCCATTGTTCAGAAGGGATTGGTGTGGAGGGGGCAGCCGTGCACAGCTGGCAGCATTAGCAGCTTAACCCTTGATGCTAATGCTAATATAGGATTGGGCATGGAGCAGACATTGTGAGCCATATGACCACTGGCGGGCAGGAGTTGAGAGGGGCGAGGGGTTGCTGGTGGTGAGCCGATCCATGCATAGATTAGTGGGCAACATGGCAGAGTTAGTTCACTAGTGAATGCCACCACTTTGGTTCAGCTCGTACTATGCTAATTAGATCAAGTCTAGGAGATGTGTGTTTAGGATTCGAGACCGTTAGCACAGTCAAACTCTGCTCTGTTGGGTTGGTCAGCGTTGTTTTCATGTAATATCTATCAAGTGATTGAGCTCAGAAGTCCTGGATATTGTATTTTCCTTTGGAAAGGATACATCCACTTTCTTCAACTTTTCAATTAGTCTCTCCAAACTAAGTCTGTGATAAATAATCCTCGAGCCTCATTTCTTTTAAGCAGCGCAGCAGAATCTCCCAGTCAATTTGAAGCAGTGCCCTGTGGCCTCTCTCCGCTCCCATGCTCCAACCCTCATATCTCTGCCACCATCTCTCCCGGTGCCAACCGTTGCTTCATCCCTCTGTTTTGTTGTTCAGTCCCCTTATTGGCTGCCCAACTGGCCTCATCTGGTGAGACACCAGCAGCTGGCCAGACAAACCTGAGGTAGTATAGTGGCTGTGGAGCTCAGTTGCCCTCAGAGGCCCACAAACCTTTGTGCTCAGTTCCCACAGCAGCTCCAACCTCTGTTTATGAACAAGAGGGATCAGACCAGGGCTTATATTATATTTATAACCACACCACCATGACCGCCGCCGCACCATCACAGTAATCACCACTGTGCATTGAGCCTGAGTGGAGCAGACACTTGGCCCGCTCCAGATGGGCACCGGCCAGCTTGGCCCCTCAGCCCAGAAGCTCTGAACTGAAATCATAGATGGGTTTTGCCTCTGCCAGCTCTGGACTGGCAAACCAGTTGTTGTGATCGAGGGGTGGAAAAAAAAATAGGGAACATGATGATAATGTTTCAGCTTAATCATTTGAAAGGTCAGTTTTGCTTTGTTCCCTGTTGTGCTTTGTACGGTGATTTGTGAGTGCAAGGTTTCAAATTGCTGGACTAATGTGCTCATGGAGAGTGTCTGTGTCATACATTTTGGCAGACTGTATGATTTTGTTTTAGACTGATGAATTTAAACGACTGCCAGAAATGCTATTTCCAAACCAGAAAGATTAAAAGGCTTAGTGCTAGTCAGCTGTTTTTATTTTTATCTCTTTCTATGTAGAACTACTGATCTCTTCCTTTGTCAGCTAATTCTGGTTTTCTTTCTCTTTCCAAAATCTCTTTATCCAAGCCTTATTTGAGTCACAATTTGTCTCCAGACATGGGTGTTTTACAAGGTCTTGGAAAAACATTTCTTCTTTTTTCATTTAAACAGATTTCTTTTCCTGCTTTGACCCCTGGAAAGATGCAGTTGTGGTGGCTAGAAGTGAGGGGAAACTGAGGACCAGTCTCACCACACAGCTCACCACAACAACCTGACAATGCTACATTTCCTCACTGTTAGTGATCTAGTAGACACATCTAGCCAAGGAACATCAGCAAACACATCCCTTAAACCATCTCTCTACATGTCGAGGTCAGCTTCAGTGGTCCCGAGGTGCAGGAAAGTACACTCCACTGTGCCAGTTTAAACTTAGCCCACAGTGACATGCCCATTTGAGGTTTTAGGTTGCGTTTCAATGGTTTTCTGTGGATACCTTATAAAACGCCCATGGGGAGAATTAGTGAGATCTTTGGTAGTACAGCAGAGCCACAAGTAGGTGAAAGGCAAACAGAGCTTGCAGATTGGCCATGTCAGTCAAATGGCTGTAGAGCACTAGCCATTATGTCATTAGCAGGCCCCAGCTCTGCAGTAGGCTACATGCTGGGTTTGATTGGTGTGCATAAATGCTGAGGAGATGATAGCTATTTGCTGTTCAGACCATGGGAATGAGAAATAGTGGCACACTGAAAAAATAATGGAAATTGTTTCAGTTCTTCTAGACTAGCGGAGTTCATAATGATGTCATTTTATGGGCTCATTGATTCAATTATACATGGATGTTAAAGTCAACCGTGATCTCAACAATATTATCAATACTTAACCTTCCATTTTCTCAGAATTGGCATTTGTTCTCTTGAACCAGAGTGCAAAAACATTTTAAAGTGCAGACATATGGCCTGAAAACCAAACGTGTTAAGGTTTAGATTGAAGGCCTCATCATAAAGAGTAAATTCCTTGAGATTGACTGGCATCAGCCAGACTGTATTGCTGACTTTCTGGATCTTTGTAGACACAGTTCACAATGGCCACTGTCCATGCTGCAGGTGGTGTCTATGTTGCTCTGCTTTGAGGAAAAGTATGCCTGAGAATACAATTAGCATATTGTGACTTTTTATTAAAGATTTCATTTTTCTGAAAGGTACATCTCTATAAGCAGGTCTTTTGACCTGAAGTTGGATGCTAGTTTTGTTTAAATTGGTAAAAGGTGCAAATATCTGAAGAACAGAATGTGAGCTGTCTAATTCTAAATTCAGTTGAACCTTGTAAGTCCCAAATAAGCAACAAATATCTCTAAGGAGAGGGGTGTGTGTGTATATGCATGTGTTTCCAAACAATCCTCTATGCCTGCAGTCTGTAGATTTGAATGTGGCTCATCACTGCCTGTCTGGGAATGACAAAGGCATGTACATGAATGCAGCCCAAGGCCCAGTTGTCTTGTCATCTGCCTAATGTGTGTGTGTGTGTGTGTGTGTGTGTGTGTGTGTGTGTGTGTGTATGTATAAGGTTTGCAAAACTTGTGGCGGTAGCTCCTGAATGTGTGTGTGTATGTGTATGTGGGTGTGTGTGGAAGAGAATGAGATCAGGTTACGCTAGGGATAATCCTCCCAAAGCCGTTTTGTTCAGGCCTAAATCACTGGATATTACCCTACCCATAAGTGATTTTAATTGGTTGTCTCATATAACACACGCTCCCGCCTAACTCTAATGCCGCCCTGTAATTGGCTGAAGGCTGCCTCTGCCTGTTAAGTTCATGGGACAATAATGGTTTAGGTGGCAAAGTTACTGGATATTGGAAGTGATCAAAGGATCAGACTCTTAACCATCTCACATTCATTGTCTGGCTTTGGTGCTGTTTTGGGCCTAGGAGGCTGAGGGTGTATACAATATATGGGTGTGTGTGTGTGTGCATGTGTATGTGGATTTTTACAGGGCATGCATGTGTGAATGTAAGCATATTTAGGAAGGGCTGGTGTCCATTGTCAAATTCACTGCTGTCTTGCCTGGACTGGAGATAGCACATATTGTCCTCTTGCCTCCCATAACCCCTAATTGAAGACTTGGCTCTCCAGATGATTTCAGATCTCTCAGTTACCATAGTGATCATGGTGGCTTTGATAACCACTGATGGCTGTAATGCTGCCTCCTGCAGACTCCATTGACCACAGTTTGGCCAGCCATCTGGGGTTCTTGCTGGCTGGCTAGAGGGACTTTGGTGCATGCTGGTTGGCCGCTGGCATGTTCAGCCTGCCACTTGGCTTGTCCATTATCATCTTTCAGAAGGGGGATTCCAACACAGTCTCATATAATTTTGTAATTTTGAGCAAAAGCTCTGAAACATATTTTGTGGACATGAATAATGTGAAGATTACATGTCTTTACCATAAAATGAATATGAGACAATAACCCAAATTGTCCCCACTTTCTTGTCTAAAAAGTTAGTTATGTTTAAGTTAGTGGAGTAAAGCAAGTCAGATATGACTTAGGACTCTCTTTAGGCAATGTAAAGAAGATTGTCCTCCACACACCTCAGTGGTCTGTTTTTATATGGACTTTCTTGCTGTCAACATTGGATTTTGTGACATCATATTTCACAGGTTGAGTAATTTTATCATAACCCCTTCGCTTTCTTTTTGGAGAGCTGTTCCAAAGCCAGGGTGACTCCGAACTGGAAGGACGTTCGGATGGGAGTGTTCTACCACACTCTTTAAATCCCAAACAGACTGCTGTTTTATTGAGTACAAACCAAATAATCAGTTTGTGCAGGCATTGTTTACCTCTCCCATGTTTATGCATTGAGCTCATGTTTTCTTCATAAGAAATAGTCATTTAATGATATTTTGCAATGGTAGGATGAGTTGATGGAGTTCAACACACAACATACTATACAATATTTATTCACCTGAAAATTTGAAAATGTTATATCAAATCCTTCTCAGCAGTCAGTCACTTATGCCGAGACTCATGGGACTAAGGGCAAACAATAACATAAGACAGTTCATCACTTTCTGTCTTCCCACTGTTCTACCTCTAACCCTCACACCAAAAATCCTTTCTATTGTCATCTGTTGCAGTCAAGGCTAAAAGCTAGTTCTCTCTAATCCCCTTTAAGAGTGGTGCACAATTTATTTTTGCGAGGCCATTTGTCCCAGACAATATGCACTAACAGGCTAGACTCTGTGTTACTCACTTGCTCCCACCCACCCACAAAACCTCCACTACCATCGCACAGGTGCATGTATGCATGCCCTGACCTTGGGAGCAATGCAGAGCTTGTCTTTATGAGGCCTTGAGACATGGCATTTGTTAACCCCCTCATCACTCTGTGACCCTCATTCACCCCCTCCCTTTGCTTTGTACTGTCATTCTCTTTCCACCCTCCTTCCTCTCTGCCCCTCTCCCTCACATTCTACTCTTCCTGCATATTCATCTTCTTCCACCTTCCTTGCTTCCTTGTTAAAGCTCCTTCTGTCATTGACTTCAGCCCTTTAACCTGGCAGGTAAACAGCCATGGTCCAGGTGTGTGTGTGTCTTTGTGTTTGTGTGTGTTGGGGGTAACCAGACAGCCACAGAATGTACCCCCTCCTCCCATACACTGGGCTAGCTTGGAGAGGGTAGAGAGATCTTGACAAGGTCAGTGAGCTTTGTAGCTCATAATTACCCAGCCTGGGTCTACAGTAGATATGTCAAAGCAGCTGGACCATGCAGGAGGAGAAGAAGGCCAAAAATGGTTAAAATTGAACTGTAGATTAATCTTAGGCTGTACCCCTGTGGGGACCTCTCTTTACACTGCTGGTTTTGTTTTTCCTTTAGTTTACAGTACAAATTGTGAGTTCTATTGTGTACAAAGCAGCAAACCCTCCAAATTAAATGACAAAATATGCTATTTGTCGTAACTCTCCAGAGCGGCACATGTGTGCGTTGTTCTGTCTGACACACCTATTGGCAGGACAACATCTTTTGTGAGCACATTTCTAAAAGCATTACAAATTGCAGATACAAAAAAATTCTAAAACCGCAATTCCTTGGTTAGATTTTGGCAGAAAAACGACTTGCTTAGAGAAAGATTGTGGTTTGGGTTAAAACAGCTACTTGTTTAAGGTTTGGGGACGTTTGTCGTCATCGTTAAAATAATAGCTACATGGTTTAAAAGGTTGGGGAATAGACGTGGTCATGGTTAAAATAAAGAACAATGTCAGTTGGAAACAGGAAGTGAAATGCGATCTCCCATGTCAAATATTTTGTTGACCCGTCCATCACCCCGATCTCATCCTTCTGTGGACTTTGTGGCTTTATAACAACCTTTTTCTTGGTAGAACAGTTTCATGTCCTGAAGGGTAGCACAAGAGGAAAGCACATGCCCTGGGGTGTCTAGGGGGGAAAGGGTTCATCCTGTGGGGAACATGAATGTGTTCCATTAATGTAATGGCAATCTCCCTATTTGATTTATATGTTTATTATCTACAAGTAAAAATTTTGATCTAGTAGTTACTTGACCTGCCTTAATGGTGCTACAGTACATGAAAGCTCAGGAGGTCGCCAATGTCATTTGAATCATCCTCTGGGGAATATGAACAGCCAAAACAAATTTAATGGCTATCCGTGTACTGTAGTAGTAGACAATAGTTAGGTCCTTGACATAGTGGGGCAACAATTAAAACTAACAATAAATACTAGCGAATGATTAATATGCTTCAGATTCATTTCCAATAGTCCTATAGTAACTGCACAATCCATACAGCGTATCATATACCTGCCATAATTGAATATCTTTCTTCTCTTTACAATATTGATCCCATACAAAGTCAGTACGTAATTTATCTTTTATATTTCTTTTTTCCCAAGAAGACAGAGAGCTGTCAATAGAAGGTTAGGGAAAATTAGTCCTCATTGTCATTTCTTTATCTGTCCAATAGCCTATATAAATGTTAAACTGATCAAAAATGTTGAGTCATGTTAAATAAACATTTATTCTGTATGATCTTAATTATATATTTTTTTCTACTTAGTCTTTCTCTCTCTCCAGCTCCAGGACTTCTCCCAAGATTAAAATATTATGTTGATGTTGTTAAAAATTGAATCGTCTGATGTTGCCGTTATTGTAAGTCAGTCCAGGCAAAAGTATCTTCTCATTAACAAAAATGCAAACTGCAAACAGATGCTTCTTGGGAAAAAGTTTAAATTTAATTCATTCAGAGGAGGTTTTTCTCACTCTGGTAAAGGTTAATGTCTCCATAGCTGCTGCTGCTATTGGTGGCGCTATCAGAGATGTGTATCTAGCTGTTGCACACACCTTGACTCGCTGTTTCCTTTGTGGATTCCCAGTAAAACAGCCCTCACTCACTTGATGATTAACAAGACTTAAGATGGAGGATGCCACATGGGGCCTCATTACCATCGTAAATACTTATCCCACTGTTCCATTTTTTTTCCCAGTTCTATTTTTCTTAGGCATGGTGAGAAGAGGAGATGGTAGAGAGAGGGTTAGGAAAGTACACAGGACCATGTAAGAGGAGGGGAGGTTAAGGTGTTCAGGTAACACATACCCACCCTACTCCTCCTCTTCCCTTCTAAGGTTGATTCCCAAGATGAAGTCTTTCTCTCCTCTACAAGTTCCTCTGTGGGCCCTACAATGGCCCCTTGGCCCACTACTTCCAAGCTCCCTCTCCCTGGGCTCACTCTCAGGTTTTTACAGCAACTGCAATTACAGTCATCATCCACAGACACAACCACTAATGAGGAGCTATGGAGGCAGTAGAGGAGGCTGCACAGACAGAGAGGAATAGTAGAGGAAGAGTGTGAGAGAAAGTGATTGAGAGACCCTGAGCCAATCATAAAACCATGTTAAATATGAGGCAAATAGTGAAGTATAATTTAATAGTTTTCCACAGTTTTATACCACATTTCATTTTATTTAAACTTTGCCAAGCAACAGCTGCAAAAAAGTTTTTTCTTAACACAACAACCTTTTAAAACTGTCTTACTCTCCTATATTGTTTGGGTGAGGACAAAAAACCCTGCTTTACCCTGTAGTTTTGCAGACTTCTGATTTTATGTCACAGTCCTGTAACTAACAGCACAAAAGCGAACAGCTTGAAGAAGCTGACATGGAAGTCTACGAACAGATGGGTGAAACAATAGAACTTTAACGACATGTGATACATAGTCTCCTGACTTCTTCTGTGATTTCACAAGATGCCAGTTCTCCATTTTTCAAAGGGAATACTCAAAGTGGTTATATCAGGATGAATCAAGACAAAGCTACGACATGACTCCTGTATCCAGTATGCCATTTTATAGACATACCTGGTGTTTTGATCTCCACTTGTATCTATGTCTAGAAAAAAAAGATAAAAAAAATATGGAATATGTTTCATTTTAGTGTTGCTGATAGATTCGACAGACAACCCTCATTAGACCAATCCTTTGAGTTGCAGGTCGCACAGGAGTCAAAATACATCAGATGGATTTCTTGTCTTTTTTCTCTCCATCGGAAAAAAATATTTATTTCCTTGGCAATTTTTCACAAATATGTCACGTTGTAGGTCAACATGACATTTCTCCCAGAAATAATATTAGGCGATAGTACAAATATAAAATGACACTTCACAACATCATATTTCCTGTTACACTTTCTTAATGATACTCTTTACAAGGCTGTAGCTCAGGACTGTGTGTGTGGATTCGTGTGACACAGCAACGCAGTCATTACTATAAGCTTCAAGGACCTGCAGCCGTTGTCATGTTAGTCAAGAGAGCAGTAAAGATACACTTGCATACCACATTCAAAAGAAGGTTCAATGTGCCTTTATTTATAATACACTGGCATTACAAATACTCAGTATTGTGTCACATTTTAATTAAACAAGCTGCATCTCACACATATATGTCAAATCTTTTGTCACCATGTTCAACTCGATGGACTCGTGTTGAAAAGTGTGATGAACCATAAAATAGATGCTCTCCTTCTCTGATACCAGTGCAATGCAAACGTTTCATCTCTTTGGGGGATAGAAAGCCTAAGCCTGCATCCTGTTTTGGCAGCTGTAAAGATAGAAGTGCCTCTTCTCCGCTCCTCTGGCACTTTGCCTTCTGGGGGAAGAAGCTAGGGGACAGGTGGGGACCGACTGGCCCATGCCAGCTGACCTGTCAGCTTTAGACCCTGCGTGTTTGAATAAAAGGAGGGAGGTGAATGGGGTGGGGGGGGGTGTTATGCGTCTGTTGTGTGTGTATGTGTGTGTGAGAGAGAGAAAGGGAGTGGAAAAGAGACGGAGGAACAGAGGATGACAAGAGAGGGAGACAGAACAGGATGGTACTGCTGATGGAGATGGGATGTGACAGTTCTCCCTGGGATTGTGTGATTAATTGGGATCAGGTCACCTCTTCAATGTCTGGACAGTAATGCTATGCAGTCTCATATGGCTATTTACATACAGTGGGCTCCCTGGGGTCCCCACACACACACACACACACACACACACACACACACACACACACACACACACACACACACACACACACACACACATGCAAGCGCTGGGGAAACAAAACACACACCTCTCTATGTGGAATACTGTCATTATTTTTAGCTCAGATACTAGTCCAAGTTGTTGTAGCATCAGCAGTGGAGCTTGTTGGTTTCCATGTTGTATTCAGATACAACTTTTTTTTCTTGTTTTTCTTTTTCATATTTTCCTTGTGCTGGAACAAATATATGTACTTGACAAGAGCTCCTACTAAGAAAGTGGTTGTCGGTGCTGAAGTTCCTGTGTTACCTTTTGCATACTCTGTCTCAAAGCACCAGCCCCTCTTTCAGAAGGGGGGATAAGATAGCATCCCAATGGAAAGCGCAGATACTAAGAAGACACACGGCACTGAATAATTTATGGCCCAGCAAAATAGAGACAGCCACTTGAAGTCCTGAGTAAGTAGGAGATATAGACAGTGGTGACATATCAAGCCACAATAAAGACACAGGGAACAGTGGAGAAGGCAGGGGGAAAACGTTCTGTGAATTTCCTGAGTTAAGAGTTTGTTTTGGTTTCCCTGCACCAGCTGCCTCTCTGTTTGAAAGTTGCATTGCTCTGCCTTGTTTACCAAGTCCTCTTGCTGCTCGCTCTGTCACACCGGGGATAGTACCCAGGTGAGCGCTGCTACACATAAGGAAGAGAGAAGCCAGTGGCCCTTTGATTCCGGGCCGCTGGTTCCCTCAGATTAGCTATTCTCTCTATACCCTGACGAATCCACTGGCAGAGCAGCCAGTGTAACAGAGGGAGGCACTTCCATCCCAATCGGTTGGCAGAGGCATGGTGGCTTGCTGACTGGCTTGCTGACGGGCTGCCAGGTTGGGTGCTGGCTGTTTGCAGGCTAGGTGGGTACGACGTTTAAGACTTGGCCCCTGTTGGGCTCAGAGGCAGACACCCCAGACGGCCATTGGAGCTTCCAGGCCCCTCCAGTCTCTCCCCATTACACCTCAGCAGCACTGATGATGGCAGGTCGCGGCGGAGAAGCTGTCCTCATGCCGCCCGTCACATCCCTGCCACTTTCATCTCCTTGCTCACTTCAAAAGTGACATCTGTCATCACTAAGAAGCTCGGAAGCGCCGTGTTCCTGCGATGTGCTGCTTTGATGGTGATTTGGCCCCAGGCATTTGTCATACATAACTTAGGTGGAGAACAATGTGAAATCAGACTTGGATTTTAAAGGAAAAAAAGAGTCTAAGTACACTACAGGCGGGTAACATCAAAATCGCTCTAACCACTGGAGGGAGCGAATCAAAGTGCAGCGTGAGCTGGAAGAAGTATCGTTCGTTGCTCGTATCACAGTCTTGTCAGTTTTCTTCTTGTTCGCCTCGTTACTGTGTCCCCATCTGCAGAATGAAGCAGCTGCCAATGGCAACCGATCAGCCTGGTGGTATAACTATGTGCCATTTGGAGAACTTTCTAATTGTATGCTTTTGCTCTGCACCCACAGCATACTTGTAGCACACGACTGCAACCGACAACAATATTATCAACAACAACACAGCTTGTCAACAGGGTTCATGAGGTACAGGCTGCAGTCAGACATACCACAAGTTTAGTGTGACGCATATTTGTCTGGGTTAAGTAAGTGTGTGTTGGATGCTTGTGAAATGTGGACCGTACTGTGCGTTTGTGTGTGCCACGGAAAGAATGGGTGGTTGTGTAGCACTCTGCAAGGTTCAGTGTGCTTGGTTGATGTTTGTGAGGAGCTCTGTGAATGTGTGTGTGGTTCAGCGGTGTGTTCAGCAGTGTGGCTGCGTGTGTGTAGGTGTGCAGCATAAAGAGTGTTGTGTGTGTGTGTACATGTGGCTATTTGTAAAACTGAGATATGATGACCCTGACAATGCTTTTCAGCAGAGCTGTCAAAAACACGCCTCTCTTGCTGACCTTGTTTTGGCGTCAGTGATACTTGACCCCCCATCTTTAGCAATGTCCAAATCAACTTCTGTAGCCTTCATATCTGTCAATGTAACCTTTAGACCCAACTTCTCTCACTGTCTTTCTCAACCTCGATTTCTCATTGTCTTCCACTTGTTTTTTTGTCTCTGTTTGTCTCTTGCTGTCTTTCTCTCCCTCCTTCGTTCTTCCTCTCTCTGGGGTTAACCCAGAGTTCAGCCATCCCTCTTTCTCACCTCTCTGTGACTGACAGGCCTGTCTTCCAGATGACTGCCAGATTGCCAAGCTCCTTGTCAGTTTGTATTAAGCTTTGTTTGATTAATGCATAATTTAAGGGCCCGTTAAGTTCTCCACAAATATATGTGTATCCAATTAGCACTGTTAGGCTATGTGACATCACTGCCTAACTATTTATTGTTGTTTTTTTGTTTGTATTTTTCTTCATTGCAATATTGTCTACTTATAGCCTCAGCTAGGGCAAAAACCCTGGTGCTCCACCTTTCTCATCACTTCCTAGTCTGTTAACATAAACTGTCAGTGGAACCGACGTGGAACAGGATGATTAAACTTGTTTACCTCTCACTTTCGGATACACACATACATATTTGGAGGAGACTAAACATTTTGTGCATGTGTGTATGTATTTATGTGTTGCTTCGTGTGAGTGTGTGCCAAGCCACAAGTATTTTGAACAAAACAAGGGTCAGATCTGGAGCTTACAGACACGGTTCTGCTCGAGTTTGTTCAACTGAATGAGACTTTTAGGCTAGGCTATTAATACGTCTCAACAAACACATAAGACAGTGTGCAAAAACTGTTATTTCTTCTGCCAACCAAAATGCAGCTAGTATTATGTCTGTAGCAGGTGGATGTTGTGTACTGTAAGCCTAGCAAAAATTTAAATTGCTGCCCATTGATTTTCTCAACATGCTTATGTATGATGAATAGGTTGTAATTCATCAATAGAGAAACATCTAAATACCATTGTTTGACATCAAAGTTCATCTCTGTATACATTTTACTTTGACAAGGGGGATTATTAATAAAATAATTGGCTGGAAGTTTTCTTAGCTGTGCTCAATTCCTGTTCAAATGCATTTGCCCAATAAAATGTCCACATATGTCCGTTATCACATTATGTTTTGACATTAAGTATCTGATCTCTTACCTGACCACAAAGTATTGATGTGCTTCATGTTGCCTTTACAGAAAACAGTAGGGATGGGGATCGTTAATTTTTATTGATATTGATACCATTTTCGATCCGAGTCTTTATCGATACCACTATCGATACTTTTCTATTATTTGGTGAAAAGACGAGACGAAAATAAATTCTTAAAAGAACTGGTATTGCTTAACTGTGAGTCTTTGACTGTTTGATTTCTGAACAGAATGAAATTTGCCTAGCCTTCAATAAACACTGCTGATGCAGGGCATTTATTTGAAAAGGAATACACAGTGCCCCTTCAATATAAAGTATAACTAAGAGAATAGCAAAATAATATATCAGCAGCAATAAATGTCCAACAATGTTAAGGAACAAATATTTTTATCATCATAGGGCGCATATCTTTTTTTTTTGGGAACATCCTTTTTAGTGAAAATCAAACAAGGACAGATTCAGACTCTCGCCAACACCCAGCAGGTAATCATAATGAGAGGGAAAAAATTAATTAATTAAATTATACATCAGGTAGTTCGACCGATCTGATTGGTCAACTTGACATTGATCATGAACATGATCAAATCAGCATGACAGCACATCTAGCCATGCTCAAATGAAAAATGCCTCGTCATTATACATATTACTCCGCCACTGATTATAACTATAACCTATATATTTCCATGGCTCAAAAACCACTACTAGTTTACGATAAAAAAATGTATTTGGTCAAATGTGCTAAATATTGAAGAAACTGTTTTGTTTATGTTTCAATAAGTATTTCGTTTTCACACTAAAGCGTTGGTTAATATCTGTACCATCACTTTAAGAGATCAAATATTTTTGGATCATTATCAATTGGATTATTATTGTCAAAGAACGGGACTTGCTGCGAAGTTGCATACCTTCGGTGGAGGATGATTGTCCCGCAACGGTAGCCGGAGTTGGCGGTGTTCTCTCAAGACATTGATGTTACGTTATAGGACACGCTAGTCTGCATAACAGTATCGATAAGCTTGGACCTTATTGATTTTTGGGTTTTGAGAAATTTGGAACCGGGTCCTTATAGAAACGGGTCTCGATCCCCATCCCTAGAAAACAGTAGCCTATGGTTCACCAACCGATGTTACCAGAGTAGCCTGTTCACAGTGAGTACAGATTGAATTGTACTTGAACTGTTGCAACTTAACTGTTATGGTTTCACCCGTGTGCCTTTATTTTGAAGTCGTGTCTTGTGTTTCCCGACTCCTGTCTCAGCCCTGAGTGTTTCCACCTGTGTTTGTACTCACCTGTGTCTTGTCTCCTCGTTAGTTCCTTCCCTATTTGTGCCTGCCTTCCTCCCTGCCTACCCAGCCTGCCTGCCGGTGTGCCCGCTTGTCTCCCAGGTGCCTGCCGCCCGCCTGCCTGCTGTGGTCGGTTCATTCTGTTATGATGAGTGGTGGAGAGGGAAGGACCCAGGCACAGACAGCGGTTGGAGGTATAACAGAGGGAGGTTTTATTGGGGAAAGGCAGGGAGGTAAACAGGGCAGGCAGGTAGGCAGGCTGGGCAGGCAGGTAGGTGGACAGGCGGGCAGGCAGGTAAGTAGAGAAGCGGGCAGGGCGGGCAACAGGCAGGCGGTTTACTGTTGGATGTCGAAGTGTTCCATGTTCTGTGTTACCCGCCTGCCAGCTTCCCAGCCTGCCTGCCTGCCTGCCTACCTGCTTCCCTGCTTACCTGCCTGCCAGATTACCTGCCCGTCTGTTTGCCTGCCTGCCTCCCTGCCTGCCCGCTTCTCTACTTACCTGCCTGCCCTGCCTGCCTGCCCGCCTGTCCACCTACCTGCCTGCCCAGCCTGCCTACCTGCCTGCCCTGTTTACCTCCCTGCCTTTCCCCAATAAAACCTCCCTCTGTTATACCTCCAACCGCTGTCTGCGCCTGGGTCCTTCCCTCTCCACTACTCATCATAACATTAACAAAGCAAATTCCTCAGCACTTGTTTGACTGTGAGTGTGCGCTTATGTCTCTGTGTGTGTTTGTGTATTAGAGTTTTTTGTTATAGGCCTCAGTGCTTTGTATGATGATGCTCTCCTGATGCACACCCACCATTGTGTTTATTATCAACAGAGAGATACTTCTCTCCATCTTTCCATTTGCCTGTTAGAAAGATGGGCCATCAGATTGCCTTTTGCCATCTATTCACCGAGCTGTCAGTCCATGTCCCAAAATGTGGTTACAAATAACTGAGCAAGGCTCTTTTCTACACCTGTAATTAAAATGTAGTGATCCTCAACCTGAAACTGCTAATTAGATAACAGTGAAAGACTCTAGTAGGACTGATTGCCTCCATGGGTCAGATTATGCAGAGATATCCATGGATGAGTAAAGGAAAATTGTGAAAAATTAAAAAAGAACATGAGCGACACATTGATAGAGAGTGGGTTAGTGGAGTTCTTTCAGGTTTCCAAGCAAAGTGATGGCGAGGGAACCAAAGCTAGGTCAACCTAGGCTCAATGCCCCTGGGCTGACAACACACTGGTATCTGGTCAGAGCAGAACAGCCTGCAGGTACTAAGGGGGAACAAAACACTACCTGAGCCATACACACTCACACACTGTTTTCTTTCAGCCACACTCTCTAATAAAGATACACTATGCTTAACTTTCCCCTCTCACATACATGGGTGTTTATGCGAATTGGATGCATAGTTTTCTTAAGCCCTGTTTGAACTGAATACAGTTTCAGGACACTGTTTGTGAAGTGATAGGTTATAGCAGGGCATCTGTAGTATTAATGACAGAGTTCAAAAGATCTCTGTAGTCAACCTATGAAAATACAGATGCTGGAGTATCTGCTTAATTTATGTGTTGTCATCACAGCAACATTCCACATGTACAATCCCAGACTACTACTACTACTACTACTACTAATAATAATAATAATAATAATAATAATAATAATAACATATAACATACTATTTATGGACCGAATTAATCTTCTGAATAATGTTACAAATATTGGCCTGTACTAACATTATTTAGAGTTCAAATTCTTCATCTAGTGCCTCAATGATAATGAAGAAAAGAAAATAGAGAAAAAAGTCTCCCTTCCCACATTAAATTGCCTAATACTTACTAAGGGATATGCAAAAGACTGCTCTAAGGTAATTTTTAGTGGGTGTTTAACAGGAGTTAAAAGAAGCTGAAATCTTTACAGGCACAGCAGTGCTCAGTCCATAAAAATCACTGACATGGCCAATTCGGATGGGATTTAATTCACGCTGCTCTGGTAAAAATTACATTACACCTCACCTCCTTGTGTAAAACTAGGTTGTTTAGTGTTTTGTGTAAAACTTTAGTTGTACTGTTATTAAGTGTTGACAACACTGATGGTACTGTTGTGATTTAAATTTTTTTCATTTTGCTTTCTTAGAGGTAAATTACTCCAATGTAACTCTACTTGCCACTGCAGGATAATCACATTGAATCCAAATTGCATCCAAGACAGTCACACAAAAATTACATTTTGTCTTATATAATCATATGACAGACCTCTGATACTACACCAGCTTTCTGCAGCTGAAAAATAAACACAGTTATGCTACATGTGGTAGCTGAACGTAAATGTCACATTCCCAAGTACTAGCTCATCAAATTCAGTGCCGGTACACGAGGGAGGCGGGGGCCCACTTCAAACAGAGCCTGCCGAGTGCTGATGAAAGCGTTGCCTCGATGGCACAAGCTGCAACTTTCATTTGTTTAGCAAGAGCGCTGACAGATCTATCAGTCATAAATATCCTGGAGAGAGTGATGGAGGAAAGAGGAGAGGAAAAGAAATGAGGGAATAACAGAAAGGGTGGGTGTAAGACCTGAGTGTGTGTGTGTACGTATTTTCCTCTTCATTAAAACAAGATTCAGGATTCAGGCATCCGCTTGTCAGTGCCTGAATCCGTCAATGTATCTCCGGTAGCTGTCATTGAGATGTGGCCTTAAGAATGAGTTACACACCCACCCTCACTCATCACAATTGTCATATGAGATTAATTTGTACACATATATGTGAGAAAACCTCCCCCCCCACACACACACAATAAACATACATATGTCCCCTGCCTTTTTCGACCCACCACACACCCATGACTACACACAGCGGAGTGCTGCGGTTTCAATCATACACTGCATGCATAAATCATCGCATGTCTTGGGAGCGACATATTAATCAATGATGGAAACACAAAAACATTATTTTGCGCTAATCATCAACACTGTGTTTGATCTATCCGGAGCTTTAATCTTGTCTTATGTGGACAGAGCCGTGCCTGTTGAGCACGAGGAGCATTGTTGTAGGTGCATTACAGCACTCTTAGCTGTGGACAAGTTTACACTGATTGTTTCATGTATCTAGGCCTGGGCTCCTGATGCCAGCAATGCTTTTGAACCTGGCCTTTTGTGTTCTCCAACAGAACTTTTGTTCTAGATGAAACAGACTATGTATGGTCAGCACTGAGCTGTGTCAGCTCCACCATGTGCACATGTACCCACACACACACATATATACCGTAGGCAAGTTGGCATGTAGACCCATACTTGTGTACAGCAACATGTAAACCCATGCTCACACATATTTATAGAATGTGTGTGTGAGTGTCTGTGGGGGTGGACAGGGGCATCTGTTTTTTCTTAGCAGTAGGACATCCTACAAGAGCAATCTCAATTACAAGAGAGACTTCAGAATTAAAGTTTCATCTTACTGTAACTGCACCATGGCCTCTTCCAGGAACATCAGAGCACTGCTTTCTTTTTAACAACACCACCACGTTTTCTCTCTCTGAAGGATTAAGTTTACTTTTATTTAAAAAGAAATTTAAAGTAGGGAGGAACTTGCTGAATATACAGTATTTATGCAGTTGTCCACAGAAACAACCAGGCTTATATATAATGTTGACACATCCTCTGTTTGCACTGACAAAGAAAGCTACACTTCAGGTATTTTACTGAGTCTCTCAACCAGTGCGACTTAAAATGAGTGCAACGGTAGACTGAGTTTTAATTTATATATGCAAACAATAGTAAAGTGTGTTGGGGTCAAAGCCACGAGGCATCAGATTTGCGAGACGACAGTAAAAAAGTCAAAAGCCAGAGAGAGAAAAAGGAGTTTTTCTTTGGTGGAAAATAGGATACATGTCGTATAAAATGTGACATTATATGGTTTTTAGTATCGAGGAAATAAATAAGTCCTGTCAAAGTAGTTTAAGAGAATCCTGACAGTGTTCATGCGACACTGACTTGCCAGTGCAGGCTCATTTTTAAGAGAGAGAGACACACACACACATGCATACACTTGTGTTTTCACTTGTTTGTATATGTGAATAAATGTATGCTCCTTTAATTCTGGTGAGCTCATTCTGTCTAAAACTTTGTTAGACATCATTCTTTAAACAACAATTTGAATGCCTATTCGGAAGAACATTTTACTGCACTGTTTCTGCATCATTCAATTCACCTGTTTTAATATTCTGAATCATGGAATCAGCATCACAACTGAAACATTAGACACAGTTACAAAATAAGTATACTCGCTGCCCTAAAAATCTGTTTCTCTATAGCTGCGTGTGCGACAGCAACAATGCAGGCTTTTGGTGTTTTGTTTTTTTTTGTTTTTTTGATGTGGCAGAATCTTGGTTGCACTTGTTCTGATGGTAATGTAACAAACGCTAATACCAGAAGTCTTTGTGCTTGGATGTGTTCAAAATAAAGGGGAAAAGAAGGGGTACAGCAAGATTTTCTCCTCAAGTACTAGGGGTGGTGCGTGAAAAAGTAAATGAGCATCCTGATATCGGGGCCTCTTAATTTTTCAGCAGAAGTGACGAAGTGAGCTTCGACTGATGTTTCCTGAAAGTGGCAACACGTGTCCCTCTTACCCGGCTGGTGCAGTCCTCTCGTTTACAGATGTGTCGCTTGATGTACCCATCGAATGGCACACTGCCACTTAATAAAATATCACTCTTGCTTTGACAGGGAAGCCTTAATTGAGTCCCTTGTCAGTTTTATCAAACTGTGTGTTATCGTCGTTTGAAACTTTTTTCCTCTTTCCCCCTCAGCCTCTCTCTTGCTCTTATGGAATATGCTAGCAGTTGAATCCTCTGTAACTAAGAGAGAAGAGGGCGGGGTTGAGGAAAAGAAAAAAGTGAAACACTGGGATCGAAAGAGGAAAAAAAAGAACAAGAGTAAAAGTGAGAGAGAACCAGAAAGAGAGAGAGGAGGAGAAATAGCCAAGAGAGACGGTGCGGAGAAAGGGCCTTCGGAGGCTATCTTGTCATTGAATTCATAATTCAGGTTCATGATTTTAATTTCCCTCTGTTCTTATCAAAGGCCGGTGGAGCAGCAGGGGGAAGGCTGGTAGTTAGCTGGATAAGTGCATATGAGATGAGCTGCAGCGCTCCGTCACAATGCCTGGACGACATAATAGGGATAGAAATGTGCCGAAAAGAACAGCGTATCCACTCGCTCACTGTGACTTCCTCTTCCAACCAGCAAAAACCCACAATCATGAGTTGTTTACAAAAACCCTTTTTTGACATCATCTCCCTTTTTCCTCAGAAGCCATAAGCAATCTGTCATCCCCCCAAAGTGTGTTCAATCACACACACAGAGAAAGACAATATATTTGTGTAAAGCCCCATGAAAATACTGCAAATGAATAATGAATTTTGACTGCGTTTGGATGAAGTCTTTTGATAATATTCTCTTGTATGGCTGTAATAAAAATGCTGTTCTATCAAAGTGTATGTGTTTACTGCAATCTAGCAACACTTTCACAAACTAATACAGCCACTGGGCCAATGTTTTAGGTTGGCCGTCAGCTTTTAGATGCGTATAAGAGCTTGGTTAAGCCAGTTTGGGGGTCTATAAAGACTTCAAATAGGTACAAACTAGTATAAACTAATATAGATATATGGTCAGTGTACGCCACCACTACATTGTGTGTATTGCACAAACTAGAGGGCACTGTAGCAGCCCCTACTGAGATGTATGCTCCCATTGCTCCCCTTACTTTGAAGGCACATGCAACTCTATACACACATACACACACACACCATTGAAGATGTTTTGATGTCGGTTTCTTTTTCCTTCCTCCCTCATCTTCATATTTCCCACTCTGGTATTCTGCCTCTCCTTCCTCTGTTTTTCCTTTTTCCCCTCTACTTTCTCTCTATCTCTCTCATTCTCTTTTCTCCCTCTCACTTTTCTTTCTGTCTCCCTCTCACCCTTTCCCTTTCTTTCTATCTTTACTTCTTTGGTGCTTACAGGACTCAGTAGTGCCACTGTACTTCTCAGTCAGCCATTTGATCATTAATTTATCACAGTTCCAGCAGTTTGTTTGACAGGTGCATGTGCTTTCATCTTACTAGTGCTAGGCATTGCTGAATGAACAAGGTAGACCAGTATGTTAAGGAAGCAGGTGAGCTTGGAGTTGAATGAACCAATAGGTCTGTCCGCAAGGTGAGCAAGTGCGGCAACATGGGCCTACTTGCTAACTGGGCAAGTGAGCTGGCCCATAAACCAAGTCAGTCATTAAGTCAGTTAAGGAGGCCTGCCATGTGGTATGTTGAACCTAACAGAAGCGAGGGGAGTCCAGTCAGTGCTTGTCCCCCACTAACTCCCTGCCAGACTCCTTTAGATCCCAAATGTCTCTAGTCCAGATGAAGGCATGATGTAGAGACCTACTCCTACTGCTGTAGCATCTGCACTTCCAGGAAAGGCCCTACTTGTCACTTCCATGCCCCATTACAGCAGTCCCAAGTGGGGGGTACCATGTGTCATGGCATAGGTAGTGCTGGTAAAATTATTTGTTGTTAGGTGTAGGGGTTTAATTACCACTGAGCCGCAAGACTGTACCAGCCACTAACAGGCCACAACATACACTGAATGCCTTGGTTGCCAAGAAAGGATGCAGGCCTTACCTGAATCCCGGTCAGCTCGACTTAATTTCCTCAGTCACCGATGAGGGTAATCATTCATTGTTCATCACGGTCTCAACAAAAACTTACACTCTCAGCAGCACGCCTCTCCTCTCTCTTCTTCCTCAACTCTTCTCTCTGACATCTGCCCTCTAACCAGCTCGTAATCAGTCAAATGACAAGATAGCCTTCTTGACAGCTGGGAAACCATCAGAACACAAATGACCTGTGACCGTGACACATGGGTTAGAAGTGGCCATTATTGTGTCACTTCCCATGGATCGAGCCAGTCAACATTACTCCCTGGTCGCCATGAACTTCACCAATTGCCCAGAGTCACATGTAGTGTTGGATTAGGGTCTAACGGCAGACCTCACGTCTAGGGAAGTCAGGTATGTGGGCCAATGGGAAGAGAGTAGGGCCTTAGACATGACATCTTAGATTAAGCTGCTCAGACCATTGCAGAATGTCTAGTGGAGCAGCTATTGTGCCATTTGGGAGAGAGAAGAGGTGGGGTATTCACAGTGACCAAAACCTTTAGAAAGTTCTCCTGGTGATAAAGCATTTGTAAAACCTCCACTACCCCTCTTATGACCGTTTTATGGTCAGATTCAACTGGATGTTCCCTGCTTACCTGGTCATGTTGGTGGACCATTCTTCTCTCAGCTCTCCCACTTTTTTGTGCGAGTTTTCTCAAAGTATTTAAGGTTTTATTATACTCTTAAAATCTGCATTTCTTTAGCGTAGCACCAAGTTAAGCTCATTTTCGATTGTGCGTGACTGCCATTGCCTCATTGTTGAATAGCTGGAATGAGCCTCATGTAGTTAGTAATAAAGTTGAAATTAAAGTAAACAAGTGAGTGAAGGACCCAACAGTATGTTTCTCTACAGACCTGGATTTGGATACTACAAACCCTCAACCCCTCATGTTGACTTTCTGTCTCTCCATCTGTCTCCCTCTCCCACTGTCTCTCTCTCATTTCAGCTGCAGATCATTAAAAACAGACCCTCTCCTCTCCAATATTCAATATTTCTCCTGCTCTCTAAACTCACCACCAATTCTATTATTAAAGCATTCTTTTCACTCAGATGCTATGAATAGCATTGTTTGTGTATTATTTATATAAATATGCTGTGTACTGGATGCTCTGAAAGACCTCGAAGCCAAGGGCCTCAGAGGAGACCAGTGTTGGCTCTCCCGTGAGGGCCTTTCACACATTTCTTCTTCATCCTGTCCTTCAGCGCCAAATCTCTCTGAATTCTTTTAATGCAAAGATTTATTTTCTGGTCAAGACTGAGCAGTTTGCACTATACTAGTGTTAAACAATCATACAAAACCCCAAAATGTTCTTTCCTTCTTTCCTTCCTTCCTTCCTTCCTTCCTTCCTTCCTTCCTTCCTAGTAATACTCTAATTCTCCTGTGTTTTCTCTCTTTCCAGCCTCTTTCTTTCTTTTCCCTCCCTCTATCCCCAGAATCAAGGTCTGCTGGGGCATTTTTAAGACAGAGGCTTCCTGGACTATTTTGGTATCAAAGCTTTGAGGCAGCAAGAGGCATGCTCTCTGAAGTTGACATGTAAGGAGAGGAGGGCCTTCCTCTCTCTGGTTTGTAGGGGGCAATGGGGCCTGGGAGGGGGGTGGGAGGGAACTCAGTAGCCCTGCCAGGCGTGATCTCTACTGGGGATATGAGCCTCAAACGCTCCCCTTCAAACCCAGACCCTCATGAGCCATTTGGGAGGCTTACGTTTCATATGTTTGGTGCCCAGTTGACTGTATGTATGGATGTGTGGTGTAAGGGTGGGTGTGTGGGTGCATGCATACATTTATGTGTTTGTGTATGTTTACATTAGCAAGGAGAACAGTTGTGGTGGTGCCTTTGAGTGTTGCAACACAATGCAATTACTTCCCACATTTTACATTTTTGACTGAAATAAAGCTTCACAAAGCAGCTTCATACATTGACGGCCCCAAATGGCAGCAAGATGTAACTGTTAGGTTCTTGTTTTTGGTTTTTTTTGTTGTTGTTTTTTTTTCAAAATCCAGAAACATGCATTGATGTTTCCGAATGTGATGGCAGTGAAACGCACAGCCTAAAGTACATTTGTTTTAGTTGTAGATGATGGTGTGGATCTATTGGGTCCAGTTCAGCCAATCCAGCTTTTTCCAGATTTGTGCTTATGAGCTCCTAATCAGAGAACAGTTTTCTGTTTGAGTCCAGATGTTTATCACTTCTATGTGTGAACAATACTCAACCTTCTGATATTATGAATTAATTTGAGCAAATAGGGTACATTTCAGTCTCTCAGATTAGTGAATGGGAATTTTGTCTCTGTGCAGCTCAATTTTTAGGGTGATTAGATGTTTTATTTTTACATAAAAATCTTACCAGCAGCTTTAATGTAAATTTAACCAGCTCCAGCTTTATGTGGTAGACTGTTGTCCAGATGACCCCCTCTTTTTTTCTCTCTTTCTGCTGAGGAAGTCCAGCCTACGGAGGATCTGACTGTGAATCGGTCTGACCTGGCTAGTCTCTCTACCAACACACTGCTCCCTGATTCATCTGCTGCCAACCCCTTCAAGTTATTCATCTGGAAGAAATATGCATTCATCATTGTATTTTTAATCACACCAAATAGATAGACAAAGAGAATGCCTTAGGGAGAGGGGGAGCAATCTACAATTCCCAGAGCTCAGATGGTATTCCTGCCCTGCATCACCAAACATTCCCCAAATTGACTCTGAATGAATTTATTTTTAATGTGTGGAAGATGCTCTACCACAGAGAATAGAGATTGTGTGTGTGTGTAAGAGTTTGTGTGAGTTTGTGCTTTTGTCTGTCTGCAGTGTAATAACATGTTTCTGTGTTTGCCTTTTTTTGTGTGTTTCTATGTGCATGTATCAGTAATGCAATTGCACAGTGTGTACACATTTACCTGCGTTCATGTCTTGATGCAAGTGTGTGTGTGTGTGTGTGGTTTTGTCTTCATGCCTGTTTACGCGGACTTTTGTTTTTCAAGGTTACACTGGAAAACATGAACAAGAAAGCAAGATAGTGACCTGAACATACTTTTTTGCTTAATATTATACATTATGAAACTGCCTTGATTTCAAAGTTGTCCTTCTCACAAACCCACCACAAAGTTATTAAAGGCTCCATTGGATAATCCCTGTTTGACCCATCTGCTTCCCAGTCAAAGCCCGGTTTTGTAGTGGAGCTGTTTGGCCTAGCCAGCCCCGAACAAATGAGCAAGCTCATCCCTCCATTCACCATTCCATTGTATTCATTAATAAATTAATTTATCAGCTCGTCTTGGTTCCAGCCTAATTGAGTCCCATTGCAGCCTTCTAAGTAGGACACGTACGGATCCGACAAATGGAATGGTATCCGGCCTTCAGTCCTTTGGGCTATGCCTTGGCCCTGTACCCAGCAACGCACTGCTTTGTTAGCTGCTCCACGTGTGTGTGTGTGTGTGTGTGTGTCTTTGTGTGTGAGTGTGTTTGAGTGTGGATAGATCTGATACCTCTTTCATCTGCTTTGAGCTATCTGTTGATTATCTCAGAGCAGTGTGGTCGTATTCTGTTTTAGCTGAGACGGATTGGAAGGTGGGGGTCGCTCTGGGAAGATAGGAAGAAAAGAGAGAAGAGCAGAGGGAGGAAGGGGGCTTCCTGTTACCCCATCAGAGATGAGCCCCCATAGTGTTGTGTCTCTGCATATACACATACACAAATGCACAAGCTAGTGCACACACGCCGCAAACAGATGTGGGCTCACAGAAAAGGGAGGGTCTTCTATAGCTTAATGCCATTACATTAAATTTTAAATAATGTTATGCAAATCAGAAATGACAGGAGATTATCTCCTTGGGACCTTGAAAGGGATTCGTCAGTTCTTATTCCAATAGCCCTGGAAAATAGCCCAGACGTCCTGAGTGGAGAAATATGGCAGGGCGTGACGGAGCCTGCCGCTGCTGAAAGAGGAGACCGTGAGAAAAGGCCCCAAGTGTTGGCTATTAAAATCAATTTACCCAGGAAGTCAATGAAGAGAAATCCCTTAGTAAAGGCACCTCCCAGGACAGCACAGGGGTCCTGGAAGAGGAGCACAGGCGAGGATAGAGGATGCAATCGCCGCATGCCAAGGTGAAAGTAACACACATGCCAGAGAAAGGAGGAGGAGATAGGGGGGAGGCAGGGAGGGTGAGGACTGTCTTTCATGTTTTCCCCTTGTGCCTGTTTTATCTCGACAGCCCTGCCGTATGTGCAAGTTAGTTTTAAAGAGCTTGGCCTGGCGTGGACGCTTCCTGCCTGCAGTGCTTCACGTGGTGATGGAGAAGTTCTTTGTTGTAAGAGTTGGATGTGGAGGAGAAGCAATGAGTTTACAGCGCTGTTAGGGTGTGATGGAGGTCCTGTGGCTTGTTGTACCTCTACCAAGTATACTGACATACTGTATGCACATCATGTTGGGGGATGCGGGGGGGTCCAGTGCTCATCACATGACTCCTCCATTTTCCTACTGTCAACATCCCTCTCCCTCCCCTTTTCCACTCTCACAGGCCAGGCCAGGAGTGCGGCAGCCATGCCTGCACAGCCAATCTCAATATTGTGTTAGGGACAGAGCCATCCATTACTGAGGAAACAAAGTCTTGTCTGTCTCCAGTGCTTTGGGCCAACAATTAACGACATCACGCCAGCACAGGGGCACTGAAGGGAGGGGGGGGGGGCAAACCTTATCAGAGTCATTCCATCAAATATTGATGAACCTAACTGAGGTTCTTAGGCACTACAAAGCTTCCTGAAGAGTGTATCTGTTTGTATGGAAGTACAGTCCTGGTCTACCAGAGCAGACAGCGAGAAGAGTGCAGTCTTGTGTTTAAATTGCATGTTATGTAGACTAACTGCAGGCAATTGCATGTTATTGAGATGGAAGATGAGGCAGAAACTTGTACCAATGAAATCCTTCTCCCACAGATGGAAAGTATGTCAACACCAAGTTATTGTAAGAGACACTTTATTATGTTATATCTCAAAAAGAGAAGCATGAGGGACATTTGAAATTATGATCATGACATTTGATGATATTTTTATTCTTCTCTTCTTTTTGAATATTCTTCCCTATTCCATCAGAAAACAGAAATAGCATCTGGGCTCCCTTTTGATGTATATGTTTCCCGTCCCCCTCTCTCTCTCTCTCTTTCAGCCATTTTGAGGTAATGCAGGATTACGTTTCAATCTTTTTTGCTTGAAATATAAAACTTTACTGCCGCAGTTCTTATCCCTCTCTGTCTCTCAGTGCTGGTCCCTGGTGACACCAGCCTGAGAATGGCAGCTTTAATTTGCAGGAAAACAAGTTGAGAATATTGATTTCAAAAAGTGCTCTCTTCTCCCCTTGGAAAAAAAAAAAGAAGAAAAAAACTGTCTGCTATGTGAAAACCTGTAGCCTTCAATTAAGTGGGGCTTGTAGGTGTGTGTGTTTTCATTTGGGCACGGTGTTCACTTGAAATGACACATTAAAGGCTATGTTTTACTTCAATCAGACTGTGAAAATATACACACAGACCTAAGTGTCTCTTGAAGGGCTCCGATGTTGGCACACACACACCCCGCCACCATACAGCACCAGACAGATGGGCGGTATTTATCTTAGAATGAGAACCATGTTCTCCTGCTCCAAGAAGGGAAAACACTGCCTTTCCCACTTCTGAAGATGACACGTGTCCTGGAATTCATGTCAGTTGATGTTCACAGGTCTCAAGTCTCACTAAGACTTAGACTTTTTGTAAAGCACAATAATCTTATACAGCCTTTTTTCCTCATGCACAAAACAGAAATCGGAGCTTTGCTCCTTGGCTCCATCCCCATGCTGGACTGTTGAACCACTGCCTTTCTATTCATTTTGACTCACAATAAACCTACAGAGATTCATTTGATCTTATTTGGTGAATAGTCAGTGCCTGTGGTAAAGCTTATCCCCTTTAATGCAAGGCCTATTTGGGGTTCTGATCTGGTGCTTAGGGCCAGGCAGAGTTGGGTATCAACGCAGGGGCTGACTGGAGCTAGTGGTTGTAACACGTCATCCCAGAGGCTTTGGAAGTCATCCCGCTAATACAGACATGACTAAAGCTCCCTATCATCCCCCACAGAATGACACGGCATGGCTCCAAGACTTAACTCTTACAAAGAGCTTAAATATCTTAGATGTGTAATGCATAATGGAGGTGTATTCTGTACTTTGGGGTGCAGAGTATTCCTATACTAGGCTGTTACTACAATAGCATGCTGGCTCATTCACCGTATCTCACAGCAGTGTCAACAGTGAGAAGTGGATGGCTGAATAATGAAAGGATGAAGGACACAATGACAATAAAAAGATAAAGTGCATTACCAGGTACAGATGCCTGTTTTTAAGTGTAATTTATGTTGATAGCAATGTCCACATCCGTTCTGCTTCCCTCTTTGTTTATCTTTTTGTCTCTACCAGTATCCCTGCATGTGTGTGTGTGTGTGTGTGTGTGCCATGTGTTCCTCTGTGTTTGCATACACCGTGTGCTCAAGTTTGCAGAAAAGGGGGTTGGAAGCTCCCCTAGTGGCTCCTCCAGAGAATTACCTTAGAGAGCACTGCTCTGCTCAGCAGCCAACACATTAATGGCACGAAAAATAGCAAACACATTACTTTTGTGTTTCCATATCAGCAGTCCAACTGTGTACCGTCTATTTTTGTTTGCTTACATATATATGTTGAGGGAAAGGATTGTTTGTGAAAAATAGTGTAAGCTCAAAAAGGGTGTAGGTATTTAGTGTTTGCAATTCAAGTACAATGTTCTCATCAACTACTACTAAATAAAATAAAAGTGTTAAGGGAGAGAGTTGTTTATTTTCATATACATGAGTTTCAACTTGCAAGATGGTAATTTTTTTTTTGCCTTCTCAACCACTATGATCCACCCTAATATATTCTCTTTAGTACTGAGAAAAGTAGGCTGCAGGATAGAGCCTTGGAAAGTAGCGAATAATAATGTGATCTGCTCTTTTTTTTTAACTTAGATATTAATGTTTTACTGAGTTTAGACACTCAGTTTAATCCATGCAGTATTTTTGGGATGCAAACATACTTGCAGGCCAAGCCAAGAAGCGTACACCTACAAACATACTTGGTAGTTAAGTCTTGATGATTAATGAATAGTCTTGTAGGCTAAAGTGCTGCAAACAGAGTTCCCAGTGTTGTTGGTCAGGAGACAATGGAATGGATTTCCACACAGATCTGAATGTGTGTGTCTGATGACAGTAGATAGTCTCCTATTGAGCCTGTAAGCAATTGTGCTCTCTGATTAATGAAATCAAGATGAGATATATGGAAACATACAGGAGGTTATATGTATGTCAGCGTGTGTTTGCATACACAAATGTGAGTATAAACATGTTCCTATGGGTGTGTGCTTGTGTTATGCATGTTAATTGAGCCTTCATCTAAACACAAAGTGGTCCATCATCTCTAGCATCCACCTCATGCTCCCTTGGCAGGATAATACCGATAAGGCTATGATGACTTGTTATCTACACTTCTTATCTACACACAACCTTTCATTTGTTTTGATCTTTAAGTGGTCTTTAAGTGGACATTGTGTGTGTGTGTGTGTGTGTGTGTGTGTGTGTGTGAGAGAGAGAGAGAAACAGAGAGAGAGAGAGGGAGCAGTCTTGATGTGTTTGTTCTAAATTGATTACCTGCTTCCTATTTTTTCATCACCTTGTACTTCCTCTTTGAATGTGCTGTGCTGCTGGCCGGCTGATTGTATCAGGAAGCGGTCAGCAGCCCAGGATATTTCAATTTCATTGGATTTAAAGAGGACTGGGAGGAGGTGCGCACATTAGCGCCTCAATACAATCGCATTTGTCAGCATGATCCTTTTTAAGTGCATTTCAATTAAGCCGTGATTCTTTGATTTTATTATGCCCCGGCCTTGCCGGCAAAAGGCTCACTGCTGGTTGAACAAGCCTCTGTGTAATGTACACAATTTAATTTTCTTAATTGTGCTAACATGCTTTTCATATCCTAATTCCTAGAATAATCTTTGATTCCTGTATCTGCTGCGGCAGGCTTTTAATGAAAGGGGGTAGCCTAAAAACATCTGTTAGACCCATGATTAAATCATCCGCATAACATCTGCATTTATGAGGGTGTTAGCATGCTGCCTGGCCCTTTATCTATTTTGGGCAATTATATTGTGTGACTGTAGTAATACAAGATATTAATATAGATGTGTTTGTGTGGGTACCCCCTCTCCTTCGCACTGATGATTGTCATCTGGCTTTGTTTCCATAGAGAACTCTGGCTATTGATACAATGTACCAGAAGTCTCCTTTAAACAAAAGGAGAGGGAGATGCTTTGTTCTTTGTTTGAGCTGTGTGCGTAAGCTATTTGTGTAGACTCCTCTTCTGAAAGGTGGGAGGCATGTTGAGCAAATCCTGTTTCCTCTTTGGCAAGTGGTTAGGTAATTGATTAAGCTGTTAAATACACACACACAGACACACACACCGTGCTCATATGCATCCTTGATCACACTAACACATGGATGTGTTACACAGTGTTTCCATACCTGCTGGCTTCACACAGTGTCGCTGGAGTACCAGCAGAGAGCCTTCTAGCCCACTGCAGTGTGAAACAGAGTATCTCTTCTTTCCGTTCCTCCCTCCTCATTCCCTCCCTTACATCAGACCCACTTTTATCGAGAATCAGTATCAAATGAAAGCCATCACTCTACCTCCTTAACCCCATCTACCTTCCCCTTCTCTACTTCCTCCCTCCCCCTGTCCTTCCTCTTTCTCCTCCCATGTCGTCCTGAAGGCGTGGTCATCTGTCCATTAAGAGAGGGTGAGTCAGTCACCTGCCGTTTGGCCCCCTCATCGTATGACACACGGTGGCACAGCACGGCTGTCATCACCTCCACCGAGCCTGGATCAGGTGACCAGATTATCTTCCCGCCAGCTTCCATTTCCCACATTCTCATGTGCTACACTGAAAACAGATCACGCACAATCAGGATGAAACCAGCCAAATGAGAAACCAGTCCGCTTCCTGCGATTTCCACAACATGTGTGAGAGAAATGCTCAGGTCAGACCTTGAAGACTCAAAGGTCTTGGCATTAGGTTTAGAGTTTGATGGGCGATGTTCCAAAGTACTTGTCAAGCATGCACCTCTGTGAGCTGAGAACCATGTTGTTTGGGGTGTTAGCGTGGTCTGGTGGTTAGAGAGATTGTTGGGTATCTAGAAGAACACGGGTTCAATCTCAGGCTGTAGCGACCACTGTGATCATCCTGTCCAATTGTCAGTTACCAAGGCATGACAAGCCACTGCTTGTCCCATGGGTGACTTTTATGCTTTCTGCTGGGATCCCTTGGAGTTATATGTGATAAAGCAATTTTTTCAAGCTTAACTTCTCTACCTTTTGCTCTGTGATGATCTCTAGGGTTGCAAGAGTTAATTGAAATGATTGCAGAGCCTCCAGAGTTGTACTTGTGACATCGATTCTCAATGTTGTTGTGTGTACTGTAAAGAGCTTTCTGAAAAAGTCCTTGACTGTCCACATTATGCATCACATAATTAGATAAAGTCTTGCACATATACACGACGAAGCCTGGAAAGTTGACTTTTATGCAACTCTTGCAGAAAGTTCAGCAAGCCACTACCCTAAGCAATGCCCCTAAAAGTCCAACCAAGGTAAATGTGTCAATCTTAACATTAAAAAAATAAACTCTTAACCCTGCAGATGACATAAAATTATGATATTTTAATCAAAAATTATATATTTCAGCTTTGATTGCAGTGTGCATATGCTGTTGTTTAAAGCTCACTTTATGATCTATGAAAGGTCAAGGGGTCAACAAAGAGGAAGGGAGTTGTCTAAGTTGTGCCAGATGATGTTTATTTTATTGTCACAGCAATGTCATGTCATTCATCACATGCCTCTGTGGTCATGGACAGATGAGTGTCTTCAGAGCGTAGCCACACCCAGGGATAAGGCTAATTGCTGCTGTACTGCCATTGTCTTTAAAGCCCGTTTTGTGGCTGCTGCGCTAACTGGTGCAACAACAAGGGACACATGGATGCACGCTGGCAGTGCCCTTCATGTGGTGTGTACTAGTTTTGTTTCTGATTATGGAACATGATTTTGTTTTTTCCTTCTCTCATCTTGTGTTTTTCTTGCTGTCTCTCTTTGTGCCTGGTCTGTTTTAACTGCTTGGGTTTGGCTCTCCATGGGCGGTGCTGTGTCCCCAGTGCCGGCATGGAGGTTGCCTCTGCCTCACTGGTGCCCACATTAGGGAAAAACTTTCCCCAACCGCTGAACCCACCCAGAACCTTTCTGCCTCAGACTCATTTTCCCCCTCAGTGACTTTTATTCAGGACGCATGAAAACTTTCAGCCAAAAAATAATCGAAGGGGTGAGTTTGAAATTCTACCGTAAGAATAGTACAACAATATCACCTCAAGGTATGGTGATTGACATTTTTAAACAACAATATATCATTCCAAAGAATTTTCATTAAATGTGTTTGGCTCTCTGTGGTTAGCATTGCAAAAGAGGAATTATCTGCTCCGTCTGGCTGTGTTTGATGGCGCACATTTCCCCCAGGACCAAGCCTGTGAGAACTTCTTGTCTAGATACTCATCACTTTAATGTGTAAAATGTTTCTGACAGATGCTCCAGTAAAAGTCCAGTGCCATCAACTCATTCTCCCTCTTGTGCTCTCCCCATAGACAAATCTCAGAGCCAGTTTGTGTTAGAGAGAGCTCAACTCCTTGACCTGCCCCCTTCCTGGGACCTCTCCTGGTGGAGTGGAGTGTAGTAATCTGACCAGTGCACTCCTTGCAGACACAGTCGAGTCCCCTCTGTTGTGTTATTATCAACTGAGTGTTATTACCCCTCTTTGCACAGGAAAATATGCCTTGATTTCCATCGACCCGTCCCCGAATCAATGCTTTTAAAAATCTGAGACACCTTTTACTTAAGAGCAAAAGCATGCATTTTATGTTTTGACATGGTCATATTGATTGGGGTGGAGTGAGATGGAAAGGGTGGGTGTGTGTGTGGGTGGGGTGGGGTGGGGTGGGGTGGGGTGGGGGGTGGGTGTTGACCTCTCTCTCTCTCTCTCCTCCAATCTTCGTGCGTCTCTCTTTCGCGCACTCAGTCGCTGCCAGTGTCTGGTAACACTGCCCTGCCATCCTTAATGGCTTTCCTGTGCTCCATCTACGTCCCCCCACTCCACCCGACCTCCCCACTCAGTCATCTCTCTCTTGCAGCCCCTCCACCTCCCCACCCTTCCTCTCCCCTCTCTCTTCTCTTTGGAGCGCCCCTTGCGCTGTGCACTTTTTTCCCCCCACTAATCAATACTCGGTGCTCCCCCCTCCTGTCCACACCCCACGTCACTCACATTTGGCTTGCTGATAAATTATGGATGGGGGCCTCTCACATCACATCTAAAATTTCTGTTGTGTTTGTCAATGGATGATCGATACTTCACCTAGCCTCATCCTCAAAGCGCCCCGTGCTTCTGCTCTCTGTCCACTTTCATCCCCTGTCTCTTCTACCATTTTTTGTTTGTTTATGATTTTGGTTTGCTGGAAGTGCTTCTGGTGCTGGGGTCTCCAGGGCTGTAACTAACAAAAATGTAATCATCAAATAAATGCATCCACCCTGCTCTCTTACCTTGCCTTCTCACTCTGCCACTTTCATCCCTTACCTTTTCTGTCTTTTCTCCCACTCTTTTTCTTCAAAATGACGTTAACATGTGTTGACACTGGCTTCAGACAAGACACCAGAGTTTGAAATCTGTGGCTTGATGCCAGTTTGTTGATGAGCACTCACGTTTGACAAAACCACATAAGGCACCATCTCCCATTCTCATCGGCAGCCTTTTTCCACCCCCACATCCTGAGAGTTGTGAAGGCAAATCAACACTTAGGTGGATGTTGAGGTGGAAGAATGAGAGGGACTGTAAACAGACAAACATGCCGTTAGCTGTCATTCCTGACTGGACTTTATTCTGCTGTCAGTGTTTTCTCTTTTATGTATATACAGTATAAGACGCTCATATAATCGTCACCATTAAAAGAAAAAAGAGAACCCACACACCCATACACTTTCACGCACACTCACATACATCCACATGTCTCAGCTTTTGTTTCTCACACTTATGCCATCAACTCTCTCACTTTCTGTATCTCGCACACATACAAACCATGCAGGGTCAAAGCGGTGCTGGAGATGTAATTTAAGTGGCATTGGGCTTATCACAGCCTAAGGTTCAGCTGTGATCTCTGGCCCTGAGCAGCACCTGCTCCTCACACCAGATCTCACCTCCCACCTGCTGACGAGAGAAACTATGCTGCCTAATAACTTCAGTGGCGGCTCCCTTCCTCCTTTTCCATGACCACTTAACCCCTGACGCGGCCTTTTAAGTGAAGGTCTGGTATGTGTCTGCCAGCCTCGGCTTGGCAGCCGAGCCTTTGTGCCATTACCTTAAGTAACATGCAATCTCCTGTCAGCAGCGAGGCACCAAACTACCTCAAATGAGCCTACTACTCTTGAGAAGAGTAGTTTGACATTTTCCACATTTTTTGTCACTATGGATGCTTCATCATGATTTGACGGTCTGGCCAAGGAGTGGTCAATTTTATTTTCTGGCCTTTGTTTTTACTTATTTGGGCAGCAGAGAAGTTACAACAGCAACAATAATGGCAAATAATAAGAGAGAAAAAAAATGGATCGATGCCAAACATGGATCAGACAAATTACATTCAGAAAAACTAGGAAAACCTTACTGTGGGTTTTCATAGTTTGTTTGCATTTTCTACAATGTATTGAAGTAAAAAAAAAAAAAAGCAAGTTGCATATTATGATTTTAAATAGAGCTTTGAATGTTTATCTATATACTTATTTAAATTATGGAGCAGGGTCATAGTAGCTCAGTGCTCACAGGGAAGGTCAAAAAGAGCTGAGACTGTCGGGGCTCGGTGTCTCAGAGTGTGATCTGCTTCCTGTCTGTCTGCACCTCTGCACCCTCTTCATCAGTACCCCCCCCCCC
>LKNJ01000191.1:239058-307208 GCA_002120245.1 Maccullochella peelii | reverse complement strand
AAACCAGGCGAGGTGAAAATCTGTAAGACCAACCTCTATCTCCAGACTGCCTCAGACCCGCCTTACTGGCTTACATGAGCAACCCAACTTGACCTTTGCTACAGAGATAGACACACACAGACATGCACAAATTATCTTATGTAGACTTGCATGTGCATACACACACCACACAGCCCCACTGACAGACAAGCCACAGAGCAGCATGGCATGCCAGGCAGGAAGAAAATCTCTCCCTGAGCAGAGGTCAATGGCTTTTATCTTTAGTATGTATGACCTTAGCGTGGGTCTTATTCATCTGAAGGTCTCACATGCTGGAGAGTAGCTGCTAGTAAATGTTGAATTATGGGTATCAATTTCAGACTGTGAAAAACCAGTGTAGCAGATATTATCTGTAACATTGTAAAAAAAGGCAGGAGGGTGAGTTGAGATTAAAAAGATCACATGTACCTAATATATTTGGTAAGTTTGATCTGCAAAAGCCATAGGTCAATTATCCACCTCATGCACATGTCTAAGTGTTTTTGAGTGTAACTGCTGATCATTCACTAAACAGTTAATATTATTTAGTATTATATAGTATTTATGAATTCCAGTTCAGAAAAAAAATTGCTCACACAATAAGAAGTAATGATTGGTATGTATATTGTACTCACTGGTGGTCTATTCAGCGATGATTGGACCATTTACTTGGCGAGCATTTCAATTGGGTTTGACCTCTGTCAGAAAAGCTGACATTGCTCCTTTTAACTCTTCCTATCGCTCTTTCTCTTCCATTCAGTTTTCCATCTAGCGCATACATAGAGATACACACACTTCCTCTCTCACTTTCTCGCCAACCGCCTCCGTCTCAGGCCCGACTTCTGTGGAAAAGTTGGTGTCATCCTCCGCTCTCAGCCGTCGGTTCAGATTTGCCTCCCAAGCGCAGCGAGACTTCCTGATTTGTGTGACAAACACAAATGCCTTTAAATTCCCACAGCCCCGGCTCCTTACCAGCCTCATACCTTGTAATGCATTATTCACATCCTCTCTTGCACCCCCACCCCACCCCACCCCCAACCCTCTCGCATCAGGAGAGGGACAGCCACACGACTTCCCTGGCAGAAAATCCATACAGCCTTGACGTCTTTGCTTCAAGTGGGCAATTAATTGAACCGCAAGCTGGATCTATTTTCTCTCATAATTGTAGTTAAAGGTGAGGACATAATGATGCCATTAAATGACAATGTTAATTTTTTTGGCAAGGAGACTGTGATCGTGAATGCATGTTATTGATGATTGTTCTGAGTCGGTTACAGACTCTCTTGGGTGCTACTTGTGAATTGCCAAAACTAAGAGAAAGAGAATATTTATACCGGATAGTGATGGATGGTATCTATATGTACTATCCCATCAGTCCCCGCCAAGCCCTCCCACCATGACCTTAGGGATCCCACTGCCCTCTGACATAATTTACACTGGTTGAGACATATTAGATATCAAGGCAATGGTAGCTATAAACTCCAAACTACTTTGCAGAATGCTTGACATGCACTCACTTTTTCTCATAAATGTCTCCTAGCGTTACAGTTACTTGTATAGCTGCTTCCTTTCCTGCTACTCTTTCTAACAGCACAAAGGACGGGGAAAAAATGTCGCTGGTTTTGTTTTTGTGACTTTTATGTGAGTGTATTTGACCTGTCAAATTGCTCTTCTTGTTGACTGATCACAGTTTCAGCCGTTTGCGTGCGGTTTTCGTCAAGATGGCAGATTTCTTAACGCCACCCGAGTGCCGTGCCAACACATAAGCAAGCTAAGCACCCCATACTGCGGCCGCGGCCCTCGCAGTATAACCTGTCTTCCTGCCGACTCACTCCCATGTGCTGACACCCTGCTGCAGCTGAGCACAGGCCCGTCTGCTTCTTAATGGTGAAAAACGAGAGCTGTCATGTCGTAATCGTGTAATAACCGTGCATGGTGTCACTTTCAGCAATTAATGGAGACGCTGTGACTGGGCTGCGTAAATCCTGGCTAAGTCGGCTGCAGCAGGGTACAGCAGTGGAGGAGAGCCGTTGAGGCTTATGTTAGGGTGTGTTGGTTTATTTGTCCCTGCGTGTGTGCCTAAGGGAAAGAGGTAAAGATTTGCATGTGTCTGTGGGTTTCTACATGTGATTGTCAGAAATAGATGGCTTAAAAGTGCGTGTCTGTGAACATTAGGTGATTAGTTGCATCCATCTGTTTGCTCACACATTTGTGTGGGTGTATATAAATGTGTCAGTGGCTAAAAGCAGAAAGAAAGCTGAACAATAGTGAAATCAGTGGGGGATTTAGGCCATAGTGATGACAGACTTGGCAGACTTTTTTGCTGCCCTCACTGCCCTGGGTGTCATGTCTCTCTTCACTGTGTACTGTGTTATATATCAACAAAGCCATAAAAAATTATCTTTAGTGGAAGGTCACCGTGGAGAAAGATATTAGAGGGTTGAGAGGTTAGGTATTTTTGCTCTTAAATGATTATCCTTGGTAAAGGAATATTTTTTTTACCTCTACTCTCTTGGGATTGTGATTTTCGTCCTTGAGCTCCTTAGTAGTGGTTGCCTTTTTTGTTTTTCTTCTTTTTTTTTTGGTGTGATTTAAACTTACTGCAGTTATTGTAAACCCAAAGTTATGGGATAATCGGGCCTGCACTGGTCCAAACAATACGCTCCCAACGTGTTAAAAGACATTTAAAAAAATAAATCTAAACTTGTGTGAGTTTAGAATGCCTAGCATACATCTTAACAATGTTAGCAAGATGATAGGTTGTATTGTCAGGTGTGAGCTATATTATTTGTGAATGAGAGATTTGTAACTCTGCTAGGGTTGTGATGTGTTTGTGACACGTGTGTTGAAAGTTTTAGTATGAAAGTTACTTTGGAAAGTTGTGTGGAAGTCTGTCCCCAGCCATAGCAGTTGGGAACAAAAGTATCCGCCATGCCTAAATTGTCAGAAGGGGGTCTAGGGGCCAGTGTTTGAGGAATGGTGTGAGAAGGGGTCGGGGGGCTCTGAGCCTGCACATAAGGCTGGTCTTTATAGAGGGCAGACAGATGAGGTGAGCAGGGCAAACTGTCATTGAGACCAGAGTAATGACCAGAGCAGTCTGTTCCTGCCAAACCCTCTGATTGTTTTAAATTTGTTTGGGTGTGGGCAGTCTCTGACTTTATGAGGTGTTGGGATAGCATAGAGTTTGTGTGTGTTCGTGTGTGCAGATTTCTGTGTGTGTGTGTGTATTTTTCTGTAGATAGGCCTTACCCCCTGTAAAGTGATATAGATTTTTTTCAATACATGAGTTACTTAAAAAAAAAACACACACATAATGTAGGCCCACCCTCTGCACATTAAATTAAATAGTCTCACAAATGCCTGTTTGCACACAGACTGACACTCAGACTCTCTCTCACACACACACACACACACACACACACACAAAAACTGGTCTTAACCTCTTGTGGTTGGTTTGAAGAGTAGACAAAATTAAAAGTCAAAATTGTCTTTTACTGTACTTGACACTTTAGGATCTCCGTGAATCTTTCTCCCCCTTTGTCTCTATAACACAAGCACACACACAGACATATGCCAAATCTCTCTATGGCCTACATTATACCCTTCTTGAGACTTATCACAATTTCTCTTTCTTCCCTTGGCTCATCAGTTTACTTACAAAATAGATTTTGTCAGAGTTATTGATGTATAATTCATTGGCACCAGTGATCTTATTTTCACTTTAATAATACTGAAATCTTTTTTAATATTACGTGATTTTGCATAGATCTTTGTGACAGAATGAAAGCGGTATGGAGATGATCAAACAGCCGCTTGTTTCAGGTCACGTCTCCTCCGTCTATCTGTCAAAGCCACTCCAGAGAGGGTTAGGGAATGAGAGAGCACTATGACTGGAGGGAATTTCTCCAAAACAACGCCAAATCACTCACTTTTCCTGCTCCTCCCCATCCACCATGGAGATGTGTCAGAATCCAACGTCTGTCATGGTATCCCAAGGCAGCCTCTAGATTCAACAACGAACTGGCGCCTCTTGTCTTGTCACCTGTTATCTTTACCATGTCTTGGAGTTCTGTGTCAGATCACTCACAGCTTTCTTAAAAAATGCAGGACGGGAGTTTTACAATGTGGAACGTGCCTTGGCATCTAATCAGGTCTATTAAAGCTGATGACCCATAATGGCTGGAAACAAGTTAAATAGGAATAAGTCATTCAGAAATCATGCTTCTCTATAATATAGTCAAGTTGATGGTTTCGAGCGTGTTTTAATTGAACAACTGGATGTAAACCAACTGCTTACGAGGGATGACAGATGACACACATTTTCTCATTAGCAATGCAACGATGTCTCCCAGAAATTATGTTCATGTGCAACTAATTTGCAATAGTGATTTACATTCAACATTTAGTGCCAATGCAGAAAGTAGTGAGATGTTCATGTAGCAGAGAGAAATGGAAAAGTGTAGAGATTAGGTAGATTAATGCATTTCACCTCAACACCAGACACCTATGTTTGTATCCCATCTCATACCTCAAGTCATTGACTTTTCAGTTTTGAACAGAAACCACGACCTTTACCTAACTTTAAACAAGTGGTTTTAGTCGGCCCCTATTAACCATCTGCTAACCATACTGTTGCTGCAATGACTCTGATGTTTCCCTAACCATCACCAAGTGCTTTTAGTTGCCTGATGAATACCTTAATCATGCTTTAATTGCCACAAGCAGATACTGTAAGGGATGACGAAGAAAAACTTTCCTATTGGATTTTTGAATTTAAAGAAGCAGCAGAAGAGTTAGAGTTGAGTGATAATTCTCCATGATTTCAGCATAATGTCAAAAATACTGCTTAGTGCAAGTTTCACAAAAGTAAAAACTAAACTAGAGTTATTAAGAAATTTTACCCAAGTTTTTACCCCTACTCATATGTTCTGGAGGTGAAAAGCTGGGGTGCTTTCAGAGTTTCCTGCAGGGAAAGAGACGTCTTTGTCTGAGGAGCTTGTCCATGACTCCCTCGTGCGGCTTCCTCGTTTGGCATCCCCTCTGACAGGCAGATTACATTTGCTGTACAAAATCGTTGTAGGTACAAGCATAGAGTATGTACTTTGGATTAATAGGGAGTGATATATGTGTAAAGAGTAGTGTACTTTCTAAACCCTGAGAAGTCCTGTGGTGAGTGCGTGGTGCTCAAGGTGAGGATTAGCAGAGCACTTGTGGTAACATCTCTTGCAGGTGTTCTGTAGCTGAATGGTGTGTGTGGGACTGTGTGGGACACTACAGTATTATAAATAAAAGCATGAAATGTGCTATTTAAATTATTATACAATTAAAATGTACTTTTAATTTTTGTCTGTCTGTGTGTATGTGCATGTTTTGCATGTGTGGTGAGGAATGCTCCCCTAGTGCAGGTGAATACAGTATCATGTGTTGAACGCAGCCCCAGGCCTGACTACTCCTCCAACCAATTCCCTATTTAGGGCCAGATTATACAAGGCACCTGTTGGCCTATGCTCACTGTTTTGGCTCTTGTCCTCTGTCTCTGTTGTGGTTAGAAGTGTTTGGTGTTACAGGTAGTTAAAGTGATCACTTAACATGCACAAGTGAACCTTTTTACACTGCATACTTAGTTGTCTGCCTTCTGTTCTAGCTTTGATCAGCCGTGTTGGCTGAGCATATTGTGTGTTGGAAGGCCATTGTTGCCCTGCCTACCTTTTTGAGTGATCCCGTGTGTTAATGTCCCATACCAGACGTGGTGAGTAGGGTCACAGCATCAAAATGTACCATTTTAGTATGCATATGGTGAGCCCTGTTCAATTCCTGTTATCCCTTTGTAGGCTCACCTGCTACCCTTTTGCTCCTTATTGTTTTGCTTTATGGTTTGCTTTGCTTGAGTTATCATTCTTTTCATCCTGTATTGTCAAACCAACTGGGTTGTTTTGTTTGATTCTTTTTGTATTGTATTGCACTGGGACACAAATGTAAGATTTCTGTGTTGCAACTGAGGTGAGTAAGCGGTAGCACTCCTCAGTGTAGCCTGCCTCTCCACAAGTGGCCTCAGTCCATATAAACTAAGCAAAACTGGTGAAACTGAGCTGACAGTTTTAGATACTTTAGGGTTCACTTACATCTTTAGGTTTTGTTTTAAGGCCTTTTTAGCTATAATTGTAATAAAGCACTATTTGTATTCCCCTTACTGGTTTCAGTGACTTTCATTTGGCTATTAATATTTTTTTCATCCCCAGCAGCTCCTGTCCTTGCCTATTTTGTTATTTTGATTTCAATAAAACATTTGTTTTATTGGGGAAACACGTTTGTCTTGTGTCAGTAATGAGTCTGTGTGCCTGATCCTCAATTTTCAAAACAATATCCAAGGTTTGTGAGACTGTATTTCCTGGGTTGCAATTCCCCAAGTGCCATTGTCAGTCTTTTCCCAGTTCTTCCCTTATTGCCCTCACCACATATGCATTTGTGACTCTGTGTCAGACTGTCAGCATTTGTTTTCAGAGTTTTACACAATGACACGTTCCTAAAGTTATCATATTGAGTCCACTGAGGTACACAGTAAAAATAAAAAACACCGGCATACCAGTGAGCTTAGACACACCACAAGTATCCACCCTGAGATATGACACAACCCTAAAGTCAGGAAATAAAATGTCTACTGAGTGATACGATTTAGTTTCTTTGTTTGCTTCTTTGTCTCCTTTGTTTGTCTTTCTTTCTTTCTTGCTTGCTTTCTTTTTTTCCACCTCCCTCTTTCAGTGTTCCTACAGATTCCCCTGCTGTCGACTCTCGTCACATTACCCAATCTGTTAGCCTTCTGATACCGGGGCCAGACTTGAAAGGAAGTCTTAAGGACGAGAGCTTATACACTGTGCCAGATTTTGTTAAATAACTACGAGATGTTGGTGCCAATTCATTGGTAATTGTCCCTTCTGGCACATTCTGTTGAAAGTCCTGGAGAAGCCTAAGCTCAAGATCACTGCAAGTGTTAATCTTCTTATACTTAAGGTATCAGGTTTTCTTTTGATGTCGCTAAACATGTTGACTCCTATCTCAGCGCAGAAGGCAATCCAGACATAGCTATGAGCGAGATGGGGGTTTGTCTGCCTTCTTCTTCCAAGAATCTCATGGTTTATGTGTTCCTCTCCTAGCATTCATTATGGTGCTAAAATAAAACAACAAAATGAGAGGGGGGTGAAAAAGGAAACAAGAAGAAAGGGATTGATTTTGCGCTAATTGTCCTTTCCCCAGCGCAATTTGGCCTGCTCTTGTATGGTGTAAAATCGCCTAATTTATTTTCAATGAGACGAAATCCTATTTCTCAGACTAGTCAGTATAATTGCCCAAGGTTATTTCAAAGACCGGTTCCGTCAGTGGGCTCCAACAGAAAAGACACTGTCTGAAAGTATAAATAAGTATTTAGTTTCTAATTAATTTTCCTGTCCCCGGGGTGTGCTGTATGTTTTAGGTTGGTATGATGCAGTCAGTGGTAGACTGCATACATACACGTAGCAATGGTGACGACCACACAGATCCATGTGCTGGGGAATCTGCCCCAGGGTGTCAGGTGGACAAACCTGGGAAAGGTGCACCCTCTTGGGGCCCGCAGTCCTTGGCACGTTTGGCCCCCTCAGGTGCTCAGGTGAGCCTTGGTGATCAATCACTTATGCTTTTTGTCAGGTGAGATTCTCCCATCAGTCAGTCAGTCATTCAGGCAGGGCCTCAGGTGGTAGGTGATAGTGCAGAGGCTGTGGGATTAGGGCGAGCCCCCACATGTGCAACAACACTGATCCCACACACAGGTGGAGATTTGTCATGGGTTGGTAGGAGCTCATCTGTGATTGAATACAGTGTTTGAATGTGACATGTACACACACTTGCAGAGTGTAGATGCATGTGCACTTGTGTGTCTGTGTGCATTTAAAAAAAATCTGTAGTCCTCACTCACAAGAACTTTGTCTACATGTGTCTGTGCATTTTAGTATGTACGTCAACACACAAACATGTGTGTGTGTGTATATATATATAAATGCATATGACATTTTAAATAAAAACAAAAAACCACAAACTTCTTTCTTTCTTCCTCACGCTGCAATAAAAAGCAAATGTCTGCCTGCCTGGAGGGACTCTTTAAACATGCGTACTGGAAGATTTATGGCAGAGTTTAGAACTTAATTGTGTGGGTTTGTTATTGGAAAAAGACAGGTGGGGACTGAGACGAGACATGTTTTATCAATTTGGCTGTGTGTTGTTCGATGTATCCTTAAAGTGTTGGCATAATACAACCCATGTTTTACTGTAATTCCACTTTTTGATTTAGAGGTGTCTGTCTCTGGCAGGCAGTGAGGTGAATGCTCCCACTGTAACGGCTGGCTGTGGAGAAAGTGGCTGGAGGTGATTGGGTGTTACTGTGTACTGGTGTGAATCCCGTGTCAGAGACGAGCCGCCAAGCATGGTCAACAAGTTCATCAGGAAAAGAAAAAGGTGGAGCGGTAGACAGTGATGAGCTTTCACATACGCTGAAGAAATTTAATAAAAATCCCATTATGTACTGCGTCCACTTGGTTAAAATACTCAAAGATCATCCCTTTTTTTAAAATAGCTTTTTAAACACCAGGTACCTATATTAATTTATAGCTTCTAAAACTTTCAGACCACATAAAAGGATTTGATACTTCCAGGTCCCAAACATATGAAAAGTTGAAGCAGCATTTAGTTTACATACACACATGAAGGCCCTGATACTCTAAGCCAATCTAGGCCAAAGTGAGCCGGACAAAACCCATTACAGAGCTCAAATGACGCTTGGTGGGTAGACTGGCATCAGTCAAACCCACAGGCTGCCCCGGGGTCACACCAAAGCTGGCACTTAGAGTTTTAACACACAGACAGCACACACATTATCCACCTAATGACGGAATTACAGCACTGACTCACCATGTAGCTACATGTAAGCGATGGGGGGACGGCAATAGATTATCGTCTGAGAAAAGAGGCACTTTCCCAGGAAAAGCAGCTGTCAGTGAGAAAGAGAGAGGGAGATAAAAAAAAAGAAAGGTGGAGATGGACACAAACTCCCAAAGAATGGAGCTTTAGATGATTGTAATTATGACTCTATAAAACGCTCAATACTGTCATTATCATTGAGTCATATGTCCATGCAAGAGAAAGGGATGTTTAAAGAGATGTGTCATCAGTGTCTGAGGTTGAAATGGGTAGGAGAGGTTTACACTGGAAAGGAATAAGATATACAGACTGTCCTTTAAAACTGGCACAGTCAACAAACTTTTATAACATATCCAAGAGGACGTAATGGATTATGGTAACGCTTTGTATCTGTATGTGTTTGTCTGGGGGCGTGTTTTTCATGCGTGCAGATATGTGCATGTTTTCCTTTGTTACTGAAGGCTTATGTTCCTCATATGGACACATGGATATGTTTAAATGTTTGCATGCTTGTATGAATGTGTACTCATGCTGTGGGTGGATGTGTATGAGTGTGTATGTGGAGACTAAAGTGTCTGCGCCTTAATACCAAGAAGCTGTACGTGTGAGTGCTGTGACTATAGGCCTCTATGTTGCGGTGACTCTGTATAAACGCTGTGGTTGCTCTGTTTTCTTACTCTGGTTTCAGAGCAAATGTCTGAAAAGCTCATATTTTCAATGGCAACTCTGAAGGAACCATAAATTCACAGGGTGCTGTATTTTTATCTTCTTCACATAATGAAAGTTCCAGAGGACAAAACAGTCCCAGCGAGGGTGGGGTGGGTTGTGAGAAAGCAGTGTGGGGGTTGGAGAGCGGGGGTTGATTGTGGTTTTGGGGACATAAGAGAAGGGTGCAACTGTACTGGACATGTAGCCAATTGGGAAAAGCGACTCTGAGTATTCCCCAGCCTGTGCTGAGCAAACAGTGTGCGGGATGGCTGTCGGCCTTTCCAAGTGAAATCCAATCGAGCTGGGTCTGAATATTCTCAAGCAAAATGGCTCCAAGTCCAATTACACATTACAAGCTGCATGACAGTTTCCATTGTGCAATACTCAATCTAACAAGACTGCGCTAAATCGGCCAGGCACCCCTGTTCACACTGGAGTCAGTGTGCCGAGACAGGAGGGAAGGGTCCTCGACAAGAGGCGCTCTTAACTACTCTATTATGGTAACACATACCTGTAGAGAAGCAGACACCTGAGACCCAGAGCCAAGCAGCTAGAGGCAACTAACTAACACAGCTTCCCTCTGGTTGCACCCTCTTGTACTTGACTGTTGTCAAACTGTTATGGTTCTAAGGCTTTTGTGTTGATTGTGGGAGTCTGAGTCATGAGGAGATTATCTGGTGGCCCTGTAGCCTTGGGCTTAGTTCTTGTAATGAATCCAAAAAAGCCTTCTCTTTAATCTCTGCTTAGAGGACAACATTTCGCTATACTGTACGCAGACGATACAATGCTCATCTTGACAAATATCATTTAATCATCAGTGACACTTCACAGGTCCTAGGCATTCAAGCTGGTTTGCTTAGGCTGTTCCAGGGTGTAATTCACAGCTCATCCATGTAACCTCCTTTCCCTTTGGTGGCTGAGAGGAAGAGAGAAGCCCCTCTTCATAGTTAGATTACTGTGGTGGTGGGAATGCTGGAACCAACCCTGTTAAAACTTGAAAACATTCCCTCTTCAAACCACCATGACTGAGTAGATTAGGCCCCCATCCGCAGGAAAACAATCTTATTTCCTGACGATATTTGGGGCGTTTAATTCAGAAACAATGCTGGCTGGCACACTGAGCCTCTTTTATTGCATGCTTTTTTATTACTGTTCTAGAAGTTATTCAAATAAAGTAAATCAGTGGTTCAGTGAAATGTGTTAAGATGCACACCAAATACACTGGTGTCAGGCTTAATTATTCCCCCAGATGAGTCTTTTCTTGTGTCTACACCAATTAAAGTCGAGGGTATAGAATCAGAGAAACATGCGTTCCGGTGTACGCGGTATAGCCTTTGTGGAAGCCATGTCATTGATGACACACGGCTATATACATATTTTATTGGGACATGCATATTTTACAGTGTAATCCTTGGCACACCACTGCTTTGTTCACAGTATGTGGAGAGGCCTGAAGAGTAGGGGGGTGTTCTTTGTGGGTTGTTTTATATCAGTGAGAGAAAAATGAGAACAACCTTAATGCGTTCTGACAGTCTGAATCATTTTAGTGTTACTGTGAAGTCTTTGATAGCATGCAGGTAAAGAAAGTGATATTGTGCGCACATACATACATTTTTGTCCTTATTCCATTTTTTATTAAACAGGAGCTCAATGTTAATAGATACTGACTTTTTTATACTAATTATCAAACAAGGCAGAAACCATTCTGATCTATATTTCACATTATTTCATAGCTTTCTAATAGTTTGACACTGTTGACATTACTGGATGGATAATTTCTATAATTAAACTGAACTTAGTCACAACCCAACACAAAGTTAGAGGCTGCGGCAGACTATACAGGAGCCAAGTAAAGCCAAATGTGCTTGTGCAGCAAACATGATTGCATGTGGTAATTTCCTGTGCTCTGTCTGCATGGTGTTGTGGTCAAAGGAGTGATTATACTGTGCCAGAGAAATGCTAATGTATGTGTTCACAAGAGACATAACATCCAGACACAATTAAAAGCACAAACAAGTGTCAGCCAGTGTTTGTGTTAATAACTGGGTTCGGTGGAGAAGGGAGTGAGAGGCTGAAAGACAGAGGGAGAGAAAGAGAGAGTGCGGTCACAAAAACGTGTTGCCTGTGCTCAATGGAAGACAGAATGGCAGCACACAACCGGAGACAAGGGAGGGAGTTGTGTGGCCACTGGGATAAATATCGACTGTTAGGCCGTACAGCCCCTCACACCCCCAACTCAAGTGGTTCCCCCCAAGAATTCCTCCCCCCCAAACAGTACCAAGCGTCTAGTCACGGCAAAGTTCACAGGAGTAACTTCAACCATATCACTCACATCTAATAGCCCTGTGTACTCTGGCTACTCATGCTACAAGCACTTGATCATTGTGTTGTGTTAGGTGCCTCTGGTCCTGCTTCCTTTAGATTCTGCCTCATTCACCCATACAGACAGTGAAGACAGAATTCAGTATAACTTTGCCCCAGCTACCCGCTGGTCAAGAAATGCCTGCGGTCAGAGTCTGCTTGAGTGGAAACATGAGATTCTGGACAAGTTGGTACAAGAATAATGCTGTACTGGATAACACATATGACTGGCAGGGAGATCAGAGAGGTTTAAATGATTTTCGTATCTTAATCACCACTTATCTTAAGTAAGTTAAGTCTTTGATGCTTGCATATCCCCGGCATGTTTCAAAGTGTTCATATTAATTTGAAAACGTGTGCGTTGTTGTAATATATGCATGCACGTGTGTATGCAGACAGATGTAGACATGCACACAGGAGATTTGCGAGTAGATCTTTATCAACAACTGATTGACCAGAGTCAGTGTTTGCTAATACTAATGAGGCTGGCAGTTCTTCCTCTCTGATGTGTTCTTTATTGATCGCAAGCAAGTACATCTTAATTGGTCTAGGTCCCCCAGAACCTGAGATGACTCATTAGTACTTGTGTGTATTCACACATACCAATGCATGCACTGACATCCATTTAAACTGTGGAAAGATATATCATAGACAGATAAGGGAGATGATATACAGACTTAAAATATGTGCAAGCAATCCAGCTATTTACCTGTGGTGTTTCTGATTTTTAGTGCCACATATTATCTTACAGTGACATTTTTGTTGGATTTGGGGGTGATCATGCCAGATGTTGGTGTCTGATCGCCTACGGTAAAAACATGACACAACACGAATCAAAAACAGATCCCTCTCTCTTAAAACACTATTGCTCATTCATTCAGGGGGAGATCACATATCGTGTTCGTCTGTTGCCAAAACACAAAGTGTCTCAAACTATTCCAAGATTACAGCCTGAGATAGCTCTCCTTATCCATCTGTCACCATACAAAGAGTTATCTTTTCTTGTTTAAGTCACTCAGGCTCAGCGTCTAATCTGAAGCGCGTGTGCGTGTTTTTGTGTATGTGTGTTTGTGTCACTTCCATACACGGCAAAGCACTCTAAATAGGCCTTATGTTGAGAAAGAATGTATAGGCCAGAAGCCCAGCCAAAGCCTCAAATCTTCCCCCCTCACATCATTACACCCTTTCTCCTGCCTGCATGCTTTCAATTTGATGTCATTGAATATTAATTGTTCTAAAAACCAGACTTATTATATTATCCCTGGCCATACAAAGCCCCCCCCCTTTTTTATGTTACAAGATACGCGCTGTGTGATAGACCTAAAGTTGTGGATGTTTGAGGAGAAAAAGAGTGGTCATAGTTTGTAGAAGTCACATACAGATAAAGTGTATCTGTCTGCCCTGTGTGTCTACAGAATGCACCTGTGTTTGCAGTCTTTATCCTTTGTCCTCCAGCATCCATGTGCCCTCTGATAGTCTCAAGAACAAGGAAAGAGTTCTTCCTCACAAGGTCAAATGCTTAACTATAACACTATGCCATCGATGGCTGGTGACTTACAAATCATAAGTATTGATCATGGCAGCGATCATACTGAATGCAGGGCAGACAGTAAAATCATATCCACTTAGGCTTAATAGCCCACATTAAAGCAATTATGCACACAAACTAGGACTGTCTAACTGTATGCATATTATACCAGCCCATATATCTTTTTTTTTTTCTTTTTTACTTAGCATTTCTATCCATGCACTTTTGATAATGAATCAAGGTTTTACTTGCTATTGACTGCTTCAGGTGGAACAGTTGTAATTGGTTAGGCGACCCCTCATCACCTCTACTCCCTGTAGCTCTGTAGGTAAAACTGCTCTAGTCGATGACCTAATGTGCGGAAGGTTTTTACTGTATATGTGTGTGTCAATACTCATGTATTTACTAATGACAGTGCGAGTGCCGACTGGTGACCTGCTAATGAAGTCGGTGCATTTGTGAGTCAGTCAACAGGTCAAGGACTGGAGGGAATCTCGCAGTTGTCCTCTGCTAGTGTGCTGGGAAAGCAGTTAAACCATTTTCGCCATTTCACTTGAAAGTATGGCTACACTGTATATTTTCAAACTGTGTTTATTTAGGAAACGTCAGCTGAGCACCTATGGCCTTTTTCACAGCTCTACTGGAGCAGAAGGAGGTTAAACGCCTTGCTCAACGGCATACTGATTGTTCTTAATGAGTTAAACATTGTGTACATATTCCTTGAATTTAATATTAGCCATTATGGGGATTTTGACTGATTACATTCTGTTCACAAGCCCATCTTAATTTACTACAAACTCAAACTTTTATTGATTCAGGCTATGTAATACACATACTCAGTTTATTTTTTTTGGTTATCTGATATGTATGTTTACTGCATCAGTTACATTCAGGCTGTGTCCGATACAGTCAAAAAACAACAACAAATCAACCTATGTGGCTAACTCCACCCATCCAGCACCTGTTAGGCAAAAATAAACCATGAAAATCATTTGCAAATACTGTTTGAACAAGCTCTGCTCCACACGCATGCACACCATGCAGAGAGACTAAAACTCATGTGTATGGAAGCTGAAGCATCATTCATTAAAATTCCAGGATTCCCACAGGCGACAGACAGTGTGATTATAAGCTATTGGTGATATATGCAAGTGAACCTGCTGACCGTTGGTTCAATGTGTTTCCAATAAAAGAGAAAAAAAAAATTTTTTTTTTTTTTTTACTTGTGGCACAGAAAACTTGCATTCTAGAAATACTACCAAACTGCATAATAGGAGGTTTCAGCTGTTCCCATTTAGCATACTGTATGCAGTACAATAATGTGTACTATATGCATACTTGTCAGAGAATTGAAACGGCTTGTGAAGCAAAACACCCAGTTAGAAGCTTCATTTTTAATGCCATTTTTCACTCTGTTGATTCCATCTTTTGTTTAATAACCACTTTCTCCTTCTTCCTTTTTATCTGCTTTAAGATGAAACATGCTCATGAAAAATGTATCGTGGTGATCTGCATATGCCGATTCCCCTGATTGGGTTTGCCGTCTCTTGTTTTGAGAAAAAAGGGAATGAAAGCAATATCAGGCAGCACTGAGTGAATCTCAATTCCTCCTTTTTCACAAATGCATTTCATCTCCGACCATGCCAGCGGAAGAGGTTATCAGAGCCAGAACGGCCTCTACCTAAACCTCTCCATCCACTCCATCAAACGGAGAGAGGGAGCAAGCAAGGGAGGGCAATGAATATTTAAAGAACTTTAACTGGTAACATTTAGTGTTAAACACATGAGAGCCAAAGCTTCACTATATTTGCATGAGCGTCTCACTATACTTCCAAAGACTGTAGCTTTTAATTTTAACTACAAATTTGGAGGTTATGATATATGGGCAAATTAAATGCATGTTACTTGAGGGGGAAACTGTGGCATGTGCTATTTTGCACTGCATGCTTAGAAAGAACCATCATCAGTGGAAGAGCATGCACACTAAAAAGAGACAGAAAGTGAGCTTTCTCGGAAAACTTATGTCATCAAACTCTTTCATTATCTAACATTGACACCCAAGAGAACAACATTGCCTAGAAGATATGGGGTTATAATTGCTTTTATTGGTTTACTCTGTGAGCGAAGGAGCTCTTTGATGTATTTAAGGGACCAACCTAATGAATCAGTGAATGCAGAAACAGGCTATCCAGGGAACTGATCTCAAAGAGGGTGATGGAGGGGGTGGGGATGTGTGTGTGTCTGTGTGTGGTGTGTGGGGATGGGGGGTTGGAACAATGCGTTCTTTAGTTGCCAGCAATGGTGAACAAGCAAGGACTTAATCAAGCACAGTTGGCCAAAGAGTAAGGGATAGGAAGGCATGGGGTGTAATCAAGTGTAAACCACCTATACAATTTTGAACGGAGAAATGCGTGACCTCAGAGTTATGGGAGCATGGCTGTATGGAGGGGGTGGACTTATTTAGCAAATATGTAGAAGTGCTTTTGACCCCATAGTGACCGCTTCACAAGCCCAGCGAAACACACAAACCCATCAGTCATTAATTGTCATTTGTGAGCAGGCCTTGTTAGAACAGAATAATGCTGTGTGTGAACACTGCACTTTCATTTTTCAACATGGTTGTCACTTCCTATGTAGATTGTGTACTTTTTGTCAACTCATTACTAAGACTTTGTAACAGCTTCTTTTTTCTCTGGCTCTCTTTGAGGCCGGTGCACAGGGGGCTGTGAGAGGTTGTTGTTGTGGTGGTGGTGGTGATGGAGGGCTGAAGAAGCCGTGTGGATCTGGTTACCCCCGGCATTTCCCACAAAAGTGATCAGAGACTGAAAGTTGAGAGCATGTGTACCTCGCAGCAGGTTTACTCGCATTTCCAGTTTAACCTTTTATTAAACTGTCCATTGTGTTCCCACTCTGCCCACAGACCCTCCGCAACATTCTCATGCCCATCAGCACAGTCAGGTTAACAGCCAAAGGGAGGTAGCAGGGAGGAGGGCAACACTATCTCATCTCTGGCCCTCTGTCGCTCTGGAGCCTGCGCAACACATTGGAAGAAAGGGAGAGAAGTATATACTACAACCGTTTGATGAGCAGCAGGGCAATAAATTCATTAATCATCATTATATGCCTCATCAAACTCTTTGCCAGCCTCTCCATGGGAGTTACACAAATTAGCCAGTGAAAAAAGCAGTAATTTTAGTGGAGCTAGGTAAGTGCTTTTTGATTGCTTTCTTGAACAATGCTTCCCCTGACAAGCTAATAAATCAGATCTTTCAATACTTAAAGTGCAGCTACTGTGAACCCAATCTGAGCTCCCCAAACAAAAAAAGGGAGGCTGTGTGGGACAAGGGGTTTTACTGCAGCCAAAGCTCTTTCACAGATTTGTTTTGGATTCCTCCTCTTTATTCTGCAACAAAGAGGCCCGGGTACAAAGCTTTTGATAACTGAATGAACTGCTGTTATGTCTCCAGATGCAACCAGGGATTTTCTCATATTGGATCAAAATAACCTCATGTTTGACTTGAGATGAAAAAAACCTGAGCCAATAGTGACCATATGGTGCGAAATTCAATTAGCGCTTCTTTTTTTCCATCCTTTCTTTCTTTCTTTCTTTCTTTCTTTCCTTTAAGCTAGTCTGGGTTTTAACATATTAACCCAAGTGAGATGCATAGACAGACGCATAGCTGCAGCTTGCAAGCTTTAGCCTCTACAGAGAATCCTAGCTGGCATGTGAGGCATACCTACTACAGCGATCATATCCTTCCATCCAGATGGTTATTCCATGCAAGACCAAAGAATCATCCATCAGACTGGAAACAGCTCCTTTATTGAAAATGAGGTCAATAGAAGATTTGAGCCTGGTTTGTGGCTGGCCATGTTAGCCTCCTCCAGGTATTAGAAGCTCTCAGTTAGCGCATTAAATGAGAGGTCTCGTGCGGGAAATGATGCAGTTGGAGGGGTTGGCGAGGGGGGTAGTTAGGGGTGGTCTTTATCTGTTTAAAGCTCCTCTCTGATGAGATTACCTATTGGAGTTGGCTGTAAACCACCCTGTTAATCAGGGTGCAGCAGCCAACACACTCCCACTGGCATGCAGCCACCGCTTGATTTTTGTTTGTTTTTTTTGTTTTTTTTTTTGGATGGGTGGTGGTGGGGTTCAGGAAGAAAAATCAGTAATCATCTGCTATGTCTGGAACATTCAGGTGTCAAGTGTAACATGAGCAAGCATGGACATGAACTAAACTGATTTGTTTTCCTCCATGTTTATGTTTAGATTTGGCTGCCATCTAATTTGTCTGTTGAATGACAAAACCCGACAGCTACCTGCGTGAACCAAAACCAGACCAGCCAGTGTGGTGCTTCTTGATTGGACAGTTTGAGAGTTGCATCACTAACAGGCACTTTACTAAATTGGCATTGGGACACCGTCGCACATGGGGCCCATGCAGCTTCCTTCCCTCATTGTGTGGGAGTGAGGCCCAGTCTAGAGCAAAGTTTTGAATGAGTCCAGCAGTGGCGGCGTCTCCTCGCCCCTCCTCATTAACGTTCTCTCCACACACCGCTGAACTGAGCACGGCTCAAAATAACTTGTGGAGGAGAGAAAAAAAAAGGCAGTGCCCCGTTTATCTCCATCTTGGGAACTGATCCAATTAAGTAAGTGCCCATTTGCATCCATCAGACTACACCAAACTGGGAGGAAAAGTGGAAAGCTCGGAACAAACAAAAGGGCCAGCAGTGAGAGAAGGTTCATTTGTTGTGCAAGGTGGTTTGGAGAGGGTAAAGTGTCCCAGATGAACGGTGGATAATGGTAATGTTACAGGCAGTGTATGTGTGAGTGCTTATGTTGGAGCAAGTGTGTGTGAGCACAGGCATTATAGCGGTCATTAGGACAGATATCTGTGTGGTAATGTGAAGCAGATGTTGAGAAGAAAGGGATCATTTAAAAAGAGCAAATGTAAATAAACAGTCAGGCAGCTTGGTACCCCTCCTCCCTCCCGGTCCCTCTGAAGTCACTGAAAGAAAACAGTTCATCAATCTTCATCACAACCATTAATATTGTAATATTAGAGGGCCTTATCATACGTATATTGATGCGCTTTTTAATGTTTCCACATAAACCACATATTCTGTATTATTATTACCACTTAACAGATTTACAAGTCTACAGAGATACTGACCCTGGTGCCGCCCTGTAGGAAGAGATCAATACTACATGACTGTTATGTTATTTTATATTATCTTTAATATGCATGTGTGATGAAAACTGCTGAGGAGGATGCCGCATTTGTGTGAGGTAGCGGGGTTGTGTCACAAAACATAGGCATTAGTCAGTGTTTCAGGAATGGGTGTGCTGAACTTGCTCACCTTGTGACCAGAGTGAGGGAGGAGCCGGGCGAGGATACAGACAGGACCTGCACAGAGTCACAGGAGGAAGAACCTGCCGGTGTCTCCACCTCCAGACTGGATGCACACACTTACTGCTCTGTGGCTGTGCATACCTGAGGGGGTTTGGCGTTGAATAGAAGTCCCTCCTGCACAAGTATGCGTTGTAATGTGTATGGGTGTGTGTGTGTGTGTGTGCGTGTGTGTGTGTGTCTGTGCATGCACGTCACCTCCTCCAGGGCAGGGCAGAAACCCCCAGTGTGGGCGCCAGTGAGCCCTTACATGGCCACTGAACACAGACCCTTTGCAGTCACAGGGTCAGAAGCTCACGCCACACTGCTGTCAGAGCAGATTGGTCAATGAGCAGCCCCTTTCAAGGAGTCAAGGTGCTTGCAGAGCAGGACTGTGTGGGTGTGCATGTGTGTTTGTGTGTGTTACGTCATTTATATATTAAAATTAGACACCTTGTTTGCATAGTTTGCATTTTGAATTTAAATGATCACCTTTTAAAAAATCTATTTTATTTTGCGTAATGAGCAGATTTTAATAATACAACCATACCTAAATAGACTTATTATTATTTGCCACTGGATCTGAATCCCTCAATTCTCCCAACCTCAGCCCCTGGCCTCTTAGGACTTCATAGTTCATCACTCTTCGTTAATGTTTTTTTTTCCTCCCCTTTTTTTCCCCCTTCCTCACAGAAATGTTTTATTTATATTGGGGGGGAGGACACTTAAACCATCTCACAGCTGAAAATTACACGTGTAATCTGTCCCAGAGGAACTCCACGAAGAAATAGAAAAACAGTCTGTGAAGTGCAAAAAAATAGTGGTAAATCACTCTCTGCCACCTTATCAGGGTCGCTTTACAGTGTATTCAAGACCGTTTTATAACTCCACTTAACATGAATGTTGGAGGTGCCAAAGGCTTGAGACTCATGTTACCTTGACATGATTTTTTTTAGGGTTCCATAAGTGGGTGGATACATGCACATTTCAGAAGTCAATTGTTTGATTCACAGGAAAATTGAATTTGTTGTAAGGTGTTATGCCCAAACACGGTGCATATCCTGTCAACTAAAGTCTCATGTGCAGCCTCGCCAGGAGACTAAAGCAGAAAGTGTCCTTGATTAGCCTTCTCATTGAGGAAATGATGATGATTAAATAGCCATGAGCAGTCACTGAACTCCTTACTGAACCTCACTAAAGAAGAGTTGATCGCTTCTTTACATTTAAAACTTAATGAAAAAGAACTGAATGCCCATATTCTTGTGGCACATTATGCAAGGATTGCAAAAATCTGAGCACAGTAAACAATTTGTTATAAGGATATTATAGCAACCCTACAGAATATATAGCCTATGTTTTAGGAATTTAAACTTGGCCTGCCTGCCACAGACACACAGCTAAAAACATTATAGTGATTTTTTTTGTTGTTGTTGGTTTTGAAGTTGGAGGCTATTTTTGAAGAGGAAAAGTGAAAATCCGGGGGAAACAAATATCTCAACGGCCAACTGCATTTCAGTCACAGATATGAACGACCCCCTTTTCTGAGAAGAAAAAAAAACCTCCCTCCTTTTATTTCAATCCTCTTTTATACCGCATTTGGCAACACTCATGTTACTGATGATACCCTCTGCGAATAATCTCTGCTGGTCAAGTACAGCGGGTGTCTATTTACACATTTGAGCTGAATTTGACCCCTACTCGTATGTGTTGTATCGTGTAGACGGACGTTTTATCAGAAGGCTGTTTATACGAAGTACAGTTTGGTCCGCTGAGTAGTCCCTCAGTGATATTGGGAGTGTGTTTATCAACAGGTTTCGGTTTCACCCAGTGGTCTGACATACAGTAGCATTTGAGAGGCGTTCACAGAGCTGTCCAGTGGCAGGTGTCTAATCTGTTTGGCCCACAGCGCCAAGTTTCTTCAGTCTGCCCCTGCAGCAAATCTCTTGTCAAACTACTGATATCTTAGGCTTGTAGTTTGCAATAGGTCCGTTTTGTATAGTGTCAAATCAAAGATGGATAAACTGATCTCCTGTAGATGATAATGCAGATAGCATTTAATTAATTACACAATTTAAATGCCTTTGTATATGTTTCAAATACCTGTGCTCTAGTTTAGCCGTGCTTTGAATTTTGGCGACTAACCCTAACATCCATAAAAGATGCGTAAACTTATCAGAGGAACAGACGTAATTAGTGGTTAATATAACACTATTAATATGGCATAATTTGTTTTCTAAAAATCGCTACACTTATACTGGACATCAGAATTGAATGTTCTGTAAATTTTGGATTACGTGGCTTTACCTCTGTTGAACACTCTCGCTATAGGCTGCAGAGATAATTGCAGTAATAAAGGATTTATACTGGGCCACAGACTTAACTTTCACTTCCTTAGATCTCTACGTTCCCGAAAGTGTCGAAAACAAACAAGAAATCACGGTTTACTCATGTTATTCATTAGTCCTATATTAGCACTATTTCCAGTCACCACTGAAAGTCTCCCTCATGACACCCAACGCGCTGAAGCACACCAAAATCTACTTTTAGAGAAAACACACATATATAAACCGACAGAGAACCCGCAAAGAAGCTGTTTCTGTTTTTCTGCAGATGACAAAGAATACGATCGTTTTTTCTGTCAGTTTGTGCCTCTTTTTCTTGTATTGACAGGCTCACTCGGAGCAATACACAAATACTAATTCTGCATTCAGACTGTTTGGCGAAAGGGTCCATTTTACATTTTCAGATCTAAACATGGATATTTAATAGTTAATTCAGTATATTTGAATTAACCGTGAGTCGCGGCCTTCAGACTTCATGTACAGCCAATGGCCTTCATTTTCAGTTTTGGAAAAGAAAATCGTTTAATTGATATGACGACAGTAATAACAAGCATTTTTTGTCCAAACACCACGGAATCTGCTTCTGAACGCTCAACAGTAACAAAGTCGGAGTGAAGGGTGCAGACCTTATCCCCCTCTTTTCTCTTCTGCTTCTTCTCCTGTCGGATTATTTCCCCCATTTTCACACGTGGGAACGGTTTCACCCCTATTTAGTATTCTCACATTGTAGCAATCCCAACAATGAACCGACACGCCATTCAAGAGGAGGGGAAGCCAGGGACCAAGTTGTGTAAAGTTGCAGAGAGCATCTCACCCTGTAGGCTGCCATGCCTCTAATGAAGGGTTGCGAATGCTAATCTGGGGTTAATTGACTGGCTTTTATCACTCCCAGAAATAGAACATATTACAGTATACAGTATAATCAACGATCAAATATATATTTTTAATTAGTGAGTGGTACTCTTTTTTTCAAACGCAGCCCTATAGTGAACATGGTGAGCTGAAATACAGTGACATGAAAACTGCCGCGGGTTCCCCCTATATATGCTATAAAAATATAATGTCTGCTTTAAACACTTACTTTAAACCCCTACCTTTTCCACAGGGACATAATAATAATAATAATAATGATGATGATGATAAATAGGCTATAATAAATTACAGTGCAAATGATTAATGCAGACTCATCCAAGACATCTTGTGCTTGGGGTGTGATTTGATAAACAAGCATTGTAGCATCGTACATAAAAACTGTTTCAATGGTGAGAAAGAAGTCAGACATGTTTTATCACGCCTGTCCCCTGTTCGAGATCTAGTTTGGCAGTTTGGATGGTGATCCTCCCAACATTCCCCGTGTATTTTATCAAGAAAGGTAATTGGAATAACATTATCAACGGGCTCTACGTTTGGCTTGCACCGTTGTAAATCCCCACCACCTCACACACACACACACACACACACACACACAAACATGAAAAACCTATTTGACATATAAACGTCACAGTATTTACATATAGTCCCGCACAGAAGATTTACACCGCAGAAATCTATTGTTCTGAGAAAACAACGCAATTTCTAATACAACTACTCTCTTAGGGGACATTGCATCGAACAGTTCAATCCCCCCGGGGATCAGTAAAGAGAAAAAACATAATTATGCTATTTAGCCGGCTGATGTGTCGCAATCACTGCTCCATCACACTCTGTCAGATTAAAATAGAGGGCCCGAATAGAGGACATTAAGGCTAAGGGAATTATATAAACCTCAGGGGAGATTTCAAACTGGAGAATGGGGAAAGTAAACTATAGAGATTAATGGAAGCTATAAACAAGAGCATGCTGTCCCACTTCAGTGGAGGTCAACAATAACATCAATATTAATAATAATAATAATAATAATAATAGTTCAGTGTCCTTCAAAATGTACTGTAACAAGCACTGAATAAACGAATATATTAAAAAAGTAATTTAAAAAAAAGAAATGTAGGCCTATAAGGCTTATTGGCCTACAGCTGTTCCAAATACTGAGGAGGCTTCAAAATTATTTTAAATAATAATAATAATAATAAGTGTTGTTATTTTTTTTAATAAGGAAATCGTATTTTCTTTCCTTGAATGTATAGCTCCAACTTTAACAAAAGCATTAGGGAAAAAAATGCAAACACCTTTCTTTTCGTCAGTTTGCCTGGGAAATATCCTTATGTTTTTTTTTGTTTTTTTTTAGTTCTGCATGTCGGTCAACTATCTAATTCGTGCCTCTTTTTTACCCACTTGTCAAAGTTGCTATAATCCTCATAATAACTGTGATCATTGTGTGTGCCCCATTGGCTCCACTTCTTTTTAACTAGGCCATTTGATCAGGGATGGGTTTCCGTGACGGATTAACAAAGAGAGTCCCCCTGAAATTAGGAGCAAGTGTGACACCTACCTGCAGAAGTTGGAAGAGTTAGAGGACAGTGCCTGCATGGCTACCGGCTGCACACTGTAATAATATCTGCCTGTCTCCACTGTGTGCACGACAGCATTCTCCCTTTTCTCCAAACACCAGTGTTTCACATCTAACGCTCCATTAAAGAGACTCTCCATTAATGATATATAATAGGGCAGTATGTTCTAAATGCATGGTCGCGTCCCTTTTAACAGCTTTGCCACGCCTTGGAAAATAGTAATGAGGTCTAAATTTGGCATAAAATCGAGCTCATTACCGGAGTTCACCACCTGATTGCTCTGCATAAAACACGATAGGTAATTGGGTTAAATGACTGCGCCTCAGTGTTATTATATCAATATCCACTTTTAGAAACGTGCTCAAGTAAAAGGTAAAAAATGAGGCCCTGGTTGTATTTAAATAAAAAATAAACCGGTGATAAGCAATGCACCAAAATATACCTCCGTGTTATTTCCAACATTTTTGATTCATGAAAAAAATCTCTGAATATTTGCACCAACCGAAACGAAACTGAACCCCTTTATTGTTTAGATATTCCAACATCCTTTTGCTGAATGCAGGTCTTTCCTTTCAAGTCTGTCAGAGCTCTCATTTCAGTAATATTTTGAAATGATGATTACCACTGAAACATCTGCCACGGTGCAAAATAGAATTCATATTTCGTACAGATTAATTGGACCTTGAACCACTTTAGACACATATCAGGCAATGCCAACTGCTCCCCGAAATAATCGCTGCACAAGTATATTTTTTTTTTCCATAATTTACTTCAAAGATAGTGTGTTGTCCATTTTAAATACAAAAATGCTACATTAAATATACATGTTAGTCTTTAATACAAATAGACTCAGGCGGCTGCAGCGATTAAGACCATTCTTATTACATTTTAGGATTAACCATTCAGAAACTAAAAATTTGAGAATAAGCATTTACTCAGAAAATAAGTGTTCTCAGAATTTGCTTCATCATTGTTCTTTTTCTTTTTCTTTTTTCTTTTTTTTTTTTAATGCAACCACAAAAAATAAATAAAAGTCCGCAGTGAGTGGAAAATAATCAGGTATTAAATGTTTGACATACCTTTTTTTAGTTCATAAGGGGAGTCTTTACAAAGATCTACCTGCGTTTGGCCTCTGACTTTCTGGCTCTCTCTTACCAAAGCCTCTGCTCTATTTAACACAGTCTGGTTTAATCCATTGAAATGTGCCGTGGAGCCCGTGGTTACCGAGCTGTGGTTACTGTGAAGATGTCCAAAACTGCCACCATAGTTCGTGTAGCCGGGGTAGAAAGGGGAGGTGTAGTACAGAGGCCTGGATAGGACCGTGCTGTTGGGGAGCGGGCACTGAGGGGATGACCGTGATGGAGATGCGTTGGTGCCCATTACTGCGCTCTGACCCAAACCGGGGCAAGCCTGTGGCGCCTCGCCGCTGCCCTTACACCTGTCTGAGGACGTGGCGATCTCCGCAAGGGACCAGAGTTTGGGTTTAGGGGCCGAAGGGGGCGAGTGGATAACAGAGGTCACGTTGCTGGTCACCGTACCCGGTGCATGGCTCAAATCTGACGGCTTGTCTTGTTGCGCAACGGTCTGGTTCCCCCGGGGCACCGCCGAGGGAGACGAGGTGGTCGGTTTTGCGGAATCCGGCAGCAACTCTGTAGTCCGCTCCTCCTGGTCTTTTAACTCCGAGTCGCTCAGAAGGGGATCCGTGTCTTTGCCATGGTTCTCCTCTTTAAATCTGTCGCAGCCTATGTCCCCTGGGTTCAGCAGTTTATGATCTAAAGCACAAATAAAGAATATAATTACTGTCAAATAAGCGTAACATTAAAACGTTGATAAAACATGTTTTAGGTGATCGTGAGGCAAGTGAACGCCACTGCAAACTGACATCGGATATATAAAAATAATTAGGCTACTAATGCACGTTTCCCTTAAAAACAGTTATTGTGTGTGCTATAAATTGTCCCCATAAAAATGTGTGCCAACCTGAAAAGGTGAATGAACTTCTCTCTGCATTTATGCAAGAACAAATTAAAGTCTAAGCATACAGTATGTTGACTACTTTCATTTACATATATATTTTTGGTTTTAAATATGATCGTATCATATCAATAGTTGTGATAATAAGCATTCAAGAACCGTTCCAAATAGGATATAATTATCATACAAAGGCAATATTTTTTAGCCGAATACCCGGCGCAATACACCAGCTGTATCCTTATTATGCAGTTAAAGATAAATTGACTACTAAACACTTTGCGTCACCAGCAATTTCAGCCCCTGAGAAGTCAACCGAGGGGAGTTCAAGGTGATTATTATTTAAAGCAATTGTCCCATTATAAATAATATACCACCATTAACCAGCAATCAATTTTGCACCCTGAGTGGAAACGACTGCGATGAAAAATTGATGATTTTTTTTTTTTTTTTTTTGCCTTTTTTCCCCCCCCTGCACCACCAACCTGCTTCTGTGTCTGTGGAGTCTCCCTTGTCTGTGGGCTTGTTTGGCTCGTCGTCGTCGTTTTTCTCCAAATCAATATTCTCGTCCTCTTCCTCGTCCTCGCTCCGGTTCCGGGGGGTCCAGGTCATCTTGTTCTCCTTCTTTAGCCTCCTCCTGGCGTTGGCGAACCAGGTGGACACCTGGGTGAGGGTCATTTTGGTGATGATGGCCAGCATGATCTTCTCGCCCTTGGTGGGGTAGGGATTTTTGCGGTGCTCGTTGAGCCAGGCCTTCAGAGTGGCAGTGGCGTCCCGGGTTGCGTTTTTACGGTATGCTGGGTCACCATAAGGGTAGGTACCCAAGGGTGCTGCGTAAGGGTGGTATCCTATTGACCCGGCCATACCCGTAGTGTGGTCATAGGGAGAACTCTGTGATAAAAAATACAAATGTAAAAGTTCTGTCACGGTCATTTTCTAAGCTGCTTCAAAATAGTTCAAAGGATTTACGGCACACATACGCGCACACGCATAGACATGCGCGCGCACAAACAAACAAACACACACACACACGCACACACACACACACGCACGCTCTCACACACGTATACACTGGTTTAAATCCAGTAGTTCAAGTTTGAAGTTAATGTTTATGGAGTTGGTTTGAACTTGATTGGGTATTTGAAATGTATATCTATGCATTTTAATTATTGTTTACATGGTGTCAGCATGCAGTGGCTATTTATTTCGCCATTAAAATAGTACAATTTGCAATCCTGACAACGTACTGACATTATGCATGATGGGCCTAACATTCAGTTTCTTTGCCTATTCGACTGCATTTGCAATAACCTGGGCCTATTATAGCCGGTCTGTATGAGAAAAAAACACGAGATCACTCATTTCGAATACCACAAAAGTAAATCACACGTTTCCACTGTCTTTTTGTCAAAAGTTGCATTATTTAAGTTTTACAACTGGGACAACTAATAGGATGACAAGACACAAATACAGTGACCTAAATTGCCATCACACGGCGCGTTGCAGTCAGTTATGAGCGTAGAAGCTTCGGCAAGGCATTGCCCACTCTTCCTCATAAAAACTACAATTTACTTAAGAACCATGTAATAGCACCCCACTCAGTTAAATTAGTTCTGTTTACTCAACAACATGTTTCCTGGACCTGACATTCTGTAATGTTATATCCATGCACTCTTCAGTGACGCACATTTCCATTTTAATCGCTTGGCTCCGAGTGCACAGCGTATATTTAAGGATTCTATAACGAGTTAATACTCTTGCTTTTACTTCCTATTAGATAGAGTAATCACCTTTAGTTTACTCACCACGTACGAGGTGAATGTGGCAGCTGCCGCCGCGTCTGCGCTGTATGGCAAATGGGAGTTGTAGCCTGGCGAGGCGCTGGTGAACGCGGTAGATCCGGCATAGGGAGCAAAAGCAGATCCCGAAGAGGATCTCCCAAGTTCCTCGGTTCTGGGTCCCGATATGACGCTGGTGCTGTACGCAGGGCACGAATACAGGGCTAGAGAAGCGGACGGCTGGTACAAGTAGCCCTGAGGATACGCCATGCTGGAGCCCGGAAAGTATAAGCCACTTAACTTGCGCACTTTCTCCCCTTTATTTTCTCATGCGCTGCTGTCGGAGCGCATAGAGCCGTGTGTCTGCAGACCGGCTGTCTGTCCCCCCTTCTAAATGACAATGGTGGAGGCAAAAAAGTAAAAGTGATTAAATAAAGAGAGGCTCAGATGTTGGATGGATTATTTTGGTCGCTGCCAGCCAGTCACTGCCCGTCGAATGTTTTGTTTCGTTTTGTTTTTCTGTTGCTCCCTTATCTGAGTTGCACCGTCGCTCTCATGCCCGCGCAGAAGTTTTTTTTTACCCGTCGGACGGGGGCTTTGCTTGGGAAAATGTCCTGCCAAGATGCTAACTTGAAAAATTGAGGATCCTGACGCCTACTACGCTCCTCCTCTCGGGGTGTAGTCACCGAAGGAAAAGGCAAGCTTATGCTGGGTAACCACAGCCCTGCCCAAATCCATGCTCTCTCTGCCTCTCCCTCTCCCTCTCTCTCCACCTCGCTCTCTCTCGATCTCTGTTTCTTCCTCACCCCCTCCATCTCTCGCGTTAACTAACAATCCTTCCCATTCTCTATTTCTCTATTTTTTTTCCTCTTTAACGACGCTCGTTGCAGTAAGTCTCAAGTGCGCCCTTTGGATGGCGACATCATGCGAGTCTGTCAACTCCCAACTCTCTTTTTTTCCCTTTCCAAATACGAAGCCGTCACTTTCACACTTGATCAATAACAAATCGGCTGTTGTATGCCAGGATATGGGGCTTGCAAGATACCGGCAGGAATTAAACAGGCGCTCCACTGCTGTGCTCTCTTTTTGTTATTCTTTCTTTGTGCGCAAAAAAAGTCATTTTAAGTAGCCTATGTGCGTTAAATCAACAGAATGATTCTCCGTGCGCCTTGTGTTAATATCCGCAATGGGAGTTCCAAATGGATTATTGTGAACGTCGACTTTCTAACGCCAGACGAGTATTGCATTGGTAAGATATGACAGCTGAAGAGTAAAAGTAAGATGGCGCAAACATTAGCCGACCGGACAACTCTATCAGAATACTTGTTGTGTGTGAACGAACTTTGATTTATCAACATTGATGCATTGTAATTGTTGAAGTAGCCTATGTTTTGTCTGCGCCGTCACTCGTGTTTGAACGATTAACTGTGGCGACGGCTAAATAGTTTTTGCAATAGATCCTGGAATAAACCAGCCAGATACACACTCCCAGAAAGTCATAAACCCTCAAGCCAGGGCAGATTAGTGCCAACTACACCAAATCCGCCTGGACCAGTGGATGTAATCTCATTTGATCACTGCAGATACGTTTCAATGCTGAAATACTGGATAGCCTAGCCTGTATTTAATGTGCCACTGTTATCGGCAATTACTTTTTAAAAATTTGCCTATATTTAGTAGACATTAGACACCTGACAAATCTGACTGTTGGGTCCAGAGAATAAAATAATAATAATATTTATTTCTGCTAAATATTTTAATGATAGGATAATTCATAGGGCTTTCATAATTAAATGTAGCCTACCTGTTCGCACGTTGCGGTTAAGTAACGTTAACTAATTAACGTGGCTTTATATATATATATGTATATATGTATATATAATATATATATAATATTAGCAGATGGTTATAAATGGTTGTAAATATTATTCATTATGTTTCAGACATCTACAAGCCATTTTCATTCTGGTGATTGACTTTCCAGTTCTAGTCTCAGATAAGCCGAAAGGGATCGCTGTAGGCGCTGCTAAAGAGTGTGTGCACACACTGTCACGTGTTTCTTTACGCTCTGAAAACCTCTGGAGAGCAGAGAGTGATGACGCTGGTACAGTGGGAGCCGACACAGACTTTAAAAAAGAGAGAGAGAGAGAGAGAGAGAGAGAGAGAGAGAGAGGGAATAAAGAAAGAAGAATGGATACACAAAGCGACCTTACAGTATAGCCTAATCAGATGACAGTGATACGGTGAGACCTAGTTTCACAGCCTCCTGTAGTGTTTAGACAATCAACTAATTACTGGAACTTTTCTCATAACAACAGCTACAAGAAGAACCAGCTCAATCCGCTGGTACTGACGGTTATCACCTTTACTTATGGAAAAATAGCACAATATAGCGTCATTATAAGACACAAGATAGCCTATATTCCTCAGATAGTGAAATTATTGTCCGTCCTGTATATCCCGAGATATAAAAGAAAACGTCCACATTTGTTTTTATAAGAGCCTACTTTGTGCCATGTGAGCTGTTAAAAAATCACGTGCAGAATTAGTGACATGATTTAGGCTATTCACTTTATTTATTTATTGCATAAAAGATGCGACAAAGTTTTATAGAGGAGAGAGTCATGGGATGAAGGGTCTGTGTCATGTGTCCTCCTTAATGCGTTTTTGGTTCAGAGTCGCGCTCTGAAGTAGGAGGAGGACCCATAATTTGAGATCACGGATCCTATAATAGGAGTAGGTTATGGCAACTGCTTCCACCTCTCAGCACTGCACTGATGAAGGAGGAGGTGTAGGTGAGTATAGTTTTGTTCATTTGCGCTTTTTATGTGGAAAGGTGCGTCTGTGTTTTAGACGCCTGGACGGAATCTAAATCTATTTCTCTGTTGCTTTGACAGCTTCTAACTTTGTCGCTTCCTCTTCGTTATCGCTTATTCTTTTCTTTTTTCTTTTTATTTTCCCTGAGAGAACGACCCCTTGGTTTTGACGCATGAATACGGCTTTACGTGGCAAAGAAGAAGTGAATGAAAGATGATGCATGCCACTTCAAATGCCTGAGGGAGCAAGTGTAATCTAAATTGGATATAGAGGGTATTATTACACAACATTATGCGTTGTGGCGGACTAATTGCATGGCCGGGTGAGTTAAACAGTCAGTTAGTGTCGAGTGGCGGACAGGTTTCTGGAGAGCACAAGGTCAGCTGTACTGCTCCCAAGCCTTTAGTAGTATTCAGAGAAGAAGAAAAAAAAGGCTTGAAGTATTCACGGGATTTTTAACCATTCTAAATCTGTGTCCTAAACCGATTAGTTGACACCAATTTTTCTTTGATGTATTAGCTGAGGGCTTTTGCCACTTGGAAGCCAATTGAAATTCAAAACAGTTTTCGCTCCAAATGCTTTAGGGAGATCTGCTGCAAATAATGGATGTAATTTATTTTTGACCTTGCTTTTTTATTTTTTATTTTTTGAAGAGGGGGTTATTAAATGATTAAACATATGTGCACTATGCTACTTGACTAAACAACTGGCATCCTATACAGCTCTGATTAGCTGTTATTATTATTATTAAAGCACAGCAGTAATTTTACCCGTTTTATTTAAGTGTATTAAAATGTGATAGGCATGACATCGTTGTTACTGCAGGTTTTGTGTTTTTTAATCACTGTTACAAAGTTGCTGTTTTTTTAATCGAATGTATTAAAAAATAATAATTGACTGTTTGTCTTTGTTTTGAATTTGTTCAGATCCATGTTGAAGAAGTCTTCTCATGTCACCAAGCAGTCAGTGAAATGCACCCCTCCCAACCCCCCAACACACACACACTTGTAGATAACACTTGACTGTGGCACCAATTAAGTTCATTTTATTTACTCTTTGAAGGGATAATTATTGGACACTCCTGCATAACTATCACATTTTGTCTGTTTCAAATAATTTAATTAGCTCTATCCTAGTTTTTAGGGGTGCTATTGTTTCTACACTTCTGTGATTGTTTATGTAGAAAGGTTTAATGTTTTACCTGATAAATATCACAACCATTGCCCACATGAGCTGATGCACAATTCCGATTTGATGATTTTATTTCGCTTTGAAAATTGCACAATTACAATTACATGAAGCACAATGAGCCAGTATGGCTTTCAGGAGAGAGAATCTATTTTCTGATCTCTTTTCTGTTCTTTCGATCTCCTTTTCTTTTATTGACCTGAATGAAGATGTATGGAGCGAGAGAGTGTGTGTGTTCGTTTTACTCCTGATGGGGCCTGTCTGCCCCCCCTCGCTCTCCCTCTCCCTACTCCCCATGATCCCCGCAAGGCTGAGTGGCAGGGCTCTGGATTGGCTAAGTGATGAAATGATGACCCTATTATGAGAAGCGATTCCAAAATGAGAGGTATCAGACAAAGATTGCACCCTTCTCTCACTGCCACGCCGTCCCCCCTGCACACACTGCCAGCTGCGCAGATGATGATTGATTCGCTCAGGATGGATCACAGGAAGCACCCATTGATTTTTCACTGTTTTATCAAAAATATTTATTTACAGTTGCATCCATAGGGCGTATCCAGACTCACCCGTATCCCCTTTTCCGAATGGGGGATGGAATAAAAGGGATAATTCTTCCTGCTCCATGACAAGACAAATGACCTGTAATATTATTTCAGAAATGAGTCAATAGGCTCAGTGACTAAACGAATATTGATTGGATATAATGAAGCCTGAGTGTGACTGTGAGCTCTTTCAGGGGCCCTGCTGCAGACTCCACTGTCAGCATCTATGTCAGATCTCTCCAACTGAGTGTTTTACACACAATACAGACGTGCCACTACAGCTGGGACAGAATAAACCTCATGTTAGTGAATATCACAGATGGTGAATCCACATATTCACCATTCCCCTATTCCTCTCACTGGTGTGTACCTGTATGTTTTGATTCATGATCTGAGAGCTTCCGTGCCTGACTGTTGTCTAACCAGACCAACGGCTAAATAGCATGTTTTTTTTAAGGCGCTATAGGTGCCATATGGTAATCATCTAAATCCCATACTACTTAAAGCTCTTGAGGCGTGTAGGAGGTACTCCTGCAATGCCTTCATGAAGGTAAAGTGATACAACGTACAAATCAAATGACTACCAGAATGCTAAAACCACAGTGTGGGAGCTGTGCCCTAGATATTTGCACTGACTTAATCCAATTGAAATAGTATGAGTGAGTTTCAGGGGCTCCCAGGTCTGTTGCTTGCTTATGTATGTGATACATAATAGAAGGTGACGAGGTTGGTGATAGATCACAGCCCAGGTAATGTAAACACATTAATCCCTCAGGGTTCATGTGCATGTTCTTTCTCTCTTTTTCTCTTTCTATCAGTCTCTCTCTTTGAGCCCCCCCCNAGGTTCATCATCTTCCCTAAATGCGTTAGTGGAGCACAAACCAGAAGCAGCCTTAATCTGTCAACATGCCCTTTAATTGGAGGGAGAAAACAACACGTGCTTCTGGTTGTGCCATTCCTAAGTGCACATGCCAAAGAAACACAGAGTTCACAGAAGAAGTGATCCCGAGAGAGCAGGGCATAATTAAAAGTATCTTTTAATAGGCTTGTAATGCTGAGCCTGACTCTTGTTGCCTTAAGTAGAGGGCAAACTCTGTGGCTGGAGATGGACATGCGAGGGGCTTCTGCTGAGGGAGCCTGTAAATGATACATTGCCTGGCCGTCATCAGACATGCAGTCTCTGCCTCAGTCACCACACTCGGGACAACATCCACTTTCCACTCCTGCCATGGACACCTCAGCTCACCCATTCCTGTGTTCTTTTGTTCCTCTAATGAGGGATTCTCCTCCACAACATCGCCTCTCCTCCCGGGCCACTTTGGCAAGTTGTGTTCTACCTCCTACTCACAGCACCGATGGGGAGTGAGAAATGGGACTAAGGGGTTGATTTGGGGCCTGCTACACTGTAATCAAATGAGACTGCTTAGGGGAGAGGAGAAGGAGGAGGTGGAGTATTATGTTCTGTCGTGCATTCCACTGCAGCATTGTTGCTTTTTTTGTTTTTGTCAGAGCAGACTTTGATGCTGTATCCCCTTACCTTTGTAGTCCCGGCAGCCATGTTTCATAAACACAGAATGGGAAACATCCTCAGCATTAGAAATTTAGATTGCTGCTTTCCTCCTGCCACTCTGCATTCCGCACGTGCCCAGTCGCATTCGCCTTCTCCCAGTGCTGAGGTATTAAGTTTCCTCTCCCATGCCTCTGATACATTTAAACATCTTACAATCAGCCCCTTTTATTCGGCGTGTCATGTATAATCTGTGGCAACAACAATGCCAACATGGCTCTATGTTCTTTCCTGTCTCTCTTGGTACTGAAGTATCTCGCTGCCACTGTTTTGTTTCAGAACAATTGCACATGCAAAAAGCTTACTTGCTTGAAATTGAGAAGGGGCCAGGTGTTCAATTTAGACCTTGTCTTTATGATCGAGAGTGTAATATTAATATCAAGCTAAGAATTCTATGCTATACTCCTTGCTTCATGTTATCACGCAGGGAATAGGCAGTGCTTAGTTCTTTGTAGTTAACTGAAAATCTCAATGGGATACAGTGTAATGTTATTCTAAATCTATCTTAACTCATTAAAACCCAAAGTGCTCAGCACTGCTCTCCATATTTTATTGTCTTACTGCAGTCTTTGCAATGTACTGTATTCTCAGTAGACTAATTTCACATGTAATTGAATATTTAAATGTCAAACATTGATGAGAATAATGGAAAAGTAATGAAATTGTGTCTGCAAAAGGGCATTTTTATTAGACATAGTGCAGATTCTAATTTTTGCCATCCGAAATCTTCTTCTCTGTACTGTGCTGAGCCCCAGGTCTTCCTCCTCCTCCTCCTCCTCCTCCTCTTCCTCCTCCTCCTCCTCTTCTTCTTCGAGAGTATCAGTTTTGTCCAACATCTGACACACTGCCCTGGGTGATTGAGCCAGACGTGGAAAGCCAAAGCGGAGATGCTCTCCTTAATGCCTGACACCTGGTGCAGATTTGGAGGGGATTGCAATACAGGTACTGTCTTACCTCTTCCCCAATCCCAGAAAGTCCCTGAGGTATTTCCTTTTCTGTCCACAAATGTGTTTGTTGCTCCTCTGCTTTGCCACCCAACTCTCCAGCCTATGTCAAAGTCGGCCCCTGTGTAGGAATTAGGGTGATAAAGTGTTATATAATACCTATCCCTTTGATACACACTATTCTGATTTGGTATGGTATTTTTTAGGCCCTAAAAAATAACAATGTGATTAAAATCAATTGCAAGTGTATCTCAGGTTTTCAACAAGACAGAGCTTTTGTGTAAAAAAAAAAAAAGTAATTCATTGTTAATGTCTATTTAAAACATTAGAACAGAGCAGTTAACTCAGTTGCATAATTAGATGTGTTTCCATTCAACAAAGAAAGGAATTCATTTTGCGAGAATGACTATTCTATATCAAAACATTTCCTCTGCTAACATCATTAAATTCCTAATCCCACATGTCTTCTACCTTGTATCCGTCTGTTCCTGTTGTTTACACCCCCTCCCGCCCCCGCCACACCCTCTGTCAGGGTGTGCTTTACAACTGGACACGTTACTCGGGAGTGCTGCTGCTCACCTTACAGCTTGCAGGCACATCTGCAGGCTGTGCTGGGACAGCGTCGCTAGCCAATATTAGCGCAGCAAGGACATCAAAGGCTGGCAGCCCGGGCCGCACCACCTGAGCATGTTGATTGCAATGCACCGCAGTGTCACCTGGCCTGACCTGGGAATGGAGAGGATTTTGTTGTGCCAAGTGGAGGCATTATATCCAGGAAGTGCTAAATAGGCTTGCTACCAGAGTTTGTAATACAGTATTTAAAGATCAAAGGCTTTTGAATAGATATTTTTTGGTTGTTTCAAAAGATGTTTAAAGCACATGTTTTTGAGGATGTATATATTGAAGCGTTTTGACCCTTTAATGCAAAATTGTAATACGATACACAAGCACCTGGTTGACAAAATCATAATTGATAAATTGTGAAAGATACTCCACAATAATGTAATAATCTTACCTGGATGTTCTAGTAAAATATATTTTGAGCATCAGTGAAACACAAGCAAGTGCACACCTGGTGGGCTTCATAGGCACACTGTTTATGTTGACACATGCAACTCTCTTCCTGATGCAAATGCAATCTAAACATTAGGCGAAGGGAAGGCAAGCGTAGCCCATAAAGGCTGTGAGCTCCAAACACTTTGAACAGACAACTATCACTAATCACTCCCAGAGCAGTGCGGCGTGTAATTACTCTGCCAAACGTTTGCCTTTCACAGCTTAGCACCGGGAGCCCTGACCCTGCGCTTCCCTGTCTTTCCTCACCACCGTGCATGTGGAAGGGGAGGACAACCCCCCACACACACTCCCTCCCCTCTCCCCTTCCCCTTCCACTTCTCTTGACCAAGGGGGTAGGCAAGCTGAGCTCCCTCTCAATATTTAGAGAAAGAGTGGAGGAGGAAAGAGGGAGGGAGAGGACTGAGGTTGGTGCTTCCGGCTTTGTGGGAGCCCATTTAAACAGGCTTTGAAACCCTAGCCATCCGGAGATCAGAAATAGCCTTATTGACTGCATGGGCCCAGAAGTGACTGAGCACACAGGGTTCTTAGAGTTCACCCTTCCTCACCACTCAGAACAGGAGGGGGGCATCGCATGCTAGAGCCATCTACAAAGACCATGGGCATTCATTTTACATCAGGAGAAAAATAATATTGTTCTGGCTATTTTTATGTCACAAGGTTGTGCCGTTGTATAATTTCTTCACGATTTTTTTTTTTTTTTTTGTGTGCAGAGTGCAGGACGTCTAATTCTCCTCACTCTCCTCTCCCTCAGTCTTATTTACTCATATTAGCGATGCGGCTGTCAGTCTGCAGTGTGATCTGTCCTCTGTCTGGGTGAATGCTGATAAGATGACACAATGCAAATATGTGTGAGGGAGCTGCCTTGGCAAGCAGGTAGGGTGTGCAGGGACCGGGATCCCATAATGACTATTAGCTGGATTTCACAGCCTGCTTCTGATCTCTTGCAATGACAGGGGCCTTTTATACGAGGGATGGGTGTGCCTCTTCCCCTCCTAATAGCTCACACACATGTGCATGCACACATGCACCCAAAGACAGACACACAATGGACGATAATATATATGAGAGTGTGTAATATGTTATATGAAGTTTGTCATTTAAAATTGCCCATATTTTTTTTATCACAAAAATGTGATTAGATTTTCTTCTTTTATTTCTTTTTTTTTCACTGATTAACTTATGAATAGAGGAAAGAAGGGGTGTCATATTTTTAGTTGGCACAATGGAAACACAGAACTTTAAAGCAGAATTGATCATTTCAGCATATTATAGACGCATAATGTATCCTTATCTTAACTTCACTACTAGTCATCTTCACCATATTGTCATGCACGTCACCACTGTTGTACAAGTTCATTTAGACTTGCAGTAGCTTAAAGAGCTCTCTTGGTTGCTGCATGATCTTGTAAAGGCTTTTCAGAGAGCCCCATTTTTATCACTGATGTAGTAATTTCACTTCATCAGTCAGTTGTGACTAAAAATACATCAGGGATTAGCTTCATGGCCAGACTATCTCACACAGCTTTGATAGCATAATGGGGGCTGGTTGCTCGTGGTTACAGTCATCTGATATGTAGGTTCATAACATTCAAAACTACACTTGGAATACTACAGGGTTTATGAAAAAAAAAAAAGAACGATAGTGTGATCTTTTTAAACTGTCATGAAAATAATGTGTCTTCCCTTTTTATTCCTTTGTAGGAGCATTTTGCAAAGATGAAAACAGCGCCCACCCCCACTCCTTCCCCTTTCCCTTTTCTATTCTACACAAATTAGCTATGGTCCTGGAGGGCAAAATGACAAGAGGTTACTGGAAGACTATGTGTTTAATTAATTGAAAAATGCTTAAATTGCTTTTACAGTTGTTATGTGGAGTGAAAAAAGGGAATCCGTGTTACCAGTACTCAACCATAATTAGCACCCACGGGAATTAAATATTTAGCATTAGCTGTGTTGCAGCACTTAGGACACAAATTTCTATTTTAACTATGAAAGCAAGCCTGTCTTAAGTGCATGAGTCTGCGTGGACAGCTGTGCAAAGGGGAACAGCATAGGATATTTCAGCGAGACACCCCAGTGGCATTCCGGGTCCTTCCACATCACATGTGTAAGAGATATGGCAGTTGTATTCCCAAGGGTTAGGCATTACTCAGAGTATTTAGTTTTCTAATTAGGCTGAGGGCCTTCGTCCATGCCTGTCACCACCATGGGAGCCAATGAGAATTTCCTCTCTTATGTGTCAACTCTCTCTCCGAGACACAGAGAGAAAAAGAGAAATGGAGAGAAAGAGAAAGCATGTGTGAAAATGAGAGAGAGATACACACACACACACGGTTGAGGGAGAAATGAAAGACCTGGGGAAAAGCCTTTGTTTATTCCAACTTTAATTACACATTGCCTTTAATGACTCCACTGGTGTGTTTGAGGCTGGAGAGAGAGAGGGGGGCTGTGGAGCCTTAATGATCTGTGGTAGTGGATGTCAGCCGAGCTGTTGGAGACTTAAAGCCCATTTTTAACAGTCCCCTTTGGTTCGGGCCTAGAGGCGACAGCGCCAATGAGGTTCATGCTAAGCCACACTAGACTAGACTCGGGGACTACTTCAGGGTCTGGTCAGCCTCCTTCTCAGAGGGGCCGGGCCATTTGGAGGCATCAGCAGCTGACCACAGCAACTGTTAGACTTGTCAGTGTGCATCAGGTTACCCACTAATGAGAAGTAATAAGGGTTATCCCAACTTTATAAGACTTTGATCTTTGTGCACGGTGGGATTTAGACATAGAGTTGGAGAAGGTATGCTAAGATTGGAACTAGAATTTGAGCCCCCATTTTGTGTGTGTGTAGAGGAAGGTGGAGAAAAGGCAACACAGAGGTAATTAAAAGCTCTAACTTTGGACTTTGGATGAACATTTTTGGAGTGTAACATATTGTAGGCTCAACCGAAATGGATATCTTGAATTAGTCACCCATAGGGAGGGACAGAGGAGATCCCTCCCTATGCGAGACTGGAAGGTTGACCAAAATCACAGTGGTCAGACACAGTTGCTGTCAAAATATGACATACCATAAAGGGCTACCACAAACGTGATTTATTTTTCCAAACTTGGATCTTGCTCTGGGAAAGATACATTAGTACATTAAACTCAAAACAGATGACTGTACTGGATTAAATCACTGAATCATGTTCAATTAACACAACAAAACGTGGAGCCCTTTGAACAGCTGTGTTATTTGTTTTGACACACAGTTCTCTAAAAATTCAACCACCTCAGCTTCAGCTCAGAACGTTAAAACCCCTTGTTCTGTAAAACAAATTCTCCGGATTATTCAAAGCCCCGAGAATTAGAATGTAAAAAGCCATGCGTAAAATTACCGTCCATTCAACTTCAGGCAATATTTTCCTCTAGAGGCAAATATGTTAATTGGGCTTTCTAAAGTAGCTCAATCCTCAGGTTATTTAATTTCCCCAAAAGCCTTAGCTGTGCTGAATTCAGAGGGAATACGGGTGTAAAACTCTTCACACCAGCAAGATGGCCATCAAGGGAAAAATAGCAGCAATAGGGAGAAATGGAAAAGAGAATAATAGTTAGGGTTATAAAGAAGAGAAATAACTGTGGTGCATTGAAATCTTTTATGTAAGACATGGCAGATTATATTGACAAAAAAAAGTTATTTTAATCTTTCATGATGTGGTACAATAATTTCACAAATATGTTAATGTAGCAGCAAGCCACTAAATCACACAAAACTTCATGCAGTTGTGAATAAAACCGAGCTAGAGCTTGATCTGCCAAAGAATCATCATCTTCATGACTGTCATGTTGTCTAATTGCTTCTGTGTGTTTTTCCCAGAGACTGTGTGCAGCTCAGGCACTGGCCCTTAGTGCTCCAGCAGCCTGGTCAAAAAGACATCCTGGCGGGGTCCCAGGGTGGATGCATCGCCCACGCATGCTGCTCTCGCCAGCTCCCAGAAGTCTTTGTGGTGAACCACTGACCGTGCTGCTCCCTATTTTCCTCCAGCCCAGCAAATAATGTGTCAGAAAAAGATTATTGATAGCCCATGAAAGAAGAGCCCGAATGTTGTTGCCTCTCTGCTTCAACTTTACAGAACAATACAAGTGCTAAACCATCAGTTTGAATGCTGCGCTGCCCCTGAAAGAGCACAGTGTTTATTTTTCTCATTGTTGTTCTGTTTGGATAAAATGAGCTAGAACTGGAACATGAACAGACAACAATAACTTCTATTTGTTTAAAATGCTGCTTCATTTTCCTTTACATTCGAAAACCTTGTAGTAATGTTGCCAACCTTGTGTGGGGCCTTTTCAAAGGAAAAATGAGATTCCTCAAAAGGAACATTTCTATTTCCTCCCTTCTCTGTTGAGTCATTCACAGTTTCGCCCAGTTTGCCAGACGTTGGCGAAGCTTTTGCTCATCTGGCCTAAATGTGGCCTGAGTGGGTGATTCTCAGACACACGAGGGAAGCTATATTTACACAATTAACAACACACTCCATCCGCCACACAACAGCTGCCTGCTACACTTAGCTGATTGAGCCTGCAGGCCCGCTCCCATTTGCAGAGCACCGTGATTGAACAGTTGGGGCGGCATTATGTGTGTTTTTGCTCTCCTGATGCTAGAAATCAACACTGACACTCCCATGCAAAAGCAAACACTTGTTCAGGCGGATTGACTGTGTTGAGACTGCTTGTGAGAAGTCCGCCCCTTTGTTCAGCGTTTCACTTTTAATGTTGATCGGCCATCTTATCCACATGTTCGCTTTCAGGTGTGGCAACGCGTGGCGTGTTGCAGAGATAGAGCAAGGCTCAGCAGCGATGCCGTTAAATGAGAGAAGGAGCGAGCGATTCAAGTTGGTGTGTATATACAACGCTGTTTTGTTGTAAAAACTGTGTTTATGTTCACTGCAGGCATAATTCACAGTGTGTGTTTGAGGGCTCCAGGCTATGCAGACAAACGACTGGCAAACTATTTCTCCCCATTGTGAAAACAAGAACAAAAAAAAAATCTTAAAATCGAAGTATGGGAAATATAACATACTTCTTCCCGACACTTTGTATACAAAAAAACATGGAAATGTTTGAATTTTCATGTCATGGCTAAATTTTATTTAACACTCTACATTATGTTTGTTGCTATATTCTCAGCCAAATCCAGATGTCAGTAACTTATACAAAGCCAGACATAAGCAGGGTATCATAACGTATAATAGGAATAATGGCTCTTTGATTTTTGGATTTCCTGTTGGAACACCTGTCACTTTTTGGCAAGGGCACACCCCAGCACCAGGTCTCCTTTGGTAGCGCTGGGGGAGGAGTGTATGTATGTGTGTGAGTATGAGTGTGTGAGAGAGAGAGAGTGGAAGATGAAACAGCCGCCGCGGAGGCAGTGATCACACAGACAGACAGGGTGAGTGACAGACAATACCTGCTGTAAAATTCCCTCACATCTCCCCTGATCTGTATTCATAGTTCTCGGCTGCTACGCACTGCAAACCGTAGCCCACACCAACGGGCTCTTTTGGCGCACCACCCCGCTCAGTTTCACTCTTGCAACTCACTACACAGGCCCCCTTTTTCTCTCCTTCCCAAAATATTTGCCATCTTTTGTTCTTTGTCTAAATGATGCCTCTGATCACGAGGTGAAAGCTGAAAGGAGCTCTCTGACAAATATGGACTTTTTCCCATCTCTTCTAATCGCACCTAATTCTACTCCTTCAAATGTAGGGCTCCCCTTTTGAATGTGTTCTTAGACTCTAATACCTTAGAGATGAGTACTTTTTTTGGCGACTTTTTCTTTGGCAAAGGACTGCTCTCCTTGCTCAGTGTGATGAATGAAAACCTTCATATTAAATGTTTATTTAGCTTTTTCCACCTGCACCTTGTTCTCAAATCACTCACATCACTTGCTAGTAATTCCTCCAGACTTTTGTAGACTGTTTATACTCAGTGAAAGTCCTTCAAAAGGGTTAAGGCATGGCCATTATCAGCGCTATCAGAGCCCTTGTTTTTGTGCCATTACATCCCCCCCTCGATGACTGACTCCAGACCTGAAACTTCCTGAAACCTAAGCTATGTTACAAGAGAAACGCACACACTCCGAGGACACCACAACACAGGGGCTGCTCAAACTGGATTAGGTTTGTTGTGGCAGATCTAGGTTTCAGGTTTGACTTGAGTAATGCGTTGTTTAATTTCTTCGGGAATTGTTTTGACAAAACAAGTTAGCGTAAAGTCGGAAGTGTCGTCTAAAACAAAAAGAGTGTGTGTAGTATGTATGTTTTTTTTTGTTTTTGTTTCTCTTCACGCTCATGTGAAGCATATGTCAGTCATCAGCAAAGTGTTACAGTGGAAGTGACATCAGAACCCTGGAGGGCTTGCACTACGAGAGAGGCTTTTTGATATGATTTCTGAGAACAGAGAGTTTAGCGAAAAAAAGGAGTTGCTCTGTTGTTGGAAAAAAAAAATCTTTCTTCTTCTTTACAAACAGTGGAGATGAACTGGAAGGTGCTCTGCCACGCTTTTACTGAATCTTTATCATTGTAGCTGTCAGCAGAGGTAAATGCCATGATTTGTGTTGCTAAATTACACATTTAGTGTGACATGGGTAATTATTGTGACGTTAGCACACACAGATGGAGAAATGTTTGTCAGCCATGATTATAATTACAATCATTCTGTGATACTGAAACTGAATAGTGTTGTGTTTGATTGACCTGCGTGTTGAAACCAATTTACTGTGTTGCTTTTTTTCCAACTTGATAGGCACCGGCCAGTGCACAAGAAGAGGTGCACTAGAAGCAGGGTTCCTACAGAGTCTTGAAAGTTGGGAAAATGTTTAATTTTAACCGTTATGTTTTCAAGGTTAGGAATATGCTTGAATTTGAATATACACCTTGAAAATGCTTGATTTTCCATGTAATTTTGTGTTTCATCATCTACACAATCGTGTAAACCAAAAATCTTTTAATATTTGAAATGAAACCATCCCATCTTCATATTTGTTTGTTGTCTCCTGGCATTTATAGTCACAATTTAGTCACAATTTAGTTAGTATGTGATGATAAAGGCTTTGAGAGTCTGGACATTTTTGGTTATGGTAAAAGTGCTTGAAAAGTGCTTGCATTTTACTCTTGAAAAGCTGTACGAACCCTGTAGAAGAAAAGTAACTGGAACTTAAAGGCGCAGTCTTGTCTCTGACCATGAGTGGACAGTTGGGACAAAGCTGCCGATTGGCCGGAGCCCGCAGAGCTGATCTTTATCCTGGCTTGTCTCAAGGTGGAGGTGATGATGCCCACAGCAGCCAGAGATTGATGGGGGGCCAAGACAAGCGGCGAGAATGAGCTATGGCCTTTGAAGTCGTCCACATGGAGGGAAATTGATATATCAGTTTAAGCCCTGGACCCTATTAAAGGAGCCCCCGTCAGGTTAATGTGATAGCCTCCATGTTACCCCCAGACCCATTCAGGTCAGCCCTAATTCCTGCTCCCGCTCTCTGCAATCTCATTTTAGTTTCCCATCAGTAATGTTTTTCCATCAGAGGAGCTCTGCTAGGGAGTATATCACACAGTCAAACACTGGGCCATCTCTCTCCCAGAGTGATTTAAACCTCCAGCCAGCGCGTTAATCACCAGCCAGAGATTCCCATGGTTTTTTGTACAGGTTGGACAGTCTTTAAAGTGGAGTCTGTAGAGGTATACACCTCCCTAGACAGCACTCTTGCATCCCCTCTTTCCCCCAGACTCTCCTTCACTTGGCTCCTCTTCCTTCAAGTCTGTCCTTCCTGAGGACTCACCCCCGATGTCCCCGTGGTCAAACAGCCGAGCAGGGCCCCCAGGTCCGTGGGGGTGAGCCCTGTGATCATTCATTTTTAATTGCATGCAGAAATGCATTTACATTAAAAATGCAGAGCGGTGTCTTTTTAATTCAGACACAGTGTATTTATTATTAAACCTTTGTCTTGGAGGTCAGCTCACAAGGAATCATCTGTCCATCAGATTCAGGACGGTGTGTGCACCTTGGTCGGCCTGTTCATCCCCACATTTTAAACATGTCTGTTATTCACTTTGATTTTCTTCCTCTGTCATAAGTCATCAGGCTGGTCCGAACGACAGCATCAAAAGAAATGTCATATCACCAGAATAAAACATGAATAAGACTAATAAGACTAAACATCTATGTTTTAAAGGGACAGTTGACAGTGGTCAAAAGCTGAAGGAAATTAGAAATTCAATTGATGATAACTAATGTGATCTTAATCTAGTTCACATTTAGAAGTGAACTTTGGCACTCAGTCCTGTAACTGTCCTCTGTGGTTTCGTCTTCTTTGGCTGAACTTAGTGAAACCTCCTCACAAATAAGCCACATCGCCAGTGGCTATAGTTGAGTTACAAGGATACATATATATGTGTGTGTATATATATATATATATGTATATATATATGTATATATATATATGTATGTATATGTATATATGTATGTATGTATATATGTATATATGTATATATGTATGTATATATGTATATATGTATATATGTGTGTATATATGTATATGTCTATATATGTATATATGTGTATATGTATATATATGTGTGTATATGTATATATGTATTTATTTATATATGTATATATGTATGTATGTATATATGTATGTATATATATGTATATATGTGTGTATATATGTATATGTTTATATATGTATATATGTGTATATGTATATATATGTGTATATATGTATGTATATATATATATATGTGTATATATGTGTATATATGTATATATGTATATATATATATAGGAAATCAAAGCAGCAGACTGATTAAGATTTTTATACAATTCATATATATGTTTTGCCAAATATTCAAATAAAATAAATCATCTTAAAATTAGCAGGAGAATCAACAATTGCTGATCATCTCTTCAATAGTTGATATGATCATCAATCGATACACCTGACAACCTTAGAAAATGTTGACTTCTTAGAACATCCCTTATAATAAACTACATCTATCTGTGTGAGTTTATAAGATCCATTCATAGATTGAATATGTGCCTGTTATTTTGTCAAAAGTAAACTTTTTATGTCAGTATAATTCCATAAAAGTATATTAATAGTGTAACAGCATTTTTCTGATATTAGGGTTACTAACTGTTCATCTCGAGTACCTCATCTTCTTAGTTTCACTGTGGCTCTCACACATACAGCCACTTTTGATTGTAATCATTGTTTACGTATGGGGGGAAAAATGCAAGATTGCCGAGATGTCAAAAGAGTACAAACACAATAACATTAGCTCAAATAATTGTCAAGTGGTCCACTATTGAAAAAACTGTTAAGTTTTAAATGGTTTACATGCATAGCCTTTGCCGATCAGCGTGCTCAGGGTCATGTTGTTTGAATATTCAAACTATATTTCCTCATCTTAAAAAAGTAACACTCATTGCCATATAACAGATACTGTATCTTTTGGTACTACTTGTTTCTTTGGGCCTTCTTTATGCCTTTGCAGAGCATCCTGTATTCCAAGCTTCCATGTGTAAAGAGAGAAAAAAGAGAAAACTCTCAAACAAATTTGTTTATAACAGCATCTTTTTAGATCTATGGGCCCATGCATATTTTGTCTCGTCTGAGTCGAGAGTGTTGAGATTAATCCCATGTTGTTCCTATTATTGGCCTCTCCTGAGACATTATGATGTGAATGACTGTCTAAGCGCCATCAGATCCATCAATTGGATTCAAAGAAATGTTATCCATTACTCCCTCCAACCCAGCAGATGTTGAGGTTTTTGTAAGTCGAATTCCTTTATTATGTTAATACCACTGTTTTGTCACATGCACCATTTCCATTTGAGTGGGGTAGAAAAATCATCAGATGGATTTGGCTCCCTCAATAAGAGATGTTTGACATTCAATGAGATGAGAAACATGAAAAACACATTTCAATGGCAAGTGGCATATGACAATCACAACAAGAAGGCCCCTTGAATGAACAGAAGATCACAATATAATTGTGGCACCACGTTGTGTTTTTTAAGACACTGCCTTGTATAAATTTTGCATTGATTATGTTGTTTTGAAATGTACAGAATACAAAGGATAGGAACATATTGTTGCTTTTGGCATGACTTTTTCTTATCATAAAAGCTGACAACAAACATACAACCATATGGACATGTAGCCTTGAAGAAGCAGGAATGCAAAATATCCTCTGTTGTTCAGAAATTTAAATTAAATGGCACAGACATACCTGTTCCTAGACACATGTTGTCTTGTTTGCACACCAGGGTGTGGCAGGGAGTGTGTGTAAGTGTATAAATGTGCAGCATGTGCAAAGGCAATTCATTCTTCTTACATATCTTTAATGTTTTTCTCCTTTCCAGCCTGAAAAATTGAATTCTAATTGACACTAGTACATTTAGTAGAGGTAATCATAAACCTAATTTAGTAGTGAAGAAGAAGTGGATTTTATTTTAATGGGAGACACATATGTATGTCCATAATATATGTGTGTTTATGTCTGTCTGAGAGTAAGAGACTGTGTACATGTACTGTGTGTCTGGATGTCTGCATATCTGTGTGTGTGTGTGTGTGTAAGTCGTAGGCTCAGAGGCATAGCGTGGGTCTGCATGAGGGAGTGTGGTGGCAGAGCACTCCTCTGATAGGCCAGATCCAGGGTGCACTGAAGCCTTTCGCATATATATGGAATTTTTGAATATCTAAACCATTATTTAGCATCCAAATCAGTTCTGCTTGTCTGACTGATGGACAATTTCAGTGTGACCCCGGTCTTTTTGCATGTGACCTATACTGTCGGGATTCTTGCATATTGTTTGGATGTTCACGTTGACTCCTCTCCCGTTTTTCTCTTTGATCCTTTTAGCATGCTCTTTGTGTCGGAATTCATGAAATATTCATAGCTGGACTGTGGCTTTTCCATATCTTTATGTACAATTATTGGCAGGCGTCCTGTTATGTCGAACCATCTTAATAGTAGGTATTGGGTTCGGTTAAGTGTGACTCCAGATTTTTCTGACAGTTAAGCTGGTCTGTGTTATGAATTGATAAGGTGGGGCATTATATTTGCAGATTGTGCAGTGTGGTTGCCTTTTTAGCCTACCATTAATATTGATAAACGCAAATAATGTGTCTCACATGAGAGACTAAAGATCAGCTGTGGAATATGAAATACGGAAAATATATTATTATTATTATTGTCATTATTATGCATTTTATTTGTATTCAAATAACAGAATATATCAGGTGTTTTATTAAGGATTCTCTCTAATAATCACATTCATCATCACCTTAATAGAGTCCTGATTTGAGGTGTGCTGGTTGTGTCAATAATGCTAACAGGGTTAATAGTGTGTTCCTCTCCATCATGACCAGTGCGATTGGCAGCTGGAGTAATTGGACAGAGGATGTCATTATCATGCCCCGTGTGCAGCTGAGGATTTGCAGGACCACAGAGGCCCGCAGTGTGGCCCTTGCCAAATACACTGATGTCCCAGCGAGTTTCACATGTAAATACAGTCTATTCTCCCAGCATTTAATAAATGTTTCTGGAGGTTTATTAATGTGCAAATGGGTGAAAGTGCTGCTCCCCCTGCGCCAGCACACAACGTGTGCACAGAGGCACAGAGCTGTTTAAGGAGAAGAGATTCACAAATCAGCCGGTGTGGAGCTAAGCCTGTGGCTCTCTCCACCAGGGAACCACAAAGAGTATTTAATTCTCTCTCTTCCCCTCTCCCCATCTCTCTGTATGTGTGGATGAGACCTATGTGTGTGTCTGCATGTGTGTGCCTGAGAGTCCATTACCTGCCCAAGAGTCTCCATGTTTACTCATTTGTACCATTCTCCAATAAGTTCTCCCAGTGCCTCCCCAGCTAGTGAATGGCAGTGGCTGCGTGAGTGAAATTGGGCCGAAAGATGTGAGAGATATCCAGATACTGGTGTTGTGCATAGAGTTCCTGCACTCACAGGGGCATACAAATGGGCAAATCTAAGGATAAAGGCTCCCAGGATCCAGCAATAGTCATATGAATGCAAATAGGATTAAAGTGCCAGCTTTAGAGGCTGATATACACAGTTCTTATAGGAGCCTGGCTGCAGCCAGACCCTGTACATCATCCTCTGCTTTTGCAAAATGAGGATGAATATGAAGATGGCTTTCTTGTACCAACCCCCCCTCCCCCACCACACTTTTTTCCCCCTTTTGAAATGAGGCTCACTGTGATTAGCAGCTAGGAAGGCCCCTCTCATTAGCATTCACTCTCATTTTTCAGGTGTTTTTCAGTCAATATTAGTTTGATCTTTGTCTGGGGGATAAATGATTGGCTTGATGTAGCGTGCATTTGTTTTTACAAACCCAACAGAGTGAACTACAAAGGGCTTTTCATTCAGGTTTAGACAGCACTCGAAAGGCTTTTTTTTCTCCTCCTTTTTTTTTTTTACTTGGCTGATTTAACAAGCGTTTAAACCGACTGATCTCAAAAAAAAAAAGAAATGAAAATATGTTTCATGCTGCGGCTGGCTCTTTCTGCTTTCTGTAACCTCTCAATGACTGTTGATCGCAATAAATATTACTTGACGTTTGGCTGCCGTTTTTCTTGTCGGGGGAGAGAATAACAAGGGCCATTCTGCTTCATATATTTTAACTCATTAGGTTCTCTTTGAGAAACTAAGCCTCGTCTTCCTCTCTTTCTGTCTTGCTTTACTTCTCTCTGCCCCCCTCCCTGTGCTCTTAGTGGGGCTCTGTCAAAACCAAGGCCTGCTTTATCTCCATCCATGAAGTTAAGAAAGCTGGCAAAGCTGTAAATTTGGACGCCCTTCGTTAGAGGAGCTCCCCCGGCTGTAATTCATCTCAATCCTCAGCGGTCTTTAGTTCCCTTTCAGAGGCTGTAAAGTACTGCCTAACACTCACTGGGAGTTGGGGGAGACGGGGGTACAGAGGGCCTAGGGGTTACCAGAGAAGGGCTCGTGTTTGAGGGGACAGTCCAGGGTCTGTGACACATGGGGGTCAGGTGACAGACCTAGAGATGATATATGGACGCTCGTGTGACACAGTGCTAACAAGACTGACTTTTACAATGGGTCTCTTTTTCCCTTTCTCCCTGTTTCTTCTTCCTTTCTCCCTCACTTTCACAGTGTCGTTTTTACCGTGTTGCTCCTTCAATTTCAATCATCACTTGTAAGGATGTTGGATCCTTTTAAAAACTTTAGCTGCGACAGTGGTCAAATCAGTGGGAAGGATAAAAGGATAATACAGAGAGTAACACTGATGAAGAAGGTAGACTAGTTTACAAGATTTAAGTAAAGAGCAAAATAAATTTCAAAATTCAGAGACACTGTCTCTTGGAAATTAAAAGCATTCATTCTGAATGTTACATGTGTAGTGTGAAAAGAAATGATCTCTGTATTTTGTAATAATCCAAGGTTGCAATAATTAATTTTTGGAAGTAAGGAACTATGGTTGATCTTTAAATGTTGTAGTATTTCATAAGGCCTTGTAATCATACACTAATTACCAATTTTTAAGAGAAGGTGTCACTTTTTCAATGTGTAGAATTAAATTGCTTATAAAATCATGTGAATGGATAATGGATTATGTGTTGTGGAACATGGCCAGAAGGATGTGACGGGGTCAGAGAGGTTAAAGCACCAGTCGTATAGCATTATTATATGAAATCCTGGGTCAGCTATAGCATAAATCACAGTATAAATCTTTGAAAACAAACCAACTAGTTTCAAATTCCACAGCCGTTACACATGATAAAATACACACAGAGCTCCGCCTTTCCTTTTTATCCTGCACATAAAGGTCAAGTAGTCAACACACACAGGTGGCTGCAATATGTTTTGAAACAGTAGCTATAAGCTAATTTACTTTATGAGGAGATGACCGGCATGTACATGAGTAAGATCCGAGTGTGAACTTTGTGTAACTATGTTCTCTATTTTTGTAGTGAGGATGAACATCCAGTAAAACCCATTGGCTTGATGGCAGCCAGGCTTTATTTTGGGATGTGCCTCTGGAGAAGGGATAGAGTGAGCTGTGTCCATGAGGGGGCAGTTTGTTTGAGGACTCATCAGATGGGGAGTCAGGGAAACAGGAGGGGGGGTTAGAAATAGCACTCAGAGCTAGGTCCTTACGTCCCAACTATCCACCCACCGCCAGTCAGCCACCCAGCCAGCAAGGCAGGAAGAGAGGCCTGTGTTGGCCTTCCTCCTGCCCACATTCCAGCTCAGATCTGATTGCAAGGCAAACATGGCATCTCTCCCCAGATCCCTTGGTAAACATTTTCTGAAGCAGGGGGAAATGGAAAGGCTGTTAATGTCTAATGAGTTAATTAGGACAATACAGGAAACAATCAGCTGATCACAGCTCAGTTAAGTCAGTCACATGTCACAGTACAGACAGGTACCATTCTTTTGCTGTCATTTTCTTTCTTCAGTTACAATCTACGGATCTTGCAGGGCTGCTTTTCTTATGTCTATTTGTATGTAAGGAAGCTAGCTAATAAACAGTCCCTTAGATTTATGAATTCATCACTCTCACCTGCCACAGTGAGTCAGAGACTGTATTGTTAAATGTCCGTGCTGGTTAGACGACTTGATGTTTTTATTGTACCGGCAGCATCTGGGTCCACAGTTGTGAGGTTAAAAGAGAGGGCTGCTGCTTTAGGTCAAAGCCTAAAAATAGGACAGTCTTCAGAAGCTGTGCCACAGGCTGCCAGGAAATGCTTTGATTTCTCTTCCCCCTTTCTTGATTTTTTAAAAATATTCAATAAAGCCTTTGGATCTGGCAAACAGGTGGCAGAACTTAGGTTCCCCCACAGTGCTAAAGCAAACTTCCCCTACATATTTTAGCATCGCAAAGCCCTGTAACACATGCAAAATAGTGCTCCTCTGTTACTAACTGTACAGTGAAAACTTTTTGTTCTGATGAAATGTGGCCAAAATAAGGGCATTTTTAATAATAATGAAAAAGAGAAAACATATCCCTTCTGTTTACTCATTCAAAAGTATTAGCAGAATATATCTGTGGTATTGAAATAGCCTAGAATAAAATAATCAGGGTTTCTGCACTTCAGTGTGTGTATTAATGTGTGTGTTTGTGAGTATGTGACGCACATTGTGGCTCGTCTAAGTAACCTGAAGCCAGGCTTAAGGGCCCACCTGTCTCTAGTTGTGGACAGACGAGGCCTGGCTGCCAGGCGCTCCATTCATCTCTATTGCTAATGCTAATACTAATGCTAACATTAGCTACTGTTCTTGTTTCACTCTGTCAGCCTCATGCCTTTCCTGAGCCAAAATGGAGACTGATAGCCTACGTATGCTGATGGCCTTGCTCTACATTCATTATATTGGGGCCTGGGAATAAATAAAAGAAAAGATATGTATAGTATATGTATTAAGTGATGAATTTTTAATAGTTCTTAAGCTTGTTAAGTTATACTTTATTAATGCCCGTGGGGGAAATTCATTTCTGCATTTCACCCATCTTAACTATTTTAATTATTTTTTTTTTTCTCCATTTTGCTTTATTTGATAAGAGAGTAGAGAGAGACAGAGGGCCTTGGCCGAGGTGGTAAGGACTCAGCCTTGACACGTGGTACGCGCTCTACCCGGTGAGCTACCGGGGTACCCCCACCCATCTTAACTATTTAGGAGCAGTGGGCAGTGAGCACTCTCTGTGCCAAGAGACCAACTTCAGTTATGAGTCTAGTGCTTTGGTCCAGGGCAAGGCAGCAGGATTCTAATAAATACAGTGACATGGACATCTTTGGGTAACCCACATGAATCATGGGGAGAATGCAGAAGGTATACTTAAACCTGCAATAACTGTTTTTTTGGCCACTTGGGGGCAGCAGAAACAAGTTATGAACACAACACTGACATATCACGTTTTATATTGACATGGAAAACTTGTTAGCAAACATCCAAGATTATTTACAGCAGTTGTGGAGCAACATTATCACTCATCTGGAGTCGTGTTTCTGGCAGTCTGGTGAATATAAGTCCAGTATTCACTCTCTTTTAACTCTGCTTTTGGTCTCCACCAGCTCCTGAGGGAAATACCTGGCTCTTTAGCTGCTAAATGCTCCACTATGTTCACCAACTAGTCGCTAACTGTCTGCTGTTTGGTGCTGAGCAATAATGGACAAATATATCCTGGTACTTGCACTTTGGTTGTGATTGTATTTGTTTTCTAGTGGTTTTGGTTACCAGCTTACATCACAATATATATGGAAGTATATGTGTTGAAAAAAAAATGTGTTGAAAGATAATTATACGTGCAGCTACAGTGCCAAACTAATTTAGTTTTAAAGCAGGTGTGACCCTTTTCTTTAAATGGTAAATTCCACTTAACTGTTAAAAACATACGGTCTCATCAGTTTATAGGGGAATTTGCCAAATTAAGTGTTCAGTGCAACAACATATGCTTTAATTTGCCTGGAAAATGGGTTGCATAGTGAAATCCATGGTTATGTCTCAGAGTGTTACTTTAACTTGTTCAGTTTTTTTCCTGTGTAATTACAGCGTGTTTTCTTTTGGCAACATGCATCCTGGAATTAGCAAATGAATGTTTTAACCCTGGTGAACTTCCACAGTGTTTTATGCACTCCCCTCCCCATTACATCGCATGGTTTTGGAAATGAACACTGGCGCTAATGACCTTTAGCATCACTGGCAGGTTTTAAGTGTGATCAGTGGGTATATGTTTAAACGTGTTGTCCTGCGCCTCAGGAGATTACAGTAACGATACCAATTAGCTCAATCTCATTAGCCAGCGAAACTCCACTGAGTCACACAAATTAAGGACCCTCTCTAATCTGACAGTCCTAGAAATGGGCCTGTGTGTGTGTGAGAGAGAGAATGTAAAAGAGACACACGGAGTGTGGTCTTTCATTTTGTTAACTGTGTGTTTATGTATGACCTATTAACTCCAATGTCTGTGTATGTGGGGGTGTGTGTGCATGCAAGTGTGTAAAGCTATAAACTTAATTACCAGTCAAGGATCAGACACAGCTTCTATATGTACACCCTCTCTGCTTGCACGCACACACACACACACACACACAGACACACAAGAGCAGCATCTAACTTTCATGTGTTTGTTTGGACATTTTCACTGCCTGGTGATTAATTTATGAATTCTTGAAAGATGGAGGGTGTGCTCAATCTCAGGTTTAAAAGCTTCATGTTTTCCTCTCTCTCTCTCTCTGATACACACACACACACACACGCACACACACATTCTCGCTCTGTGTCTCTGTGTTGTTTTTTTTTGTCAGTTTAAAGCATACTGGGGTTTTGAATGGATTTGGTCCTACAAGTTTTTAATTTTTACATCACAATACTTTAATCTTTTTACCATGTTGTGTATATATAAGAAGAAACGTAATATAATGTATAAGAATTAACATCTCTCTCTCTCTCTCTCTCTCTCTCTCTCTCTCCAGGCCCACATCTGATTAGTGTCTATTAAAGATCAGAAGGGCGAGGAGGAAGTGCCCTGCTAATCTGGGTGCTGAGTGCTGTGTTATCTTTGGATGAGTTTGGCCACCCCGCTGGCACACCACAGTACCTTATTACTGTGTTACTGAGTATATTAGAGCACCCTTGGAAACAGGTTGGTTTTGAACTGCAGCAACATGGGTTATCTACTCTTTAAAGGAGCAAGCATTTACTTTAAATATGGACAATTAATTTTGGAATAAATGTGGTAATTCCCACTCTGTAATGTAATCTGATTACATATGATTACGTTTGCACGGTGGTGTAAAAAGGAAATTAAATGTAGCCTACTAAAAGAAGTGAGCGTCACTAAAAAAGTAAAGCCTTTTCCTAAACCTATTTTTTTCTAAACCTAATATAATGCTGTTTGTCTATGATGTTTTACAAATATTTCAGGCTCAATCCTAGTTTTAAACAGATTTAAAAAGATGATAATGATTGGTTGTGCTGTTTCAGTGCACTTACATCAAAGGCGTCATTAGCAGCAGAGGGAATAAAAGGCATTTTCCCCACAAGAACCCAAACCCAACCTTAACCATCCATAACCATAGTAACCTGTATGCAAACATAACACTTTTACTTGTTGGCTGTCGTACAATACATGGCCTGGTAGGAAGCTGTGTTCAATAGGATGAGTGCATTAATGTTATTTCTATTAGTCTACCACTGTATCAGACGGTTGAAAGTTTCAATTAATTTGATATCATATACAGTATGTAACATATTTTATGTCACCATCCTGTCCTACATATATGTAGAACCAGATTCAAGACTTTTATTTTTTTCTTTGTCTGGCTGACTACAGCTAAATGTGTCTATACAGTATACAGCACAATTGTTCCATTCAGTTGAAATAAAATTAAATTACGATAGTGTATTATGATGACACAAGAGCTGTTGATCTTTTCATCTCGTGGTGTGTATTTGATTTTGTGTTGTTCTCTTTTTTTTGTCTGCATATTAAAAGTGTTTTTGCATGTTACCACACTATTTCACATTTTACTGACATGACATTAAATTACACTGTTGTTGTAGAAACTGTTATAATTTACCCTTTTAGAAAGCTTACGCCACTCCAGTAAGTCCCACTAATGCCATTTAACCCTGTGTTTCCCCTTCTCTCATGCTTGGTCTCATTAGGTCAGGATTAACAGGGGATTACTGTAGCCATGGGCTACTTGCTCTTTAACACTAATATCTCGAAGAGATGCTCCATAATTTCATTTTGAATGCCTCAAAAGACTTGAAACAGGCGGGGGTATCTGGGCCTTGGCAGCTAATCAAAGAAAATAACTCGGGGATGGCTTTGATAGGGGAGCACTTTCCACTCGCACCTTCGTAGAAGCTGTGTTTATTTATTGTCCTCAGAGGCAGGAAATTAAAGCTGCCGTGGTTAGTGTAATTGGTCATTTTGTGTTATTCACATATCATCAGGCCCCCACAGATTAACACTACCTGTTATTGCAGAAAATAATTTCTTTGAGCCAGATGACTTGAGGGATGATGGGTATTATTCTGTCTTCGCTTTCAGTCTCATTTTCCTTTTTTTTTTTGTCTCTTCCTTCTTTTATTTACAGCTTGGTTTTCCAGGCCAGAGGTGGAGGATGAGTGAATACCAGGGCTCACAAGGTGTGTATGAAAGAGTGTGTGTGTCATTGTGTGTATGAGAGAGACACATCAAACTGAATTGACGAACACACGGGCCACTCGCTTCAAGGGCCTGTGACAATCATGACATCAAATCCGAGAATTCTCTGATATGCACACACAACACACACACATGCACACAGAGTCTGTCACACAGGCTCAATATCCTGTTCTCAGGAAACCTTTTGGTGTTGTTGTAAGTCTAGTTGCTGCAGCAGCTGTTGCTGTTTGTGCTGTTGTTTTGGGTGAGATGTGTATCTGAAGAGAACTGAGCAACCTCCACAAAATGTCTATGATTGATCACTGCATTCTGCCATCATATTCTGTCACCTTATTCACTCGGCGAAAATCAAAACACTTTGCTTTCAAAATTCTCAAATATGGAGAACAGTGTCGGGAAGTAAATTGGCATCTTTTTGGTTTGTTTGTGTGCCTTGTAACTCTACCTAACAGCCACCAGGCCACAAGACAACAGAGGAGTGATTTCAGTTACACATCTGAAGTCAAGCAGCGATATAACACTGCCTGCCAAAGTGACACTCAAGTGAGCTGTAATGACTACATTGTTTTTACTGCCTCTCTCTCCAGCCTTCTTCTAAGCAGCAGGCAAACGCACCATCGTAAGCTAGCGGCACACCGAAGTCTGTGTGCTCTGAGAACTTAAGGTGTTTTGAAAGTTAAAAGAGGGCTTTTCTTCTCCCTGATCCTGTTGTGATTTTTCCCTGGCTGTCTTTTGTGTTGGAGTGCACTAGACGATGCTATTATGTTAGAGGTAAAGTAATATGACTGTGACAGGCTTCAGTATCCATTTGAAAAGCGCGTTTGGAAGACAGCCTCGTGTAGTGCAACGCCTTCCTTTAAGAAATGCACTTTTCCCTCATGCACACTTTCAAGAATCTTGTTAAACACAAAAGGAGCAGCACCTGCTTCTGTGGGACGAAGTGGGGGAAAAAAAGAGAAAGGAGAAAATAACTTTCAAAAAATATATTATAAATGTGCTTGCCAGGTATATGAATGTCAAGTTGAATTTGGTGCAAAGCCTGAAACAGTGCAGTTAAAGAGCTTAAAGGCTGACCTTGAAAAGTCTGCCGTCAGAATCGTGTTAGTAGACCTGCTTCTCGCCTGTCAAGGTACGGTAGAATCACGACATTGTTTATTCACTTTGATTTGTCAGGGATGCATGCAAGAGTATTGACAAAAGATCTTTCCTCACTGCACCTCCTACCTGTGTATCCCGTCTGTGTTTCCATCTCGCCATCACCGTGCCTGGTGCCATGTGCGCCACAGTCGTGCCCGTGCATGGGCCTTTATTGATGTCCCACCCTAATTATGTACCTCTGCTAGTGGCACTTAGGGAAACATTGATGAAATGTTTTATTTTAAGGGTCAGCGCCGCCCATTAGAATTAGCGCCGACATAGGCTAAGGCGTTTGTCATGCGTGTCACACACCAATCGCCCAGCCTCCCCCCATGTGCACTCCATCTGTGGGGGGGTCGGCGGTGGTGGTGAAGGGGTTGATGGGGGGTGCTGTCCATACGGGGGCTGTGGTCCTCTCAGTGTGGCACATCAAACTCTATAAAGGGAATCATTTATGTGCCACTCCCTATTACTGAACAGCATGGAGACAGCTAATGAGGGCCAAGGCAAAAGGAATATATCCACCACTTTGCTGTTAGACAGACACTGGCAGGGAAAGAAAACCAGGAGTCTTCAGGGAATCATTGTTTTCAGGGGAAAAAAAGGAAAGAACAAAAGGAGTGTGTGTGTGTGTTTTTTTCTCACACCCACTTCAGTTTATTTATTTATTTCTTCACCCGCTAGCGTTGTACTTAAGCTATGGTAACAGCTTGAGGTGAAGATTCTGCAAAACACACATCGTTTTGCGCGTGCTGCGTGTGCTTTTTTTCGTGTATTTTTGTTTGTTTGTTTTTTTCTTCTTCTCCCACCGGTGTATTCATGATGTATGGTGATGATGGGAGTAAATATGTGTGTGTTAATGTGTAAATAAATGTATACCATGGCTGCGTGTGCTAATGGACACCTTGGTATAACCACATATATGTTTGCAGTGCATGTATATATGTGCACATGTACGTGATCGTGAATTCACACACGCACAAAGGGGTCTAGTGGTGCTGATAAAAAGGTAGCTGTGACATTTCCAATTTGCCATGCACCAGCCCACTCCATTTTCTTCCCTGCTGCCTCTTACATGGTAGAGTAAGCCTCTAGGATTGACAATAATTACAGCCTGCATAAAATGAAGAGGGTAATATGAACACAGCTTTGCCATAATTGCCTTTTCATTATTTGCTAACAGTGAGCTATTCAGTCATAAGAAAGAGATTGCATAGTAATTGGCTGACAATGGGAGGCTGAGGCTCTGTTCAGAGGCTGTGGTAATTTTTGTGTTGCTGTGAAGGTTTTTTGAGGGGCTTTTTTATTTAAAATCTGAAGCATTAAACTGTAATTTAAAACTACAATTTCCAGCATGAATGAAAATCTGGGTATTAACATGAGCTCCTATTTAGAGTGGAACATCCTATTAGCAGTATTAGCACTATTTGGTAACTTTCCATATGGGCCGCCTCTCAGCCCAAATGGGATTTGAGACAGCTTTGTTTCTCTCCCAGTCAGTCTCACACATCAACAACACAGGGTTGTTTACACTGGTGGAAATTTACTGTGTAACGTGTGTTTGTGGTAATTGAGGGTTAGGAAAAAGTTTGACAGTCTGTGGCACACTCAAACAGAATCGGGATGCATATGCTCACTACACATGCCATCACGTAGGCTACATGCAATACACACAAGATGTAGCTCATGTTTTCATTGAGGTATAATTGGACAGCAATATCTTATTTGTTAATATGAGAGGCACATACGTTTGCACCCAGGCAACATGAGAATTGATATGCCATACATCTGATAATGTTTTTCAACCTCTCTCTCAAACAATCTCGTATATTACATCACAAAGGGTCTGCTGCGGGAGTCCTAATATTAATTTGGCTAAACAGGATTTTGAGGTTATGCCTGGGCCTCTGGAGATGCTGCTACAATATGATGTCAAGGACGATGAAACAAGACAAGCTAAGTTTTATGTGTGTGTGTGTGTGTGTGTGTGTGTGTGTGTGTGTGGAGAGACAATGTGATCCTTTATAAACATAAAGGCCCTCTCACATATCAGGAAGAATTTAGGTCGTCTCACATTGTTCCTCTCCCATTTTTTGACACACACACACACACACACACACACACACACACACACACACACACACCTGGAATGCTCTTCAGTGAGTATGACTAATTATTTTTTCTATAACTCACCTTCCAAACATGGCGGGTTAATCCTGAAATGTATTCCTTTGCCAATTACTTGCTAGAAATGTCACGAGTAACGTAATTCTATTGAGAACAGAAACTAATTACTCACAAAAACCAAACTATGAGCTGCAATGCACACAGTGATTTGACTTGTTATTGTTAGCCATTATTTGAAGATGTGCGAGATGATATTTGCAACTAGTCACATGTTCAAAACATCAATGTTTAAAATATATTCCACTTTAAACATGGTTAATGATGATTAAAGTATATTTGTTTTAAAATGACCAGATGCTTGTATTTAGTGCAATCCAGGTACATATCATTTGTTGCTAATTAACCTCACCCTGTCCACACAGAGGACAGATGTGTTGCATGTCAGCAGGTTTTTAGCATAGTGTTGCTAAATGGACAGGAGGAAAATTCATAGCAAATGATGCTGCTGTATAGAGAAAGAGAAGGGGAAAAGGAGAGAGACCCAGTCTGTTAGGTTTTGGATCTGAAAGACTGAAATTCCTGTGAAATGGTTGTTTGTGGTCGAGCCAGCCGGTTCTTTATTTGGAGCAAGCCTAGCTGGCACAAGACAACTCAACACTCCTCTCCCTCTCCTCTTTATGGACATCTCCTCTCACTCAGACCTTAGTCTTCACTGTAGCTAACAAACCCGCCAGTCAATCAATATTTATCTTATATAGTGTGCCGCTCCTCACTAGCCATGATCGTTTAGCTCAAGTGCTTGCATGAGTGAGAAATAAATTACATTTACAGTGCTATCATTGAGGGCCTGATGTTTCCCAGGCATTAGTGGATATTTAGAGATGGCCAAACGTGGTAGGACATTAAAGAACAAGGCTGAAGGAGATTGATTAGATGAGCAAACAACAGGCCAAGCAGATGTAGAGAGTAAGTGGAGGTTAATATGATTGCTGAACTGAAGAATTATCCATCTAAGTCACTTAAGCTAATATTGACTCTTAAGTTTTTATTTTAGTTAAAAATAAGTGATGTAATTCACTCAGGGTGGCGTCCAGCCCAATTCAGCTTCTGGAATTGTTTTTGAAATGTATTTAGTTTTTCATAAAGTGAAAGTGAACTTGACTCTACTGGAGAGACAATTTACTCAAACAAATAAAAAAAATACAGATTTGAGTTGTAAAAATTATTTTTGCTGCAGGAGAATTCTTCAAACAGGTGATGCAGTTTGAAAACTGCTGGGATTATCTAGTCGGCAGATTCTTTAGTAATTTATTTAAAGATCAATATCAAATTTTAAGGTGTGGGTGTGTTGTAAACATAAATATTCTCCCGCATGTGATGTGAGATACTGATGACAATAACTTCGCTTGGCCTTTGCAGTCTCTGGTAGTCTATGCTTGACGCCTCTCTCCCCCCATTATCACAGCCATGGTGCACCAGCCAGCCAGGTGCTCTGTGTGTTTGAGGTGCAAGTTGGTGTCATAATTATCTAACACAACGGGGTTACTGCTCTTATTAGTAATTAGCTCCTACCAAAACTGATTGGTATGGGTTCCTCCGCTCATCCCTTTTAATGTTTAAACATTTACTTTGTGCTTGAAGGATTTGTTTGTATATATCTTGTGTGTGATGAGCGCTTTTCAAGTAATTGGCTCCTAGGGGACAACACTTTCTAACAGTTAAAGAATAATTACAGCCGTATGAAATGTTAAACTGCCCCGACTGTCTTTTTGCAGGGGCTTAATTGTGTGCAACAAGTAAGGCAGGCTTTTCATTTTGTTCCATCACAGGAACGGACTGAACTCTCATGGAAACACACAGAAATTTTGTCGAGTCGTAAATAGCTTCTCATATGGTAATTTTGTAGGACACCAAAGCAGTTTGAAAGGCGCAGCTCTCATTGAAATCGATGCCAGTAGCTTTTTTTTTTTGTTTGTTTTTTTTTTTTTTTTCATGTTGTGGAAAGGGGAAGCGAGGGCTTGGTGTCTGTATTTTTATGCTCTAATGGACTTTTGCATATATTCATTATAAGAGAATCTTTAAGGAGGGAAAGACAGCATAAAATAGCTTAAATTACTGAGCTTCTGCTGCCTGTATGCATGGATGCATGGTTGAAAGGGTTTGTTTATATCTCTCAATTGCTGACACTTGGAAAATATAAATCTACACTATAACACATAAATGTTATATGAATAGAGCTAATGTTTTATAATCCTAGTTGTTTTTTAAAAAATATATTGATTTTTCAAAAGGCAAATAATAATGAAATATCTGTTAAGCCCCTTTATTTACTTGTATACATATTATAAACAATAAGTGAAGTCTTGTGAAAAGGATGCATTTTTTCTGAAATTTTCTTCCTATTTGCAATTTTATAAAAAACTGTTTCAATACAATATGTGATACATCTGCTAAATATTTTTTGTTTGTTACCACATTTTCCATCAAAGTAAAGACAAGAGGGGGAAAAAAAGATAATTTGGACCAAAAATATTACTCTGGTATTATCTTGTGGGATATTCACAATACAAGATAAATGATGTGGTTCTTCTGAGCCCCAAGGGTGCAATAGGTCAGCCCATAGGTGATATTTTCACCCTTGCATAAAGTGGAGATTATTCAGATAAGCTGTCAGTTCATAGCAACAATGAATATGAATTGAGCCATATATTTTCATATATTGTATGATTGTGCATTCATTGCATTCCATATGTAAGTACTGACATACCTCGAACCCTGTGTTTTGACTGTACATTAGATGTAAGTGTTGGCATTGCTTGAATGTCAATCCAAGAAACTTGTAAGTCATGAAATGTAATTACCAAAAAGGTTTTTTTTTTCTCACTACACATATGTATATAAACATCCTTTACTCTCTGTGTGCACATGTTGTCACCATGTATGAATACTTACTTTTCCGTACACTGCTGTCACTCCACATGCTAATGATTTAATGTTTGGCATGTGTTTATGTTTTCCCCACTGTGTGCTGAAATAGTGTGTTTTATTGATTTTGATCCAGCGGGTTCCTGGCTAAATGCACCATTGATTTAAAAGGAGTGGATGGGCGTTGCGGTCTGCATGCCTCACATTCCTTCATGAAATGCAGTCCTGCTTCGGTCCTCGCTGGGGAGGCGTTGCAGGTCTTACTACAGATAAACTGAAGGATTTGGGTCGGGCGGGTTACAGCAGACAGACCCTCCCGTATGGTCCTCATCATGCCTCATCCTCCCGCTTTATAGGTACCCTGCTGTTCTTTGCTGAGGCTGATGAGTGTTGGATTAGGTTTGCCTTACAGGTATCCATCATCTCTCAGCTCCTAATAACCCAGTGTGACTAAAGCCATTCCCTTTTCCTTTCCCCAGTTGGATTGCCAGGGTAATATAATGCATTCAAGTGAATTGCATTGGGCTCAGTTTGGTAGTGCTGGCATGCATTGTGCCCAGTGGGCCCTTTGTAAATAAAATGTTATTACACGCCTGGATATTTCATGCCCTGTGTGCACATAGGGCTCACTGGTGCCATACTTCCACAAGATCACACGCAGATGTTAATCAGAGATTAACACACACTCAACACAGGACTCAATCAGCCTCTCAATTGCCATGCTTCCTAACACACTGATTAAGAGAAGAGCCTACCATGCAGAACTCTCCTGTAGCTTTTTACTCAAGGATCGTAGGTGCTGATAATTATTTTCTTAATTAGTGGATAGGCGTATGATGCAGTGAGGTATGTGTTGTACTGATGCAGATGTGATGTTCCGGAAACATTTTATATGTTTAATTTTCTCCCCTTCTGGTATTTTCTTACTTGTTTAATTACGGAGGCGTATGGAAGCGAGGCGAATGAGCTATATTCGCTGCTCTGACTGTCAAAGTCAAAGAAATAGATAATCAGATTAAAAACTTCATCTGCACCAGTCTGGTCGCCCCAGTCTCTGATTCCTTGACTTGATTGTCAGATTCTCCAGTAAGAGAGGAATGCGGATAGGGTTACATGTTTTCACACTTCTCTCAGAGTGTGTAGTCATGACAAGCTTTTGACAGGACATCCAGGTGTGGACCGTGCAGCCTTCCAGACCTCTGTTGGTCTTGCAGGAGTTTGCTATGACTGACTTAATACAGCTGAACCTAGCCAATGGAAAAAAAAGACAAGCTAACCTCGACTGCTTTGTTTTCAAGACAGCATGCTTTAGTTTTGTGGACATTTTGGTTTGGATTGCCCTTTAGGGATATGTATTTATGTCAGAGGTAGACATATAGTGTTTAATGTTTAATCTAACCTAATTATGTGTGTTTGTAAGCCAGCATATATTTGGGGATTCCATGGTAGCTGTGATGAATTTGGGAGATAGTGCTAACAGCCTGTGCCTGCTAGATTGAGCCCTATGATCCAGAGGGGAAGAAACACAGCCCATGGCTAAACAAATCCTCCTTTGTTTTGGGGTGTGCTGAGTGATCTCCATTGAGAGGAGGGGATGGGTAAACACTGCTAGCTCTATAGAGCTACACATTGTAAACACACAGCGCTCATTAACTATAATGAGATGTTATGAGGAACCCTTGAGCTCATTGTGTGGCTTCTAGAGAAGAACCTGCCTGCTATTGTTGTTGTTGTTGTTGTTGTTGTTATTTTGCAAAGCAAATCATGGCTTTAGGTAGAAAAAAAAACACTGCATTCCTCTCACAGTTTTCACCCACTAATCATCAACGCCAAGGGAGATGGTTTAGAAACACCTTGGCCTGTGATTTTTTTTTTTACTCTTACCTTTCATGCCCTGTGTTTGCCCCAGCCTTTCAAGTAATATTTGCCTCTTTCTGCAGGTCTGCATGTTTAACGTGTGTTGTCATGTGTTTCTACGGCCTTCTAGGAGGTAAGGACTCACCCTTACTTGGTGTGGTCTTAAATGCACAGTGCTGTGGTTAAGAGCATCTCCTCCTCTCTGTGAAGCTTAGGTTTTTAATGAGGGCGACAGTAGACCCATGCTGGGTTACTGTGACCTTTCTCTGGATTTCACCCACTGTGGCATTCCAGCCAGCCCTGCCCTCTTACCTACTCCCTTAAAAACTGTAGACCTACTTTACTCTGTAGATGTGTGCCTACAGTGCTGCCTACCCAGCATGCTCTCCTTCATGTGTCATTTAAGGCAGCACCGGGGCCACCGCCATGCAGCACTGCTCCACATTCTGAGCCTAATTACAAAAGTGCCATCGGATGCTGGTAAAGTAATGGGGAGGGTAGGAGTCTAACATGCATGGCTAGCATAGTCTCTTTGACGACAATGACTGGCTTCACCTTGGCTGTTAATTGCCCCCCGCTTGGGTCCCTGGCTCCCAGTTGCCGGATCCTCTCCTGCCTTTTCTTCCCTTTTCGTCTCCCCGCTGATTGGAAGCGATCTGAATCGGCTGACAGTTGGCTGAGATTTCTCAGCCACATGCAGCCTGACACCCCTAATTAGTTGCTCCTATATGGCGGTTTACATTAGACAAACATTTGTGCAGGCCATGGGAGATGCCAGCTTTTATTTGGAGACTTACTTACACAGATACACACACACACACACACATACACACACACACACACACACACAATCTCGCTGGAGAAATGGGCGAGTTTGCTCATTTGTGCTTGTTTCCAGACTTTGTGTGTGTTGTGTGTCTGTCTGAACCATAGCATGGATTTGGATAACTGTGCAGATAATGAATTTTAAATCCTATCCCAGAGATGGCACATTGGTAAGAAACCCTTAAAGTTAATTTGCTTCCTGAAAATCATTAACATATTCCTAGTTATTGGCATAAGGGCTGTTGAGAAGCTTCACTGGTTGTTTTTGTTTTGTGCCTACAGCTTGCCAGCAGCAGAGTATGGATTCGCAGCTACTCTCTGCCCTTTCTCTCTTGCTATAGAGATGCTCACTTGATAAGCGTCCTGAAACGATATGCTTAACACCAGCGCAGACATATTTCCATCAGGCCTGCCTTTTAATTTTCAGAATAAAAGCCAACCCTTCACACCCCTTTCCACTTATCAGCTCCACAATCGCTGGCCCTTTCAAAGCCAACAAACCAGGTTTCAAATGGCCTGTTCACTCTGTGACAAGATGTAGCTCATTTTCCTCACAGACCCACAGCAAGGTCACCAATCTTTTAGATTCATTCTGTGGGAGGAAGAAAGAGAGGAGGGGAAGGGGAGGGAGCCACAGAACAAGGCCTTGTCCTCTGCCTGGAGGTCATTCCAAAAGCCAGTCATCATATTCAGCTGGATAAGGGAATTGGAGAGATAAGTTTGTGTGTGCGTGCGTACGTGCGTACATTCATATTGTATAGTATATATTCAAATGTCTGTGTGTGTGTGTGTGTGTGTGTATGTTTGTGTTTGTCATATGTATGTACTTGAGTCCGCAAATATGTGTCTATAAGGGTTGCAGTCTGTGTGTGTATGCCTGTATGTGTGTGCTGTAGACGAATGGAGAGGTACTACATCATTACCATATCCCCACCGTTGGCTATTCTGGGGGATTTTCTATAATAAGAGGGCCTTTGTACTTTTGCCTGTCCTCTTGTGTGGCTGCTGGGCTTGTCAGCCTGATAGTTTAATCAGCCAACCTGTCATAACCAGTGCTGGAGTGGGACTTTGCCCTGTAAATGCAGATTTATATCTAAGTTACATCATTGAATTACATTTTCTGTCTAAATAGCAGAGAAGCTGGTTGAGGGATGTAATAAAGCTAATCTACATACAGCCCTGGGTGGATAATCACATCTAATAAGTGGGACTCACGCCCCTATTAGCAGGGAAACGATGGGGGGAGGACGGAGGACAATTCAAGGAGTCAGCTGTGCTTGCTAATTATCTCTTTGCAGTCCTTATGCCTGTGTGTGTTTGTGTGAGTGCTGTTGTGACATGTGAGTGTGTGGATTTAGATTCCAGTGCTTGTGCAGCAGGTCTACTTGCACTGCAGACGCCTTGTGCATTTGTCAGGGTGCTTTGGATCAATGACTGTGTGTTTATTGCCAGATATATCAGAGGTTGCATGCATTTCCTATGGAAGTTGCATTTGCATCCACTCTTCAAATCATAATGTATGATATAAGCGTTTGGTAAATGTTTTTAGTCCTCAAGTGCTACGGATGGTAGTTTTGCATGTGTGGCCCCAGTAGGGATCCTACACCTCGATAGCAATAGTGCACTGAACTACACAGTTGTCAGCATGCTGCCCTGTGCTTGGCAAAACCACATTAGCTTTTTCGTGTAAAGCCATTCACACAATCTCAGTTTCCTTTGCTTCTGCTCAATGCTCTGACAGGAAGGCAGAGAAAAGAGGGAGGAGAGAGGGGAAGACTTTCAGTTTGAGGCTTCAGGGTTTGTGTCCAAACCCTCCGTGGTTTGGCTAAATTATAAGCATACATGCTTAATAACTAGTCTATCCGGGGCCTGCCAGAGGCTGCATCCCAAAAATAAGCCCTGACACATTAAGAAAAAGGCCATCTGCTTTGAATGATGGCAGGGCCTGGTCTCAGCGTCTTCTCCTTGTGTGGGTGGAGGCCCCGAGGTGACAACCTCAACACCTCTCCTCCTTAATCTGCCTGTTCCTCTGACCCCCGGCGTTACCCTGTGCTATGGCCCTCTGGGCACCATTATCCGAAACCAAGGCCCTGTGTCAGACTGGACCCTGTAGCCATGTGTCCTCTCGTCTCACATCAAGGGAATGATTAGTGACAAATATGCAGGAATGATTTGCTGGAGCTATAGCAAGTCACAGCGAACCATCACACATTTTTGTTTAGATCTGCAGAGGAAGTGAGAAAATATTATAGGTCTGAGTGTAGAGGTGGTCAGGCTCTTCTCCGCTCCCCTAGGTGGAGCTGCTGAGAGTAGACCAAGATGTACATCACTCTGTTGTTCCCCCTCCTCTACCTCAACTCCCCTCTTCTGATAGCAGCTCACTCACATCATAACACACACAGCAATCAATATATTGGTGCAGGTGATACCTTCTTCTCTTTACATAAGTCACAAAATGTTTCACCACTACAGCAAAGAGAGACAACAGTGAATTTCAGTACGGAATTAGTTGTTGGGTTTTTTTCCTCAATAAAGTAATTTCAACTTATATTAATAGAACCATAATCACATGCAACCTTTCCTATGAAGCGATTAGATGCTTTATCTCCTTGACATTTGATTTACGTATGATATTGCACCTGGTTCGCTTGAAACGGAATTATTCAGAGCCCTGCTCACATCATTTTACATTAATGAAAATATGATATGAAATTAATGAAGCATTAGCCATTTATGATTTTCCCACCTTACATATTAATACCACACCACATGTAAAAGTTGACTTTGTAATTGCCGGACAAGTATTTCAAACATGATCTTCAGCTCATGCAGAAATAGACCTTTTAATCACTGCTGCATTCTATTCCTCATCAATTATTAATTGCTGTGTTAAATGAAGATATTTCCACCTATACTAAAACCCACTCCCTCACATATATACCTCATCATGTGGGGAGAGAGAAAGAGAGCAGGAACCGAAAACAACAGGTTATGACACTTAACACAGCCCTGTGCAGAGCCTTAGTTTAAAATGACATGTTTGGGTGAAATTCACAAAGACATTATCATCATCTCCCCTAACTGTGCAATCTTGGGGCTCCTGTGTGTACCACTGTGTGCCACTAGCTGTTGTTAGCCAAGCGGTTAAATGAACGTTGTTTTACCGTGATTGAACTGTCTGCGTAGCACAGAGCAGTAAGGCCGCACAGCCAGCCTATTTAGAGGGGAGGCTGAGCCTGTCTCGCTGTCGCTGCACGCCAAAGTATTACCTCCCTAACTGGAGACTCCTGTTTCACCAGAGAGCTATCACATTTCATAACATGGAAAAATAACACTTTAGCAGGGGGGTCAGGTGGGGAAATGGCACCTCTAAATGAGGGTTAAGGCCATATCATTGTCTTCTCTGGCGGAGCCACCCCCGCCTCCAATAATTCTGCTGACCTTCAGTGCCATGCGGCTGGTTCGACATGGAAGGGTGAGCTGCCGGGGAGACGATCCTTTTCACGCAGCCCGTTCCCCTCAAAATGGCTTTTTCTTCTCCCAGACAATCATCTGATACGGAGGCTGAATGAAATCACAGATTACATAAGAAAGGTCCTCTCTCTGCTGCCGATAAGAGCTGCACCTGAAGTGACTGCTCTCACCGCTCTCCTCTCATCTTCCTCTCCCTCATCTTCCTTCCTCTCTACGCTTATCTGCTCTTTTCTCGTCTCCCCGTTCTGGTGCGCTCTCTTTCTTTATTTCTTTAAAACCTGAGCTCTTGATTTAAAATATGTTGATTGCGGTAGGCAGAGCAGATTAATATGTAAATGTCTGTAAGCTTTTTAATTATATAAGATTAACTGTGTTGTGGTATAATACTTGAGTGAGATGGTGAATTTTACAAAGTCTATTGTCATTTCACAGGTATGAAATGCTCAATTTTTCTCATACCATCCAACCTAATGTGTCCACTTTTATATCTTCTTTCTGTAATATAGGGACATCATCAGAGGAAATATTTCACCACTGCGGCACATGTGGAATTGAACTAAGTATTAAATAAAGAATGAAATCCATTATACATTTGAGGATGAAAAATAATACTTTATTTCCCTTGTGTACATCCACTATATATGAGAAGAGAGAACAGTTCTATTGATCTTGGGTTTCATTAGGTGAAAATGCCTCCCTCGGTGTACAACAGCAACTTTTCAAGCCCATTGGAGTCTGGGTAAACCTATAAGAGGGACACTCTCAAAATATATTTCCCCACCTGAGATATTCTTCAAACAAGGCCCGAGGAATGTAAATGAAGTGGCGTCTGTGATGGAGGGATTGTAATAGATTCAGAGGCATCCACAGCAATGAGGGTAGCTAGACAGAGCTTAATCAAACACATGCACACACAGGCTCGCTCTCACACACACGCAAACACATGCACATGCACGGATGTTAAATAGTTTAAAAAGTGTGTGTGTGTGTGTGTGTGTGTGTGTGT
>LKNJ01000191.1:100192-239033 GCA_002120245.1 Maccullochella peelii | reverse complement strand
GGGGGGGGGGGTTGGTGCCAAAACGAGGCTCATCTCAATCTGCTTTGACTCAGGAAGTGCAACAGGAAGAGAGGAGAGCGCCACACTGTGGACTGGAGGGATATTACGGGAAGCAGAGGAAATTGAAAACACTGATGAATTTGGTAATCTTCTAAATCACGCAATCACATCATTTTAAGAGTTCATCAAATATCAGACACAAAACTGTATTATTTGCTTAAAAGGCAGTACTGAAAGTATATCTTAAAAAATATCCCAACACACACATGCACTTTACCGTTGTCTTCATGTCTCCCACTTCTCTCTGTCTCTCTTTCTCGCTCTCTCAGCAGAGGCAGAGATGGGGCTGGAGGGTTGAGACTAGGTTTAAATCAGTAATCAGTAATTAAACTTGAACATGGACCTGATGGTTTTCCTTCATGTCCTGGGGATCTACTCAGTAAAATTAAATATTTTAGTGCTGGGGGGTAAGGGGGGGTATGTCACTAAATCCATCAGGAATGGAAATGGGCTTAGAGCTTTTGCATAGATTATCCAAATGCAGTTTTGTCTCTAGTTTTTTTTAATATTGTCTTGCTTTAAATTAATGTTAATAATAATCTCTAAAAATGAAAATGAAAATATTACAATAGATTAGCATAGATTAAAACACGCCAATGTAATGGGTATATGACTGAGGGCTGTGTGATCGCAGACTGGTGAAGTATGGATAAGAAAAAATATTTTTGATACTGCAAGCAAAGGAACATTTTTACAATGATGTTTATTGGGGGGGTGGGAGCACGAGTTGTTGCAGTTTTCCTTGTTGTGATTAATCGGATATATTTACATCACAATCTTGAAAGACTTATTTATGCACAGAGTTTCTGGTATCAAGTGTGTGTGAGATAAGGGGAGGAAGCCAGGTCTTGTCAATGGCTGTACTTATCTTGGGAAGAAGTGAGAGGCAGATTGCATTTCAATCCACTTGTATTATCTTAGACGCTTTGAGGTATTTTGTATAAGAGCAACTTAGCTACTTAAGAATGCTTTCAGTGTTCATCTGGGGATACACTTCAGAAAGTTTTCTGAAAACAAACATCTGCATGGATTAAAAAATTAAAAGATTTCTTGAGAGAAGTGACCTGAATAAATAATCTACAAACAATACTTCCCAACAATTTCATTTATTTACTCACAACACAAGAATCTGATTGGCTCCTATAAATACAAATTGTAAAGTAAACTACTTTACACAGCAATGGCAATAGCTCAAAATGAACCCTGTCCCATATAGCTTAAAGGTTCACTTTTCCTCACTCTTTGTGTAAGAAAATGTCTAAATCAGGCGTTGTTATCTTAAGCAGCTCCTCCCGATTACAGAATGAGTTTGTGAAACTCCTTCCAACTTATTTAGTCTGATTTGTTTATCTCTGAGTAAAGGGGGTAATTTTTTCCGATAAGTATTCCCCTGTTGAAATCCTCTTTAATTCATTGGTTAAAAAGCACAAAGGAATGCAGGGGCTCTAATTCCGGGACAAACCCAGGCGACGGCAGAGTGCACATCCAAGACAATCCCAGTGCTACCTGTGCCATGAAGATTAGACCATTGTGTGGGGGGAATATTATCGTCTGCGTGCCAAGCGCCGACTGTGCACTGTAAAAGTTGCCAGTAAGGTGCTTAAGATATGCAGTTTTGTCCCAGGATTTATTGATACTGTTAAAGGAAAAAAAGGTGACCTGGTATCTTGGATATAGTCTTCAGTATAGCCCCTTTGTGGTTTCTATGCTCATATATATATTTTTTACTCCTCCTCAGCAATGTTTGGGGACAGTATTATATTCAGCAAAGGCCTGACACTGTTCACTGGTTAAAGTTTATCTGTATTCTACAGAGATCAGGAGCCTCAGCTCGGTGCTTTGCAAGTTGAGTGCTGCTGCCAGAGGAAGTGCAGGGCTCAGGGAACCATAAACATCCCTCTGCCCCCCACCCATTTAGTACCTGAAACTGCTAAAGCTCATCTGACTGCCACCACCACCACCAGTACTACTGCCTCGACTGAGTCATACCGCTGTAAATCCATATGAACTAACAGAAAATCAAGTTAAAAGACTTTGAACTTAGTATGTAAAAACACAGTGTGCTAAAAGTAATGGCTTGAGAGACCATGAAAAAGCATTATGATCATATAACAATAGTCATATATCTCAAGCAGACCTTATTAAAAAGACAAACAACTATGTGAAACGAGCCTGGAGCCTCTGAGCCATCTGTAGACCGTTGAGTGGACTCTAAACTCCACGGCCCCCGAGGCTGCTGGGACTGGTGAGAGCAATAAACAAATGAGGAGAATGGGATTGGAGTGGCAGAACGTTGTGTATCAGAGCTCTGCTGTGTCGGCACTCTGATTTCGTTTGTGCTATTACATAATTAAATTTGGACTTGGATCATGCTTTTTAAGAGATTATGTGAGCATATGTTGCTTGAACATGTGCCAGCCTGTGAAATGGGCCTCCTTTCATGAGCACTGTATTAGGTTTAGAGAGTTTATTGAAAATCAGAATTAGTTTGCTGCCAACAGTTAATGAATTGGTGTTATGATCTTGGTCCAAAGGATGCTAGTGTGTTATAACTTAGACTTGACGTCAGAATAAGGGAGAAAGCAGTCTGCTAAACAAAGATTGTAAATTAAGATTTTTACTTTCCGCCAGTAAAGAAATTTATATACTGCAGCTTTAAATATACTGTACTGTCTGTTGCACTAAATGTAATATTGTGTCTGTGTATTATTTTAGTGTACAGTTTACTAGATCAAGAAATTCAGATAATATAATTTAAGTCATAAATCACTAGGGAAAAAAATAAAGAATAAATAAATATATTTACTGTATATATTCACTGGAAACTGCACAGGAAACTGCATTGGTGTATTGGCAAAATATCTTTATAACAGAAATGTTTCTGTGAGGTTTTATTTATTTATTTATTTTGGTCTTTTATTAATAAGATCTGATTCATAGGTCATGTGGTTTTTTTACCCACAGAAAAACAAAAACTAATCCAAACTGCATCTTCCCTTGCCATTTTTTGTTTGTCCTCCCCTCATGTCTCTAGCCCACATGCGTCACTTCCGTCTTCTCCCTCGTCCTCTTTTCTCTCCAGCGATCCCTGTTGTGCATTCATCAGGATGGGAATGGACAAGCCAGTTGGCTCCACTTAAAGAGACACACAAATGGTGCTCTCTCCCATTGCATCTGTCATTTTCCCTTCGGTTGAAACATGGCCCCTGTCAGTGCACTGGCTGAATATATCACTCTCTCTCTCTCTGTATTCCTGCCTGGCTCTGCTGTCACTGCTACCATGCAGCAGTGCAGGTCCGTAAAGGTTTAAGCGGTTATTCCAGTCATTATTGGCTGTTAAATCTGGTGATGGTCGTAAAGGCCCTGCCTGTTCCCCTGTGCCTCAGAGGTCAGCTGATGGCCTGCTTTATGAGCTTGCAACGCCGTGCATCACTGCTGGGCCACCGCTTCATTCACACACACACACACACACACACACACACACCCCCCATCCACGCTCCATCCCAGAGGCAGGACGGATGGATAGGCAGGTCACAGACCGCCATCTATTTGTCCGCATCTGCTGGGCTAAGCTGAGCCACCAAAAAAAGCCTCCAAAGTCTCATATTACTCCTCGGAGGCTGGGAGGCCCTTTGTGATTTGTGACTCCAGATTATATGAAGTGACTAGACTTGCATGGCCCACGGAGTGAAAGCAACCATCATCCTGGGGATGGCAGGAGTAATTCAGCAAATTTATGGCACATTTCAAGAAATTGTCATTTTTTACAATCCCATAAGCGCGAGAGTGAGTTACTCACACTCGTAAGTTGTGTCGTTTTCCCATGCCGTTTGTTGGAGTGAAATTCCCCAGATTATCATTGAGTTTCAAAAAGTGAATGACATCAATTTTATTTGACTTGTTTAAAGGCCTTTGCCTCATAATAAGCATTGTTATATGAGACTACTGCTCTAAACCACTGTGCCACATCAGTTATGACTCAAGGAGAGGAGAGGACAACTTCTATCATTATCACTGGTTTTATTGAACGCTCATTCATCACATTGACACATTATTCTCTATAAAGACGATGAAAGTTTTCAAATAGAATAGAAGGTGGTCAGAGTCAGCGGGAAAACGATACACCCATTTTATTTTTATTTAAGAAATCCATTTACTTATGTGAACCTCTGTTCTTTTAAAGGAAAGTCACATTTAATGGAGCCTCCGCCAATGAGGGACATTGTTCTTGCTGTAGCTACTGTGTGTGCTAATAATTCATTGGCCTGCCAATTATTATTTCTCCCACAATGGGAGACAGGAAAGAGAAGGGAAGGCAGGAGTGAGAGGAAGTACACTCCACTCGCCCCATGCTCAAGGACTGCCGCTCTGGAGCCAAAGACTCTTGGATGTTTTACTCTTTTTTAACCCTCTTTCTTTCTTAAAGGGGATTTTTTTGAGAGCTGCGCACAGGCGTGCTGTCTTTACTGTGAAGTGCAGCCCCTTTATTACCAGTCCTCTGGTGACCTCACCCTGCTGAATGAAGTCATTGACTGAACTGCAGGAAGACAAACCAGCGTTCCGGGGAATTAATCAGGTCCATCAGCGGCAGAGCTGCTGGGCCCTGGACGGCCATGTTGGCTCGGTTGGCTCTGCTGCCCCTGGGAGCGATGCAGGGTAGTTACCGAGTTGACAGCTAGCTGATAGCCCCACGTCCTTCATATTACGAGCACATCAAAGGCAGGCCTCCCGGATAAAGCGTTGGGGTTGAGGAGTGGAGAATGAGGCCTCTCACCACTGCCTGGATGAGTGCAGCATGACCTCATCCCTAACATACTCAGCCAAAGTTGAGAGATGATGGAGGGGACTGAGGGGCCATTGGGAGGGGAGCAATTTGGATGTTTAGCCACCTGAAACTCAGTTTTCTAAACATGTCTTTCCCCATGGTGAATAAAATAATAATAATAATAATAATAATCATCTCCTCCTCCTTCTGCTCTCTGCTCTCACTTTTTCCTCTCTCGCTGTCATTTGTGTCTCCTCTGTTGTGTTCCAGCCTGTCTGTCTATGTAATTTGCCTTGCGTGATAGCATACCGCTCTGTCCAAAAAAAAAGAGGAGACCCCCTTTAGACATCACCAATTAGAGAGACAATTAGACTGAGCCAAGCCACTCTAGGGCTGCGGAGCGCTCACAAGGCTGCCCTGCCTGCCTAGGCTGAGTGTGTGTGTTTGTCTAACTGTGTCTGTTTCATAGCGCCTTTGGAGATGTACTCATACTCACTGTAGCATGTTTATTATTTTAGCTCGCTTTGTGTCTGTTGTCTGGTGTGTGGATGTGTATAGACTTTGAGCTTGACATTGGGATTTCCTGTGTTTAAGTGTAGGAAGGTCAGGAGCAGGAGTAAGGTGTTGTTTCAGGCCACTTTATGAGGAGCGCAACAGTGAAAAGCTACTGAGCCCCTTGTCACAGATGAAGAGCCATTAGCTCACCAGCCAGTGCTTTGTTATGCTAACAGTTCAGCACTCTATGCAGAAAATGACCCCTTTTTGCCCTTTTTGAACAAAATAGACTTTATTTTATCATTTTATTGCCGTCTTTCTTGTCTGCGAAAGGCAGTCATTTGGTGATGTTTGATGGTTGCGAGTGTGTTTGTGTGTGCCTGGAGAGAGGTGGGGGAGTTTCACGTCTGAATTCCTGAGCTGTGTGAAAAGGATCGCTTTCTTTGGGGCTGAATTTAATGAGATGATCAATGACCCTCAAGATTCACATTCACAACAGGGAGAGCGAAAGAATGAGGGAGCTGAAGACTCAGTAGGTTTACTGCGATTGTATGTCAGCTGTGGTCCCCCTTTGAAAATGTGAATTGTTTTTGAAACATGAAATCCTTCTTTTTGATTGCCGAGGGTTGGGTTTCCTTTGATGTAGCTGAGGCAGACAGAGACAGGTCTAGGATTCTTTTTCAAGTTAGTTTCTGTATTAGATGAGACATTGGTCAACGGTAAGTATGAGAGACTGATTAGACAACAGCGGTTTTTATGAATGTTGCTCGGGTACAAGGGTCACGGTAAGAGGGTCATTCCACCAACTGCAAATGGACTTGGATGTCTTAGCACAGTACAAAGCTGTCGGACAATTTGTTCTGACTGATTTCAACTAATTGTCCTCACCTTTCCCTCTCCTTCCCTTTGAACTGCAAAGGTAAGAAGGGAATCGGAGAGGTAGGCTTGAAACACTACTGACAGATAGGACTGCGTTCTCACTTTGAATTATGGAGCACACAGTTGGGTGTCAGAATGTATCACTTTTGAGATCATACAAGCCTAATATTTACGCACAGTATGGGCGTACTTGTTGTGTTGTGCGTATAAATTAGCCTGCATTCCATATTCATTATGTTATGTTATGTATTTGCATTGATATCAGCATAAAAAGTTAAAAAGTAACAACAATTTATTGCTCATATGAAGGTTGCTTGTTTCTCTGTGAATGCATATATACCTGCTACTGATGTGGGGCCCATGTCATGACAGAGGAAGGACACTGTCCTCTGGTATGTTTTGCTGTGCCCTCTCCCCTAATTTGCCTATTGTGAGTGTGAAGGGGAGCCAGGGAGATGACATCATGCAGCAGGCAGTGTTTGAAGTGCCAGTCCTGAAGGAACCACTTATAGCAATTAGGATATCCTTGAACAAGCGTTTGCGAAACATTGGCTGGTTTTTGGCATTTGCCTCCCGTTCCTGCCTACTAACTAGCGAGGTTTGATCTCCCATAATTATCTACCCACCGGCTCCTCACTCCTGACAGCTCTCTCCCTGGAGAGGGCGGAATGCTGGGGCTACTCACTGATTGCATCAAAGTGTCAGAAATTGCAACATCACTTTGAATACTTTGAATATTTCCTTTAAAACGCTCTCTAATTTGTGTCTCGCATGGTGCCAATGTGTGTGTGTGACTGTGAGGGCTTAAAGCAAATAAAAGCAGGGGAAGTGCATTCATTATTGAACCTCTATTTACATAAGGCAGACTATTCTGTCTGAACTGACATAAAATAGATATGCGTTAATTCTGGTGCTGCTTTATGCCATCCTGCACTTCTTTCAGGACTTGCTCAGCATCTGTCCCTTTTGCCTCCTTCCTCTTTGAAATATTTCTGCAGTGTCCTACAATACATCTCTGGCATCAACATCTTAAATGTCCCATCAGCAGAACTAACTGGCTGGGTGGTGCATTGGTAAAAGTGACAATCCCACAACTAAAACGCAACACATTTGATCCAGACAACAGACACACAGAGAGTGTGAGAGTGAAATGTAGCGAAACATCATTGGAACTAGAATTGATATAGCTGCTGAAAATTGGTTAATTGTAAAAATGTGAAATCAGACGGTTGAAATGGCCAAATGTTCATATTTGTCCCCTGGTTAAATATAGCAGAACAAATCAATGTCAGACATAATGAATGAAAAACTAACATTTGATGAAAACTAGGTGGAAAGTTTTAGAGCTGAGTCACAGCCATCGCCATTGAAGAAAATTCTCAAGGCCCTTATTTTGTTCACTTCACAAGTGCTATTGGTAGCATGACCAGCACTGTATCGTCCTCAGATAGAGCTCACAGATATGTAAGCCCTGGTGCTGGCAAACACATAAATATTCTGTCAGGCAGCGTGTCCAGAGGGTCCACTTGCAGCAATGTTAGTGGGCTCTTTGAGGATGACATCCATATTTCAACACCTATCTTGACTTCCCCGACCTTGCCGAGTTAGGCATTAATAACACATTTATAATACATAATCTCTTTCTTGTTCTTGGCGTGTACATTTTTCTGTTCAGGGCTGATGGTATTCGTTTTTAATTGTGGACATCAGAAGAATAATTTGCAATGTCTCGCACGCTTTAGTGTTTCACTAAAGACCATTTGCATCACCTGCCCAGTGTCTATGGATAGGGCTTCGCCTTGCTAGTGGTGAGTATTACTTCAGTGAATTGAAGGGGACAATTGTGTGTTAAAGCAATGAATTGAAATAGACAGTCAGCCAAGGTTTTTGCAAGGATGAAATTAAAATCAGCGCAGCGGCGAATGGGGCTGCTTTACCAGAATAAATTAATGCCAGAAGAGAGGGGAGAGGCAGGTTTGCTTTGCAATGACAAATGTTGATTTCCCCCGAGGTATTTAAAGTGATTTGACCCAGTCATTCTTTTAAATCACAGACAGGAGATGATAAATGTGCTACTAATGAGGCCTCTGCATTTTATCTCTCACTCTCCCTCCTGCAGGATCGCCCAGGCTCTTAGAGGCGCCTGCTATGCCTTCACATGCTTCTAAAAGCACCCTTAGCCTGACTAAATCCCAACAATGCAGAGTACAGAAAAAGACACCCACGTGTATCCCTTACATGCTGTGAAAGATTGTCAGAAAATTAAAATCAAACACACAATCACATTGTTCTGCAAATGCACCCTTTTAAAAAGCCCTGTTAATCTGAAAAAGAGTCACTGAAATTCAACCCTGTCAGCGTTTGTAGACATTAGAATAATCTTCCTACCAAGGGCCCTGTTTTTTTTAACTGTCTCTTCCCTCCATCTAAAAGGTAAGCACTTTGCCTATATACACATGACAAAAACCAGAGCTGCAGGAGCTGTTAACAGTACGGCTCTCATTATCTGCAGCATTGAGAATGTTGTGGAAGGAGACAAAGGCTCTTTTCAGGTGCAGATGTAGAGCATCATTGATAGGGTGTGCTGCTTTCCTCCTTTACAGCCGGCCTCTGATCAATCAGTGCTGACAGGGCAGGGGCTTTGTGTGCCACATAACGGGACAAATGTCTGCCAGGGAGAGGGGCACACCTGAAAAGAGGAAGCGGCACACACCACCCAGCTCCACGCTTGCAGATTAGCCGCAGCCCGCTTTGATGGATTAGCATGTAGAAAAATTGCTTGATTATTGATATGAAAATGTTTTTGGGGGTTGAAGGGGAAGAGGAGGGTCCCGGTCTGGTGTGTTTCTGAGGGATGTGTGTGTTCAGTGGTAGCGATTATCTACTTCGCTTTCCCTTCTCTCACCTGCCCCCACCCCCCCGTTTATCCCCACTCTCAGAGAAAAAGAGTGGTACAAAGGAAAGACGAGGACATGGGGAGGAGACAGGGTGAGCCTGGGCTCTCTCCAGGAGAGATGTATTCAGCTGCCCTTCATGAAATATTGTTCATCATCATATTAACAAGGCTGAACGTGGGGAGATAAGGCCTGTCTAAAAGAGTAAGCAGAATGTCCCTGTGAGATATTTCAATCCCCCCCTACATTCCTTATTCATTCATTCAGAGTGAATATGAAATGTAGCAGGACCTTTTTTGAGCCAGCCCAAGAAATGATGACATAATCACCTCCCCTTTAATTGCTTGATTTGTCAATCCCTCACAATCCTGCGCTGGCATACTGTACATCCCCTGTCTCTAGCATCCTTTTACTGTCAAATGTTACCCTCAGTGACAGAGCAAGGCCTGGTATTTGCATAGTTCTGAATAATGTTGATGTTACAGTACACATTAGATACACATGCAAAAATGTGCCAAAATTATAGCACTTAAAATGCACATATATAAAGGGTTCAGTTAGCAGCCTGTACTTTATGACTAGAACCTAATCAGCCCCAGAGAGTGGCATTACGGTGACATGGAGAAAGCAGTAAAAGGTGATGCTGTGAGGAAACTGCAGAGCTGAGCTTGAAAACTGACCGAAGATTCCCCTCCAGAGCTCCAATGTTTATTACCCTGTCTTGCCTGTAAATGTGACTGACATAATTATGGTGAACTCTCTATCAGTAAAAGAATACAAGCTGGCAAGTAAAACCAACACTAGTCGCATAAGGCCACTTTCAGACAGAATCAGGTGTTGCGGTGATTCAACTCAGGGTTGTGTGGCGGTGTGGGGGTGTCACATACTAACCAGCAAGCTTAAAAACCAATACAAGCCAAGCGACTACACGGCGTTTAACGTCTTTGTACTCCCTCGTGGCAGGGTTGAGGGTACAGCTGATATACAGTCATTGCGGCGCTGGTCGATCAGTTTTTCTTCCATATTCACAGTTGCTCTGTAAACAGTAGAATATTAAGGTAAACAACTAATGCTACAATGTTACATGGTAAACAAAGTTCTTCTTCACCTGGGCGTCTGCCGGTCTGATCACCAGCGTGATGTCGGGTTGCGTTTCTCCAAAAGTTGATTCTGTTTTAACTTTTCGCCTCACGCCGCTGCGTTTTTTCGCGGCGCCCCCTGCAGCCCCCACTGCTGCAGCCTGAACGCAGTAACCCCGTTCAAATGAATGGGAAATTCAGCGTTTTCGACGCAGCGCATGATTCTATCTGAATATAGCCTGAGTCATCTATTTTGATGCAGGTTAAATCAAAGAAAGAGCCTTTGTGACTTTTATATTTAACTATCTCTACTCTTAGACATCAGGTTTGCATCAGTGGGAAAACAATTTTTGACAGCTATTCCCTAGTTAAACATCTTCTATATATTGACTTTCACCCAGCTCTCTGAACAGAGCATGTTACCAGCACTCTGTATCTACTCATTATCATCACTAAGTTGCTCTGAATTATAACATTGACCAAATAGCATAGTATTTTGAGCTGAGAGGTGCATTAAACAGGTCCCATGTTTTAGCATGGACAGCGCATGGACATATGAGCTGAGATCTGCAGGTCAGTGCAGGTTATTGTTGTCCCACAACTATCAGCCACTGCCGATCTCTGACAGCCAGAGGATGAGGATGAGGGATTTGTGAGAGCCACGGATTAGCTTCATGGTTACTGCTTGTTCTGTTGTTCTGATCACAGGAAGTTGGGCCCTGTCTGTTAAATGTCATCCGTGACCGACGGACGGGATACCGCTCTCTCACGGCCCGGACCCATTACTGCAGACGGAGGCCTCTCTGAGGAGCGGTCCCTGACTAATGGAAACAGTATGTGCACAGTCTGAACTCCAGAACTCCAGTGACAAACACAAGTAACGCAAAAAGCGTGTGTTTTACAACCCCCCCTGTAAAGGTCCAATCGTAAACTGAGAATTTATGCCCTTCATTAGTGGTAATACAATGCACATAACTCTAACGTATAACAATTGGGATAGCTATAAAGTAACCATTTTATACCTTCTCAAATCTGTGACATGTAAGTGACCCTGGTAGAGGCAATGTTAGGGCAGGCAGATTTACAATGACTGTGTACTCCCTCTGATAGGCCTCTGCGTTTTTAGGGAATTAAAGGTGTCAAAATACAAAATGACTTAAATAACAATTTTATGTACCCCATCAGAAATATTAGTCTCCAAAGCATAATTTACAACTTGTAACTCAAGTTTTTTGTTCATGGCGATTTCACATTGATTCATGTCTAACTTTGGTTTTACTGCCAGCCAGGGAAGGACAGAAACCCACCTCTGTTTTGCTGGTCGTTTCTTACTCTAAAGCCTCACCTAGTCAGTCCATTAAGATGACATATGAGGTGTAAAAATAGCTCAGGTAAAGGTATTCAAAGTTAACAAACTGTTCATAGAACTCTGAAGTATCAGGACATTTTATCTAGAGACTTCGTAGTGGGTGTACAAGGCCTTTTGTTTAACTGTGACCACATCTTTAGAAATAAAACCAATCCATCAAATTGGGCATGTTTTGTACACGCCCTCAGTGAAATGTTTGCAGCTCTGCTATATCAGCAACTGCGTTGAGCGCATAGCAGGAGGGAAGAGTTGAAATCACATCCTCTTTCAGCTTTGTCCAATTAATTTAATAGGTTAAACGTTACTTACTACAGTAAGTGTTTGTTTGCTTGAGTTACAGTACTGTAGTAGTGAATTAAACTGTGGAAATACTCAGGCTGCAGTCCATTTGTCTTCTGTGCTGCATGACACAGTCAGTCACCTGACTGCCATCAGTGTCAAAGGGTGGCACACACTCAGCGGGGGATCCTGAGTGGAGCCCATTGATGAGATGAAACAGGTTGTCTTCTCCCTCGGTCTGAAGTGGAATGAAAAACAAATGTCATGGAGTGTGACAGAGAGCGTCTGTGTCTTATCAGCCCGGCCAATGTGAGTGATGGCTCTTATCTGGCCCCCTGCTCCGCGGCTGTTTATTATCCTAAGGTGGCAGGGTGGTGCTGGGAAGAGAAGAGGACTGGGAGCCCCTTCGTGATCCATCACTCCGGAGGTCTCCTTCCCCTCTTATCTGACCGCTACATGGATAACTGCAGCTCTTGTTTACAGACGCCAGCCCATTTGAATGAGTAGCAGGCGCAGGAAACGATTCCTTTGCTCTCTTTATCAGTCCAGGTGAGTTATAGGGAGGATGGAGTGTGCCACATAATTTTCTGTGCACACCCAGACATGCACATGCACACACAAAAAAACAGGCCAACATGTGTGCAAACACTTATGTACACCAGTATGCACACACACAAACACACACACACACACACACACACACACACACACACACACACGCATAAATGCATGCTATTCTTCTCCTGTGTGAAATAAATGGAGGTAGAAGGGAAAAAGACACGATAGATGGTGAATGCAAGGCAGCGCAGCACACACTAGAGGATAAGCTTGTGTGTGGCCCAGTTTATCTCTTTTCATGAATTACATTCATTTCTGTTATCATGTTTTTTTTCTTGGTTATCTGAGCCAGCATGTGTTGTCAGTGTATACAAGAGTGAGAGTTGATATGAGAAAAAGAACTGATCTACGCCTGTGGTGGTCAGTGGGTACTCTGTTGAGGTTATAGCATTACAGAGCATCATATCCTGAATAGGAAGTGTCGTTCCTATTTTTACTTGTGTTTATGAAAGGAAAACCTCAATAAAGATGGCTATTTTTTTCACTTGTTCCATTTCCTTTCGCCGTCTCTGTTGGGATATTCCTGGTGCTCCCTGGCAGGGCAGAATGTGTGGGTTTCCATTTCAAACAGGGCTCTCATGTCCATCACATCACCAGGGGTCTCTCCTAAAATACATACCTTCTGTCAAAGCTCGGGGTAGAGGGTGGATAGAATGGAGCAATGGCAGGAGGGAGGCAAAGAAGTGAGGGAGAGGTGTTTAAGGCTACTGGTCGCCCATTCCCTTGGGGTTCAGTGGCAGACAGGCTTTCTCCTCAGATCCAAGTTAGCTTTCACTGAAGCTGAAATAACTAGAGTTTGTTTGAATGTACAGAATAGGAGAGGGGGCCTGGAGGCCACTGCCTGTGAACCAACACAGTAAATCCCAGTGAAATCTCGCCACCCCCGTCGACTAAGGGTGACGGCGTAGCTTGCACCCACTCCGGTTTTAGCTTTGCAAAGCCAGCAAAGCAGAACATCATGAAGGATGCTAATTGCAAGCTACCAAAGACAGGCGGCCATCATGAGGCGGGAGTGGGAATTGCCAAAGTGCCAGAGTTGGGAGCGGGTAAATGGGGAGGGGGGATGGGGGGTGTAAACACAAAATCCTGTGCTTTCATCAAAGACATGTGAAAAGGCCTTGAGCTCAGTGCAGCATGCCAGGCTGTGCCAGTAGAGATGCCATTCTAAAGACGAACAGGACTCTGTAGACATTAGTCTACAGTCGAAGTTGTCCACTAAGACCGGGAAAAAAAAGAGGGGGTGTATAATGTCACTGTGTGTCCTTTCTTGTACTGTGACCCTCTTTGTACTAGCAATAACCCACCATACTGCTCCTTATTACCAGCATCAAAACTGGTATTAAATGCTCTGTTGTATTGCAATGTGCTTTAAAAAGTGCAGATAAAAGCTGCAACTTGCTGAACATGCCCCTGCCTATAGACTTGATTGCCCAACAGAAGCCCTGGAATAGACTACCCACATCCAAAACATAAAATCCTCCACTCCGTCCTCTGAACCTGCCCCTAAACTGTCTGATTGAGGCCTAAAGTTTGGTCATGTAATATTTAGAGATAAATCAGAGCAGTAGTTTTAACCTCCTAGGAGTACTAGATGATCAGGGCTTAGAACATAGCCTCCTAATCAATGTAAATCAAAAGTAAAGATAATTTGAAAGCAATGTATTTGCTACTATCTTAATTGTTTTGATTCATTACAACACATCCATCTTGTGCTCCATGTAGATAAAAGCAAATGCGGATGCGTGCTGCAGCTAACAGGGCCGTCTGCAGGCTGGGGTTTGTGTTTGAGGTTACGTGGTAGAGTAGAAATACAACTAGGAGCTCATTCCTCCCACTCCAAGACTAAGAAAAAGCTAAATGCCTTGGCCTGATGCTTACCAGAGCGTGTTCTGTTGTTTCTCCCATGTCTGAAGCCTACACACACACACACACACACACACACACACAGAAGGGATACACTGCATAATACGTATGTGTCCAGTCTGACATGTCTTTAAATCAACAACTCTTTAAATCAACAACTCTTTAAATCATTCTTTATTACAGTGTCACCAGAATTAATGAAGAAACAATGTTTCCATATTTCTTGTGTTTCTATTATAGAGAATCCTACTAATGCAAAAGCTTAGCACCACCAAAATAGTAATTTTTTGTAATTTGTCTGTGATTAATTTGTAGCGTAAAAGCAGCATAATAAACAGGCATGATCCACCTCAACGTAATAGTATTCAATTAATCACAGGCTGGGCCCAGTTGCCACCAAATAATGGCAATTTAATAACGCGACGCATATAGCAGAGCAGATTACCAAGTATTTATAAATGTCATTGGCTAGCCTGTAATACTCAGTGACAGGCAAACATGTGCTAGGCCCAGCAGTGTCTGCTCCTATGTAATGCAACAAATGTCCCATCCCCATAGCAAAGAGGCTATGAATAACTGTGATAATCACTGCACAATGGCTTCATTTATCAATGTATGAGGAGCGCAAACGTTGGGGCGATTAGGCTGCCTCTCTATTTTCTGTAGTGAAGGGTTTTTTTTGCTTGAGCGTTGGGACAGGCATGTCTGTGGAATGATGTCACAGGTGACTCTTCAGCTGTCTGTCTGCGCGTGCCCTCTGCTTTTTTTGCATTGTCTCTGACGCATAAAGAGCGGAACAAGTCCTAGTGAACATGCACATGAATTTGACTGAGAGTGAAAAAGATTACCACAATGCCAGTGGCAATGTTTTAGAAATCCTGACCAACAGAGACTGCCCTGTCAGTTTGTTGTAATGAAACTATATTATCCCTTAGACAAAAGTGTGACGCTACAATAATACCACAAACTTTTCCTGTATCTTTTAGATTTTGTCTAAGATCAGTAAGCTCAGAAATGAAATCAAAATGTAGTGGTCCATAGATAATTAAATAGTTACATTCACAAAGGTTTATGAAAGCCACAATTCAGCATTAACTGGGGAAATGATTTGGGTGTTTAAAATCCATAAAAGTATACACAAGATTAATTCATAGAAAAGTTTGTAAGATTAGTGCACTGGGAATTAAAAAAAAGATGGCACTACATAAAAATACTGTATATACAAAAGAAAAGAATGCTTATCAGAGAATACAAGTGAGTGCAATGTAAATGTCTTCAAAGAGTCCAATTACCACCGCAGCTCAGTGAACACGAGAACAACTCTTCATCTCCTTTTTGTTAGATGTTAAAATTATATTTATTTTTGTCTTCTGCTCTCTTTTAAAGAAGCTATTTTTTTTTATATTTGAACTGATGCAGTGCATATTTCTTACACACATTTCATGATACACTTTGTCTGCTGCCATTGACATTTGAATAGGACAGGGCAGGTGAATTTTTTTCCCCCTGTTCTTTAATATAGATGTTTAAATTTGCTCCTCCTTCATGCAAAAGTGACCCTTTCAAATTGAGTGAACCTTAGTAAATCCAGCGGAATTTGCAATTAACCACACTTGTTATGTCTCCCCCCCTTATTTGCGTGATCCTCCCTTATGTATATAAGCAGACAGAAGTGAGGCACTGAGAAAATGCAGAATGTGCCTCAGATGACACACAAACAGCATCTCTTTTAGTAAATCTGTCCCTCTGTGTCCGTCACGTCACCATATTTGAAAAAAATGAGAAATCAGCACTATGACAAAAATAATAATTAATAATAATAAAAATAAAATTGTTTCCAGTATATGCCTCTCTCTGGATATGACTACAAACTATGGTATGCGCCTAAAAGTAAATGGAAAAGGTAAATATAAATGGTTACAGTTAGAGTGAAGGGTGTGTCCAGAGTGTGGACAGCCGGGTGACAAACAGCTTCCCGGCATTGTTGGCATAAGAGAAAGCCATCAGACACGTTTCAATATGAGAGTAAGGTTTGGTGACTGAAAACAATACTAACAGACACTAAGAATAGCTTGGGTGTTGGAAAGGGATGACTCCCATCCTGAGGGGAAAATTCACTGCAATTACAGCTTTATTTAGATGTAGTTGGTGGTCGTTAATTTGATATGGAGTTGTTTAGATGTAATTTTCTTCTTATTCATCAGTTGCATATTAGTTACGCATTTGCACTGTGTGCAATGCTAACATTTAAATCAGTGCAAACAGCTGATGAGAAGATATACTGTATGAGCTATGGGAATTTGATCTCTTTGGTGGTGGTGGTGGTGGTGGGGGGGGGACTATTCTGTCCTATCCAAGTAAAGTGTGAGATGGATAGGTTGACAAATGAAAAAAAAAAAAGAGAGACAGCAGTGCAGCGGAGGCTGCTCAGTGGGGATGCGAGAGGAAGGAGGTAGTGGTGGAGGTGACCACCATTGGGACCAGAGAAAGGTCATGGTGAAATGGAAACTGATTCTCCACCCTGGCTCCCTGGGAAATATCCAGTAACTCAGCCTTTCTTTCCCCCTGTACGACAGCGTTGCACTGCCTCCACAACCTGACGTGTGTTTAGCCTAGACCAGAATGGCCCGAGCGAAGGAACGAGCAGGTCACCAAATCTGTTGGGGTACATCCTTTAACTTAACAAAAGAAGGGCCTGTGTCAGGGTGGGGGTGCAGTTGCAGAGCAAAGTGATCATTTCTGACAGCCTTTAAGCTTTAGAAATCCTGACTCTACCAGAGGTTCTGATCCGAGCTGCGTGATAGGAATGCAGCGTTCCGCCTCTGATGGGCCGATTTCCTGTTCACCTCTTCAAAATGCGTGCAGGGTTGGTTTCAGCAGAACCTTCACATCAATTACTCTGAAGGAAACCAACCTGTGGCCTGACGTTGTGGGTGAAGGGAGATATTTATTGTTAGGACATGCAGTAAGAGCAAAAAACTATATGAGGAGCAGAGCTACGGATGGTATTGCTGTGTTATGTGTGTCAAAGAGTGCGTGAGAAGAGGATAACTAGCTCCCTGTTTGTGTTTTTTCTTTTATTTCAACAGTTAAATGCACACTTTCTATGCACTTTGACATGAAACTTTCTCATAACTATGTTTGTAAGTAAGTAAGTAAAGCTATATTTATATAGCACTTTTTAAAACACAGTTACAAAGTGCTACACACACACATACGAAAAATCAAAATGAATAAATACATAAAGGAATAAATAAATTGTAAATAAATTGAGAAATAAATTGCAATATAAAACAGCACAAAAAAAGGCTTTCTCTCGCATAGCTCATTATGAGCTTACTACTTAATCCTTACCCCCCTATAAATCATTTTTAGGTTCCTATATTGTTATCCCCTTATTCCCTAACTTCACATCTTCTTCCCTTGTACCTATATATATGTATCAGTACGTACTGTACTGGTACACCGTCAGCACAAAAAATTACTCTGTAAATTGGGAAGAGTTATACTGTATGTTGAGGGCCATAATCTAAAACGCTCCCAGCAATCATACTTGTTAAGCTGCAAGATGGAAAACAATCTAAACCATGATTTTTTTCCTCACATGTCATAATTTGTTCTTCCTTTACACATCCAATGCTGGATAACCACTCAGTCTATTTAACTGCACAGTGCTATCAAACAGTTATTCAAAACAATGACTTACCCTTGTCACATAGCCACCAGTGAATGTTGTTGTTGCTAAAGGTTCCATTGGTAATTTTCTTATCATCTCTTCTTGTTTGAAAAAAAAAAGTGTCACTGCACCTCTGCCAAGTTGAGGTCCTGCAGCACTTGAGGTCTTCTTAAGCCAGCACACAGCTCTGGCCTGCACATACTGTACACTATTAAAATATTAAGGGCTGTGCACAACACATTTGCAGCTCAAGCCCCCAAAGATGCCACACCGCTAAACTACACTCAGCGCAAAACACTTTCCCTTTCACTTTTTCTCTCTGAACAATCATGCTCAGTGGCCATGTGACGTCCTTACCCATGAGTAAATGACACAACTTTGAAAAGCCACAAGCAATGTCAGCTTTGTCCTCCTTTCAGTCCTCTAACATCTCACACTTGGGAAGGCGAGTAACACAAGACAGATTGTAGGGCCAGCAGTAGAGAGAATTCAGTGAACTGTACCCGAGGCGAGATTACTTTGTGAGACATTTAAAGGTCCACCCTTTAGAGTTACAATGGTGTGGTAAATAGCCATCATAATGTGGAGTGTTTAACAGAATTGCTTCTCATTTTCACTTTCACTTTTCACTTTGAGGATCTCCAGTTGAGAGTGCCCCTTTGTCAGATGTTAATCAGTGATCAAGATTGTTTTGGAGACGGAAAATATTGTTAAACAAGTGTAAAGGGCAGCCTCAGCCACTGCATTGCCAAATGACATGTTCCAATGATAACTTGTAATTTTTTGGGCAAAGCGTAAGGCACAGATGCTTAGGCCAAGGTCCGACAAAATTATGTCTCCCTTGCCTGTTTGTTATGTTGCTATTATAAATATGTGGCTGTTTCTGCACTTCGGGGTCAGACTCATCGTACACAGCTTGGTGTGTGATCTCTGTCCTTTCAGCTGAAATAGACTGACTCTGTTGGCTCCTTTTTCTGTTGGCTCCTCATATGTTTCGCTCCTTATTCTGTTCACTCTCATTCTCTTTTGCTCCTTAGTTGTTGCCCTTTATTCTTTTGCTTAATTAAATCTACAAAAGACAACTGTTTGTTGAATCATCACTTATTTGTTCACTTCTCCACAAGGGAAATCATAATTTCCACCACACTTGTAAGATGTGACTTCATGTGAATGTGACGATGCAAAGTGCTGACTTGTTGTTATTTTTGTGCATAAGTACAAAAAAAAGTTTTGCAGCATGTTTATTTTGGTTGTCAGCATATGTTTGTGTGGGCTAGGGTTTCATGGCACCACATCTGCTCTCTGTGTTCTTTTATACATACATAACGTAGAACACAATTGTAGGGTTTTCAGGGTGTATGTGCATTTGTCAGCCATTCTTTTTTTCCCCTACCTTTCAGACCCAACAATAAAAATAACATTTAGAAAGTTACCCAGCCCAAACCATTATGGGACATTTGCTGCCAACTATCCAGAAAATGTGTTTCTGGTTCCTTAGTCTATTATATGGTTTTCACCAGCAAGGGGCAGAGAGGTTGGCTGGCTTCCTGATAGAGATTTATATAGGCTTCATGGTTCTTTCTTGTGTTAGAGTGTGTGTATGTGTGTGGGGGTGTATTTGGACATGCACATATGAACATTAAAGGTATGTTTCCTTTTCCATTGGGAAAAAATTTAGGTCAAGTTGTTCTTTGGCTCTATTCCCTTATATGTCTTGATGATGTGTAAGCAGTAGACTTGTGTGCTAGTGATAGCTGTTATTTGACTAGTGTTTTGCTAGCACTATAGCTCTGTATAGGCCTGTATAGTCCTCACTATAACCCACAGCTAAACACTGGTGGAGAAGTATTCATGGACTGTTGGATTGAAACACAGATTGCACCAGCAAGGTGTTGATAATGCTCAAGATTAATGGCTCAGCCGTGGATAATCACCCTCATCCCCCACTTTTCTGCGCTGCAGTCGCTGATAGACTTGTTCAACTCCTAACACCAGTGCTCATAAGACGAATGGCACACATAGCTGTGTCAGAGAAGACACAATCTTGCTCACTCATACACACACATAAGAAAATGCATACATCACAATCATGCACACGCAATCTCACACACGCTCAAATACACGAGGCATGTGAACAAGGCCCACCAGGCCGTGTTATGCAGAAATCAAGAGAGTCAAATGTTCACTATGAAGGAGGCACACACACTGTGAAAGCAGCCTTCACTCAAATCTATTTCATCCTGCTGTTTCCCCGTCATCTCCATTATCCTCCCCTGTGTTGCCGATCTCTTGCACTTCTTTCGGCCTATCCCCACTTTGTGGCCATAATTCACTATGGTCTGGCTTTTTGACATGCGTGCAAATTGGCAAATTACAGGACGGCGAGCTGTCACTAGTCAGATTCATGTGGTCACAAGGGGCTTGTGGAAGGTGGGGAGTTGGGGAGGTGCTGGTGGTGGGGGTTGGGCAGAGCAAAGAGGACATTAGCCCTGCTTGTTCTGGCCTAACATTGTTAATGCTGACCGCTTGATTGACACTCACTGCTGCCGTGATCTGAAAAGGCCCTCAGTGCTGTGCTCCTATAGGAGGCCTTCTCCCCTCCCATCCCTCCTTTGTGTCCGTTTTTCCCTTCATGTTGTTTTTCTCTCTTTGCCCCCACCACCTCATTTGCATCAGAGGCCGGGAGGTTTCATAGTGTACGGGAGGGAAGAGGAGGACTTCCCGACTAACCCCCTCCGTCCCCTCTCCAGCAAACACTCTTTGTCTCATCTGCCCAGGCCAGATCGAGGACGCAGCAGGCCTCCTGCCTGGTGCTCCTGGCTGCGATGGGGCTGGTGTATCAGGGCAGGCTGCTGGGACAACAGCATGAAGGTGTTATTGTAACTGGGCATGGCCAGGCTAAAGCAGCAGCCGCATCTCTGTGTCTGGTTCATACAGTTGATCCCCCAGGAAAGGATGTCTCACTTCAAGGGAACAGGAAGCCGCTGTGGAGGATGGGATTTCTGGGTAAATAGCAAGGCTTCTGGGACAGTGTCTCCTGTTCCTCTGACATGGACTGTACTGCACTATTATGAGAAAGAAGTGGAAAAAGAGAGTGTAGAGTATAAGGCATTTCAAGCTAACGTGCTGAAAGTTGACTAAAAACAGAGATGGCATCAGAAATCTTGCATCAGTAGCTTTGGAGAAAAACAAGGCCTTACAACAAAGAAAAACATCTGATTGTTCTTTCACTCTCCCTTACTGTTATCCATTGTTAACATGAAGGACTCTTTCCGAAATTACCCCCTCCTATACATTTCAGTTGCCATGTAAACCAAAACAGACCCTGTTTTCCCTGCAGATAAATGCCCCCCTCTTGCTTTTAAGTGGTTAGAACATGATCTTAGTCTGATTAATTACACCCCTTGCTGCTTGCCCCCTCTCTCGGCTCTCCTGGCTAATGGCTAGTGTTTATGCTGAGAGTACAGCCGTGGTTTCAGGGGGCAGGTTGGCGGTAGCAGTGCTGAGTCCTCGCGTGAGGGGAGCAGTTTTAATTAATGTGGAGACAACACCTCTCTCCCTGCTCATCTTTCACCTGGGAGACATGGGGGAACTCTGACACCAGCCCGGCATGCCGCTGATTAAAGCGGGGCCTCATTTACCGTTGCCTGCTGTCAACAAAACACCACTAATGGCATTATGCCCAGGCCTGGGGGAGGCAGGCCCAGGGACTATCCCCACCCAGGTTCAAATGAGAGAAAACAAACTTAGCCTAATCTCTGATACAGGAGCTTAATCTCCCTGTGATCTTATCTAGGAGAGGTCTCACATGTTACAGGACCCGACCCTGCTGAGGCAAGATGGACAGGGCTTAAGCAGGTAAAAGCTGCCCTGCTCTTTTTGTTTGGGAAGGAAAGGTATGACTGAGTCAGGACTTAAAGGTGATTTAGTCCTCTTTGTGGTTTGGCGAAGGCCATATTCAGAAGCCAGCCACTGACCCTGCACTGGCAGGGAAGAAGTATTTGCACCTCTTTCATCACCTGATGGATGTTGGCATAAATGTTCCTTGCATTCTGACGGTGACCTCATACATGTCCGTCTCTCTTCGTCCGTCACATCCTCTATATATAGATGGGAGTCATTGTTCAAATAGCTCGGGTTGTCCCTTTGATGTCCTGGCAGAACAAAGCTGCGGTGTCCTTACACACTTACAGAACAATCCAGCCTGGAATCCTGAATATGATGCTTGTGTCAACCAGTCCATAAACACCTCCACACTCCCTGTCCACGTGCTATAGATGTTAAATGGATCTGTTACATAGGACAGGTTTAATACAAAAACATTATGAGGAAAAATCTGAAATCAAATTCAAATTTGAAAAACCAAGAGGCATCAAACAGAAACAATTTTGTAAACAAATGTTGGAATATCTGGCAAAAATATTTCATTCTAACCCAATTTCCTATTACCCCAGTCCACATTTCACCATGTTTGACTCCATTATTCTCTCTCTTTTAATGGTCCTAATAGCCTGCAGGCAGCTCTACTAGTGGCACTCCCTGTGCTGTTGCCCCCATTGTACATTTTGACAAGTTACACATTTTAACATGAGCGGAAGGGTATTATAAAATTTAATGCTAAAAGCTAGGTCACTTCTCTTTGGTGTGCATTGTACTTTTACAGTCTTCTTATTAGTTGCCCCAGAAAGAAACATTTAACAGCAGCTTTTTTATTGATTTATGTCAATAGCCATTAGTTTGGGCTTTGCCTTCTCTTTACCTTTAATAGGGGCATGCATTAGACTTGAAGCGCATTAAAAGACCAGGGGTTATTAGCGTGATGATTAATTAGAAAAGTTTGTTTCTTGTAAAGTGACAGCTCTTCTTTAAGCAGCCCTGTAAACTTTTATAGGACCATACTGCTGACCTCAAATTGGAAATTTGTGTTGGAAGCAGCCTGGCTCACCATTACAGCTCCTGACTGTTGTTAATTTTATATTTGTCCAATAAAAGGCAGCGGGGGTTACGGACATGCGCTGTATGCTTCCCCATGAACCCCACTCCTCTTGAGTGCCTCTCTTTCATGTGGTTGATAGGGACTTCCCAGTGTTTTTAATACAATGGCGTAATGTTTTTGGTCATAACCTTTACTTAGCAAGGGGTGGATTAAATCAAATAGTTTTCTATTTATTCCAGCGTATTGTAATCTACCATTTAATGGAAATGCTTGTCTGACATACTGTTGTTACAATCAGAAGGCACACAGCATGGATCTCATAATGACATTAAGCAAGTCACATCAGCCAGATTTGCAGTTGCAGGCTGTTTCTGTACAAATAAAGGTTAAAAAAAACAAAACAAAAAAAACTGTTTTCTGCTTTTAATTAAACCTGCCTCATAACCTGTTTGTTCAGACTTCAGTGTCCGTAATTGCCTCCAGTGGTGCAAGTAAGTATTGCACGTATTAGTATTGCTACGTCATACTTTATAGGCCAAGCCACCATCTAACACAACAGTGCTTCTGTCGGTCGGGCCTTTTTAATTGTTTATACTGAAGTTAGCGTAACGTGAAGAGGCAGAAGAGGAAGTGCACAATGAAGCTTCTTGATTACCGCCTTGGGGAGACCGAACTGTGGAACCACTTAAAAGATAATGCTCGAATTATGTTTTTTTGAACTCTGGCTGCCTATTTTGCAAGTTGAAACAATATCAATGATGTAAAGGAAATGGGACCTGAATGGCACTGTTTACAGTTGTTAGATGTTCACACATAAGCAGCAAGTTCCAACATAAACATCCACTTAGTGCATGTAAATCTAAGGGCTATTAATAAGCTCTTTTATCTTCTCTTCTGGAGAGTGGCCCTGGAGGCCTTAGGCTAATCTGGCCCTCACTGACTACCTCTCCAATGTGTTTCTCTTCTGTCTGTTTCTCTTTAGCAAAGCCTGTGCCTTTGGGCAAAGAAACTCATTACCAAGCTTTAAACACCTCAATTTCATAGTGCCTGCTCATTTGCTAAAGAAAGTTTGTTTTAGTCTTGTGTTTACACCTCTATCAAGTCCGCAGACTGTTGTGTATACCTGTATCTCAGACATGCTTAAACCTCACCAACCTGCCAATGTCTCTGCTCTGTTGATGTGGAAGGTTTTTACTGAAGGTTTCCCTGGCTCTCAGTTCGCTCTCCACCAGCCTGTCCCCTCTGTCTTGTGTTCAGGAGGACAGTGACAGCGCTCATATGGTTGCATCTCCCTTACATATTTTCCCTCTGCAGACTGATGAGTTCTGACGGAGCGAATGCCTTTGTCTCGCGCTCTCTCTCATGCAGACCCCCTTTCAACTGTTGTTTTTCTTATTCCTGTCGACAGAAAGTTGTTTTTGCTGCCTCCCTTCCCTGCGTGTCTGTGACAGGCATACTTCCTGCATTGTGTGTGTGTGTGTGGATGTGTGTACGTGTGTGTGGGCATGCATGCATGTATGTGTGTGCATGTCTGTCTTTGTGTCTATGTATGTGTGAGTACTTCAGTGGAGTAGAAGTTGCTTTTATGTCAGTGCCAAGTGTGGAGAATGGTTCCACTAGTGAAGGACAGCCTCTCTTGCTGCACTGGGCTTCCCACTCTGTTCCGAAGAGCCAAATGCCTTTATCTGATGTTGGATCTCTGTTATTTGTCCATGAAACTACAACTGAGAACATCTTATACCTGTGGGACCGGCTGAGTGATCTCCTCCATACCAGCATGTGGACATGAACATAAATGAAGCAGTTTACTCCTTTGCCATCCTATATTGTTATTAACTTGCCGCCAACTTCTTCCTTTGGCTGTCTTTGAAATATCAAATGTAGTTGCTCACAAAGTCTTAGTAGGGTGGCCATACGGGCAATATCCTGCTTGGCCGAGGCTTGCTGGCATCATCCCAAAAGCTCAAATGTTTGTGTCACCATGTCACACCTAAAGCGGTTCCATATTTCAGTCCTACATCCTTGAGACTCAGAGTAGCTTTGTGGCTTGTGTTTACGGACTGGCTGCCATCTTGAGTTGTGTGTTTCAGCCACTGTCCTGTGGTTTGGGCTGGTCCCAGGTCTCAAAGCAGATGGTGGCACAGTTTAGCATGTGCAACACACTAGTGGCAGCAATTTCCCTATCATAAGACATCTAGTAAAGTACAGGCTCTTCAGTCCTAGTTCCTCACTAGGTCATTGTTGTCACACCTCTGATCTCCCACAATTAGTAAGTTAACATTCAGACAGTTGCCTAATTGACTTGATTTCACTCTATATATTCTTCTCTCTCAACTTTCTTCCAACATTTTTTAATCCTTTTAAGTTTTCTTTTAAATATATTTTAATTTGTGTTGCAAATATGCTTTATGTTATTGACTTTGAATCGTCTTTACGGTATGTATGACATACAGTATTAAAATTCTTTTTTATCCTTGCTGCCTTGCCAAATCATAGAGAAACATCAAAAGTAAGACTTTTGAAGCCTTTGCCTTATACATTTGTAAAGCAGTTTTTCTATTTTCTACTACATGCCAGAATAATGTGTGAGCCTTTTATCATTAGAGCGCAAAATGGCAAACATCCCACCACATCTTGCAAATGAAACCCAGAATGGCCATTTAAGTCAGATGTTGTAGCCCTAGTAAAAGGTTTGCTGTCTCATTTCTACATTGTAACTCTGCTTCACACTTGAGATGGAAAGTACAGTCTAGCTGCCAAGGATAGGTGATCCAGGAGGATGCTTTGATATCTGCCCACGTACCTTTGATGCTCACAACACTAGATAGATATTTACTAAATCAAAGTAAAGTTCTTTCAACAGCTGCATAGAATTTGAGATGAATGGAAACAGTTGTATATCACTGAAACTCAGTTACAACAGCACCTTGAGGAAAAAGTGATGTTTCCATGTCTGGTGAAATGCAATACCCAAAATATGGCTTGTATTTAGTGTGTGTGAGGGAAGAGAAGAAAGATTTTCTTTTAACACAGCTTGTGCAAGTTGTGTTAATACTGCAACAGTGACCGTACTATGGTCATCCACTAAAAGTAAATTGAAGGGTTTGAAATTCAATGGCAATGTCAATGCTAGGTTTGTTCTCAAGGTTATGTAAGAGTGCACATAGTACTACAACACCTTAGACCAAAGATTATGATTATGATTAACTTTGTAGTTTAAATGTCAGCTTGACTGCTGTAAGTCTTAGACACAGAGGAGAAGAGTGGACTAGAGCCTTAAACTGAATTGTCGAACTACCAAAAGATGGATCAGATGCTGGGGTAGATGCCAGAAAGACCTCATAAACCCAAATATGTAGTGAAGGTGAAACTGGAACTCCTGGCCTCTGTCTATAAGCTCTTTGACTCCCACCTGCAGAAAGATCTGTCCTGAATCCTGCAGGAGGTTGGGGATGTGGTATGGGGTCATGTTTAAACCCTCCATTGGCAAAAACTGTGGCCACAAGTTTGTCAGAGCCTGATGCAGCAGCAACCGACAATCCTTCTGGTGGACACCGTTGTTGAAGGGAGCCATCAACCTGAAAACAGAGGCCTTTCAGGCTTGGCTAACTCAAGGAACTCCTAAATCGGCAGACAGTTTGTGAAGGCCATGAAGAAGGACTTTCGGTTCAAAGAGATAATAGGAACCCATCAGATGACTCACAAAGACAATTTTGGGCCTTACCCAGGACGTTGACTCAACTGCTGACCTCAACTGGTTATATAGTCGGGCAGTGGAAGGAGCTCTTTGAGGACCTCCTGAATCCAACAGACACAACCACCAAAGCGGAGATAGAGCTGAAAGATTAGTGGAAAGCCTTCCCCAGCTTTCTGGCAGAGGTCACTGAGGAAAAGCTTGACAGACTGAAGATCAACAGGCAGATTGGTGCTGTGTCCACATTACTGCAGGTGTTTCATTTATGATTCAGTGTATAGTCCAACTCTCATCTATGCTCATAAGACATGGGTAATGAACTTCCTGTGCAGGGTGTCTGGATTTACCCTTATGAACAGACTGATGAGTGCAGATATCTGCAAGGAGCTTGGAGTAGAATGGAACCACTTAAGTGTTAAAAGGAGTCAGTTGAGCTGGTTCAGTCTTCTGGTCAGGATGCCTTTGAATGTGTCTCCCAAGCAAAATGGGAGGAGACTCTAGAGCAGACCCAGAACATGCTGGAGGTATTATACATCCTACCTGGCTTAAGAACCCCTCATGATCACCCAGGTAAAATTGGAGGACATGGCTGAGGAGAAGGATGTTCATTATGCTATTTTAATTATGTTCTGCCACCACGACCAAAAACACTGTAGAAAAAACCCCAAAATGACTAAAAATGATAAAAGCAATAAAAAAGTTCAAGCATTCAAATGCAGCACAGTCATATTTACTGTTTTTCCCTGTCAGGATGATAGATGTCTGAATGTTAACATTACACCTGAAATATATTATTTTTTCAGCACTTTGGTTAAAATCCTTTCAGCTACCTTACACAAGTGTTGAAAACAACCCCAGAGTGAGTTTGAGTGACAGGAGTGGCATTGGAACAGGGCTGGCTAGACAGCCCATATCCCTTTCACAAGCTGGAAGTAGAGGCTGGCTGAAAATGGCATCTCCCAGGGAAAGCCAACAACTGGCTATCAGCCTGACCGTTTGTCTTCATCAATCAACCTGCGTTTGTTGACCAAGCAACATGATGTCACTATTAATTTCATGCATTCCCTTAATGGGGTCCAGAGGGGAGCCCTATCCTCACAGTAGGCATTTCCTGTCCTGTTGCATTGTGGAATATGTCCGCTTCCTTTAAGGAGATCAGTTGGACTTTTTCAAAGTTTTACTTCTTCTCTTGTTGTTTTTTTTCTCCCTCTTTTTCATCTCCCCTTCATTCCAGTCTGCCGTTTCCCCCCTCATGGTGTTATTTGCTTTGCTTTGCTTTGCTTTGTCATACCTCCTCTGGTTGGAAGCAGCTCCACTGTGTTTGTATCCTTGTTATGTGAGTACTTGTGATGATTTCTACTTATTTGCCAAGGTATACACTGAACTGGATGTACCAAACCTTTTGATCAAACCTCAGATTGCATGAACAGATACTGGCGCTGTGTGCTCAGATCAGCGCATTAGCGTTTCATTTGAAAGAATGGTGTCACTGTGTTGACAAGCTCATGATAAGTTGGTGGCTTCTAAGGGAAAATGTTTAAAGCAGATAAATGCCTCAGGACTCCATCTGTCTGTCTCATTGTCCTGATTGTAGTTTATTTTCGGTGATTATGAAAACCTGCTTTAAACAGGCTATGGGGATGTTGGTTTATTAGCTTTAGATGAAGTATGCCCCTTGTGCAACGATTCCGCACAAGGTACTTAATGTTATCTCTTCTGACTTCTGTGCATCTGTATTTACTGTCTACATGACTGTTTTTTTTCCCCTTTGATTATCACAAAGGAGGAGGGAGTTGTGAATTATATTCCTTGCTCTTAGTCTCACTTACTCCCTTCCTTCCTTTTCAGTCTCTCCCCCCTCTCTCTCCCTGTTACTGCACCTCTCCTCTGGCTTTAAGAGGCTTAGCAGCAGCTTAGCGCCCAGGTCAAACTGACCTTTGCCCTTCATCTGTCAGGCTTTTGATGTGGTGCCAGCCTGGGCTGCTTGCTACGCTCTGCCTTTAACAGCACATCCAGGGGTCAGAGGAGGGCTCTGCTTCAGGACCCCACCCCACCTTAACGCCCTCCCACCTCCCCTCCCAATCCACAACCACCATCACCTCCCACCTCCCTTGCAGATGTGTCTGTCTCTGATGCCCCCCTCTCCACCGCCCTCTGCCCTCCCTTGGCTCTTCCCTGCCCCAGTGCCCATTATTATTTTATAGTTTGGTTCTGCATTCCTTTCACTCAGGCTGCGGTGGAAGGCAGACCTTTGGCTTTATTGCTTACACATGTCCATGGCTTTCTCCCTCAGCAGGGAGAGACAAAACAGCAAGAGGGAGATGGCCAATAGGGGCCAACCATCTAAACTCTCCACACCTTGAACTAATCGTTGGGGGCCAGAGTGTGGCTCTACCTCAGCCCTGTGCCAGTGGGGTTTCAATTTGTAGAGACATAAACAGATACTAAAGCCAAGGTAACAACACAGTGATTTATCAAGCCAGTTCACATCAAATTATCACAGCGCCCCCCTGCTGTCAGGCCCCATAATAGCCCCCAGCCCAGCCCCTGCCTCAGAGGTGCACCGTGGTCACACTTCATTTAGGAGTGCACAAACATGTGTCCCTCTGTCTGGTTTCCCTCTGAGCGTGACGCTTCACACCAGCCAGTGATCATCCTGGACAGAGCATCAAGAGATTAAAGAGAATGTGAACGTCTACAATTGTGTGTGTGTGTGTGTGTGTGTGTGTGTGTGTATGTGTGTGTGTGTGCTGATAAAGGTGTACGTGTGTGCATGTGCTTCTGATGTACATACAGGCAATACACTTGCTCATATGCATATACTGTAGAATTTGTGTGCAATGATTGTAGTTGAAGAAAAAGTATCTGTACAGGTGTCTTTGCAAATTATGTTAATAAATGTAAATGTTAATAAGTATGTATTGTAACCAACAGTCCATATGTATTATATCAAACATACAGTATGTTGTCTTCCTTTCTTCATTTCATCACCTGGAACAGAGAGAGAACAATAGTAGTTCTTGGTGGAAAAGCGCCCAAGTCAAGTTGAATTGTGTATGCCTCTGCAAGCCAGGTATGTAACAGAATCTATCTTGAAATAAACAGATTATTTTTCTGTAGCAAAATCATGTTTCACTTTAATATGGTGCCTGAACAGAGTGCTGCCTTTGATCTCCACTAGCAGAGCCCAGCACTTGGATAATATATCTTTCAGAGATAAAAGTAAAAATGTGTGCTAGGTGATGATGTCATGCAGTTGTGGCCACAAGCCTGGGAGAAAAGCAAACTTTCACAGGCGAGGCTATCCCAGGGATCACTAAGGGTGCTCTCTGAGCCTTTGGGGAAATCAATTACACATTGTCTGAACTGTGATTCCTGCTGTAGGAACTTAGGAACTTAATCATGGGGGCCTTCTGCAGAGGATCATCCCGATGAGTTTGGACACTGTTTTTGCTCCCTGGTGTGTCCCCCCCCCCCCCCCAACCTTTGCAATTCGCTACATTTGTGTCCAGCTTACAATTCTGCAGAGAGTCATTCGTCATCATTTGCTGGCATATCTGTCTTGAGTGCCTTAGCTTTGATCATGTTGTATTTTATACTTAACATCTGTTCTTCATTTAACCTTCTGTAATGCTGTTGTACAGAAACTATTACCTTGGCATAACAGGGGAAGAGTTTACCTGGTGACTTTGTAGCCAGTGTAAATCTGGCATATTTGTCATGGCCTGGTGAATAAATGATCCACCAGTTGAAACATTGTGATAAGCAGATCTCCCCCTGCCATTTCCTGCCTTATGGGACAGGACTCAGAGCGATCCTGTGCTTCCTCTTATGTGAGCTTCTCCTCTTTCAAAAGCTTATCTACTCCTAAATCATCCTCTTTGAATTGAGAGGACATTGTATTTTTTTGTATTTTCTCTAACTATTTCCAGCTCTATCATTTCCAGTCTTTCTCTGAGGCTTTGCTCTCTGCTTATGTATGCTGGCACTCCACCTCTGCCCCCCCAACCCTGCTCCCTTCCTCTCTCTCTCTCTCTCTCTCTGGCCTCAGGAACCCAGGAGCATAAGGCCCTGACCCCCCTCCTCCTCTGCCAACACACTAATCATCCCTAATCAGAAGTGAAATGCATTTTTCTAAGGAAGTAGCTGGAAAATTTCACAATCTGCATTTCTCCGACCAAGCTGATTAGAGAAACATTATCCTGCTTTCACAGTCACTTCCAATCTGCCTTTAATCTGTCACTTCAATCGCCTAATTATTTAGTCAATGACCTGGGGACGCAATCTTACAAAAGAATGAAATGCATGCCATATCATTTTCCCTTTCATTTATGCATGATATCACTGGTTACATGTTATGTTCCCTTGAGCTAAATATGCAAGCCTTGTTTCTGTACACGTATATGTGTCTATGTCTAGTTCTGGTTTGTGTGTGAGTGTATGCATGCTTGTGTGTTTGTGTGTGCACTGTTCAGGCATTTATTGTCCTTGCCCATCACATCCATACATGTGTGGATGTGTGCTTCACTGTGTGTCAACAGTAGCTTGTTTAGAAGCTGCTGAGCTGTGAATGCTGGCTGGTGGTAATGCAGTTTAGCCCTTAGTTGGAAGAGCCTTTAGGGAATGAGACTCTGTGGGGGAGTCATGTTATTGGAAAGGTCATGATTACAGTAGGGGGTCAAAATAACTCGCTGGAACTCTTTATACACAAGTGACTGCTATTGTGCCTCAGGGTGTCAAGAACTATATTGAGTATTGACTATATGTCACAGCAATAAAAAGGAAACCTGTTCTCCACTGGCGAATGTTCTACCTCCAAAGAGTGTGAAGTCAGGACAAAAGGTAAAAATACCTTCAATGTCAATAAGACCATCATGTTGACATGCTAATTTTGCTGCAGAGGGGAAAAGAACATTAATGTCTTTTAAGACTGCAATTCTGAATTGCTCCTAAATAGAAAAAAAATAGACTGAAGAACTTAAGAATTGCTGCGTTTTTCCCTTTTACTTCTTTGTACGTCAAACTATGAATGCTTCTTTTACTTTACCAGGAAGAAAAAAAGCTGCATTACTGACTAAAGAAGCACATATAGTCATATATATATATATATATATGTCTCATTTGCAAGACCTCTCAGACTGTATGGAAACATGTAATTCAAGCCATTGTAACCTGTATCACATAATAAAGAAGAAAGACGTTGGTATTATTCAGTGCTTACATGCTGTTGCATATTCCCTGGTTATGTTCAGTTCACTTTGAAGACAGTGATTTTTGATTGCATTATCCACTTATAGATGCATAGGTGAGAGAGATTTAAGAAAAAGGAGAAGGAGGAAAGAGGGAGGGAAGGACCTTGAACTTTCCGCAAAGCGTGGCCCACTTATAATAGTCCTAGTCTGACACAGGACCCAGCCAGCCTGATAAGGACCCAGACCCGTCCAGGGCAGCTGTCCCTCTTTCATCTTTGCCTTCACTGGATGGCAGCTCCTTCCCCTCTATTTGTGGCCGCCTCACTTCACTTATCAAGTGTGGATTCTGGAGAGCCATCATGCTTATTTGTTCCTGACACCCAATCTGCTAATAAACCTGCTTGGAAATGTGCTTTTAAAAGAGTGTAAGAAAACATTCCACAGTCTGGCTATGAGGCCAGAGTCCCACCAGCCCTTTGCTAAAGCCAGTGCTTAGCGCCTCCATCCACTGTCGCAAAACACACCATCAGAGGTCATGAACTCTGGCACTCAGAGAGCACTTTGACCATGGGAATAGCAGTGTTAAAGCCAAAACAAACAAGAGATGCAAATCAAACACCATGACATTCTGCTGGTGAAATTCCATATTTAGATGACTGGCTTCATACATTTTGGTCAGTGTCCATCCCAGTACCATGTGTATAATCTCACACTGGTCAGTCATTACAGGACTGCATTATTAAAATTGTAAATAGTCCCCACAATTTTTTTTTCTATATTTTCTAATTAAAAAAGTCTCAGAAACCATACCAAATTACATTGCACATAATGAGCTGCAAGAAGAGTCTAAGCCTGCTCAGACATAATAATTTATTTGTGTATTTTATTCACTTATTGCACAATACTGATACTCGCACAACAAATAAGAGTCATAATTTGATTCTGTATGGACTTTGTTTGTTAAAGAATGCAGTGTGACAGTTATTATTGACATCCCCAGCTGTTAAATGCAGCAGTAAGTCGACAAATCAGTCCTGATGCACTAACATTAAGGTTAAAAGTACATAGCAATAAGCATAACTTTTGTATCAGAACAAATATTGACTTCATTTGTCTGACTGGCAGAGACACTCAGTGATCAGGCTAAAATAACAGATGGTCCTGTAACAGGGAGAGAAAGGGGGGTTGCTGGAGAGAGTTGATGTGTGCGCTATTTCAGGAATGCCGGAGAGGAAACGTATTGATCGGGACACTTAGACTTGATAAGGACGTCAGGTTTAAGAGGAGCAAGGCAATCATTAAGTACACCACTGGCCACTGTTGTTCAAAAAATATATTTGCTGCTTCGCCTCTCTCCCCCCTTTCTTTTTTCTTTTTTTTCCACTTTATTTGGCTCTTTCTTGCCAGAGGTGAAAAGAAAATCTCATCTCCATCAGGCTAAATTGTGGTGGGCAGCATTATCAGTTCAAAAGACCTGGGGATTTGACAGCTCCCACTCCATGGTGATTAATTACTTCTCGACTGTGGTGGGCCCTTCTCTCCCCTCTCTCTCCCTGCCTGCTGCTGTAGTGGTGGTGGTGGCTGGAGGCAACACATGATAAGTGCTGCCTTTATTACTGGTCTCACTGGGAAAAGGCCCAGGCAGCACTGGGCTAACGCGAGCCAATCACTCCCCCATCGCCGCATGGGGCTAGGAAAGCTTGCAAGATACATGCCCTTTGTTTACTCTTTAGTGCGTAATAGAGAGGTACAGTGCTGCCAACTCTGGTTGCCATGTTGGGTTAAATAACCTCTTCTGCTCTTCAATCTCTCTTTCCATCCATCCATCCCCCCTTCACTCCCTCCCTCCAGGGTTAGAAGGGGTTTTGATCTTTTCTTTAATCACTGCACCAGACTGGTTAAGAACTACAGACTCTAGAGCTCTCTATTATCATCAGCCAAAAGGAAGAAGGACACCCCTCATCACATGCCTGATGGACAGAATTAATCAATTATGGACATCATACAGGAGAAGTCATCTATTATAACCAGTGTAATCACACAGGAGAAGTAGCTTCAATCAACCAAAAGAGACCTCAGTATAGTTAAGCACTTAGCTGTGTACATATTTGTATTACAAGCCTGTGGCAGCCTTTTTCACTGTTATTTGCATTCTGTGGTTCTCAAGGTTCTGCACACAGCTGGTCCTTGAGCTTCATGTCTCCCTGTAGGCTCCACTGTTTGGCTTGTGTGTATGAGTGGCACTTTCCCCGAGGCTGTGCCTGTTCTTGTGTGTGTGTGTGTGTGTGTGTGTGTGTATGTGTGTGTGTCTGTGTTTTTGTGTATGTTTCTGCATATGTGTTTCTGTGTGTGTGTGTGTGTGTGTGTGTCTAAATAAGCCTACATCGGAAAGCTTCATTATTGGACCTGTCAGTGCTGTAAGTCTCCCCAAAGGCAACGAGGTGGAGATGAGAGACAGAAAGACACACGGTAGGGCAGCGTGCACACACGCCTGTCACACGCCTGTCCCCAATGGTAGGCATGCAGGCCATTATGATGTCTTCCAGATGGACACATTTGTCTGTTTCCGTGAGAACAAATCTGCTAAAAGCAAGGCGAGAGTCATGAACAAGCCGTCTCTGGTGGAGTTTTATTTTGTTTGTATCTGCCATAGCAGGCTGCTGGGATGTCATGATGTATGGCATGAGAAGACACCCCCAGAGCTACGTTACATCCCTCAGATAACACGTGTTAAGATGTCAATATTGTATTAGATGCCAATGTTCTCTTATGTCCCTCTACATCATTATTGCAATGGCAATAGATTTGATTTCTATTGTGGAGAGGAGTCTATTTTTACCCTACAGTATAGGCTTATGTTCTAGAAAAATGTTTTTTTTAAACGACCGTAGCTTGTCATGTAGATTATTAGACCTAGATTTGTCCCTCCTCCCTCTTCCAATAGGAGCAGAGAGGATGAGTGTTGTCATTACAGACAAGCAAGCAAGGTGAACCTTTCCTAGACTGGGGACCTTTTCCTGGTACGCAGAATCAGAACAACCCCTTGCTGCACCTCCCCATAATCCCTGGCATTTTGTTTTGATGCTCCACAGCATGAAAATGAGGGAATATGGCAATGTTATGGCATTTGAAGTCAATATGTATTATAAAATTAATCTAGATGAAGATCTGCCCATCCCTCTAATTAGACGGGGTGACTGGAGATTGATTTTTAATTGCAAAAGTAATTACATGGAGCAGATAGCCAGTGACATTTGATTATCTAGGTGATTGATTAAAAGGCCTGGCTGCTGGGGCAGACTGTCAGCCAGCTGAATCCAGACAAAAGAGAAAATTAAAAAAGTTGTCCCGTTTGTAATCACGAATTTCAAGGGTGAAATTACAAAGCCAAACATCCCCTTGGAGAAGCCCAGCATCCTTCCACTTTGCGCCTGCCTGCCCTCCTATCTCACCCCCGCCGTCACAACACCCTCAACGCAAGACCCCCGTGACACGCTAAAAAGGGGGAAACAATGATGTGAAAAATGAATTGAGGAATTGTTCTGTTACAGACAGCCTGGTGCGTAAATGATGGGTGCATATATCTGCTTAGCAGCCTTGTCACATCATCATAGGCAGAAAGGAAAGACAGAGAGGGAGAGGAACAGACAGACAGAAAGAAGGACAGAGAAACAGAGTGAGGGAAAGCTCTTATCTCTCAGACTGCTCCTTCACTCATCTTCATCCCTTGTCATCTCCCTGCAATAGATGCCTGCACTTGTTCATTGTTGACTAAATAAACAGCTGAATAACATCTCTTTTTTTTCTGTGTGTTTGGGAAAGCCAGAAGAAATCCTTTTTCATGTTGTCTTTTTCTTCTCTTCCTCATCTGTCATTCTTGTGGGATCCCTCTCTTAGAAAATGAACAATGACAAGGTAAACCGGTGGGGGGGGGGAGGCAGGGCAGCTGAACTGTTTATGAGACTGACAAAAACTGTTTATGTGGCTGTGATGGACAGGGCTAGTGATGACAGTTGGAAATGAAATACATTCTACATGTCTACCTGCTGCATGCAAGTTAGACTATATATCACCTGGTGGGTATGTTAAGTGAGTGTACTGTACAGTCTTAAGATTGCATACTTTGGTTTTTATCTTTATTTTAGTATCAGAATTCCTAGCATTGTCAGTTTCAGGCTGAGCGCCAAAGAATAAAATTCATCTCTTATCTCTAGTCTCACCCAATAGCTAATATCATCCTACTTAACCACACTTTGATAAGCCCCCAGTGACACGCGTACACACCCACACACACAAAAGCGCATACACAGAGCAACAAGTTCTCTGTTCACAGACTTCATAACCAGGAGATCCATTTATTTCTCACCGTCGGACGTGCCTATAAATTATGCCTGGTTAAGGTATCATTTAGCCTGAACTGTTAAGCCACTTCTGTCATTTTAGTGGAAGGTTCACTCTTTGCACTTTCCATGAAGGCAACATTTATGTCTTTAATTTACAGCTCCTTGCCTGGAGGATACTCCTTGGCTTTATGAAGTGGTATTAGGGGGCCTATTTAGTTGTCATGGCAGAGAACTGCTCAGTGTGGTGCAGCCAGCAGAAGCCTGCACCTGAAAAAGGAGAGATGAGGGAGCAAAGGCAACGATTTCAAATGAGAATCGCTGTCCTTTTAACTCAAAGAGCTCTGTAGCCTGGCAGGAGCAGCTGAGCAGGGTCTTTGAAGGGAGGTAAAGAGAGAGAGAGAGGGGAGGGGAAATGAAACAGGCCCGGGCCAGCCCCTCATATTATTCCCCCTCAGGACGTACAGAGTCTATATTGGCTGAAGCAGCACGGCCCCTGGGGTCACAGCTCCTTCTCTGGCTCAGAGAGCCGCAACACTAAGAGGGACTTTCCTCTGTCTGCCTCAGAAACAGGCTGGCAAGTGTCTGCGGGTAAACCATCACACATGTGCCTCCCAGCACCAGGCCTGGGCTCTGCGGGTGAACACAAAGCAGCGGCACTTATTAAATTTCCATGAAGTTTACCGAATTTGCGGGATCAGTGGGGTGAGGCCGTTAGGGAGCCCATGCCACCGCCTGCAGCTTCCCTCTGCCACTGAAGCCCAGTGTGGTTGTGGGCCTCATCCTCCCTCCCCATCTCCATCTTCCGCCTATGTCTCTCCTTCCTCGCTTAAAGGGAAACTTTGCCGATTTTCAACCAGCTTTGTGTCATTACAATGTGGGTAGTATATGCAAATGAACAATGTTTTTCTATGAAAAAGACTAGCTTAGCACATACACTGCCCCAGTTTGTTACCTGGCGGTGCTATCAGAGTTTAGCCTAACGTGCTCAGTGCATTCTGGTTGTTGTAGGTTTTCTACCTTTTGAACAAAAAGGGAATAGCACAGTCCTTTTTCTCTTTTTTTGGTCATTTAGCACCAATGTGTCTTTATATTGCATAGACAGCCCAGTTTTATGAAAAGCATGAAAATGAGGGAATATGGTAATGTTATGGAATTTTAAGAGGTTTTCTACTGGCATGACCTTGTACCCTGCAGAACTTGCTGCCCCCATCCTACAGGGGCCCCCAGAGCAGGCCAACAATAGCTGTATAAAAGAAAATCATGGTCACATGGCTTGTAATTTGCTTTGCTTAAATTGTATTCACACAAAAGGCATTTTCAAACACTTCGACACATACTACACATGCAGAGTTACAGTCCAGTCAAACTAAATGGTCATACTGCCATTTACACATCTCAAAAAAGGAAAAATTATAGGATGTAGTTGACTTTATCCAGTGAGAAATGGAAGGCAAGTTATAGCCAACCCCAGAAATTTAGGTAGATAATCCCCTGCATGTCACGGGTAGTAATTAAATGTTCATCAGGGCTAGGACTCTTCCAGATGTGGAACCAGTTACTGAAAAAGGAGATCGCCAGGGTAAGAGAGCAGAGAGAGACTGTACATGAGTACCAAAGTGAGAGGGATAAGGTTTGGTTAGTTATGGTCTAAAGGTCAGAGAGGCCAACTTGTACAATTGTCAAGTATATAAGTTAAATTGAATACACTGTCTTGATACTTGAATGCTTGATAAAAATTTTGATTTAAAATGTATTTTTCCAGTAAAAGTTGTTTACTTGAGTGTCAACTCAATTCATAAGGCACAGTGCCTTGTTCATCTCCATAGCAAATAATTTTAATTTACTCACTCCACTTTCATAGTTTATTACTAAATCCTAAAATCTAATTTTCTTAAAACAAAAACAAAAAATTTCCAATGCTAATTGTCTAAAAATGTCTAGATCAAGAGTCTCTCTGGCACTCATCCCTAGACTCTGAGTAAATGAAACTACACTGGGAAAAGTGAACCATTTTACCCCATTAGCAAAATATTTTTTTGTATTTGTAAAATTAGTCTGGAGGGCTGAATATGAAACCAAATGAGTTGTTAGGATTAAGTTTATGTATTTAGTTTGCTGCTTCAAAGATAGCTGTTGTTCAGTACAAGCACTCTTTGCAAACTTACACAGCTATTTGCTTATAGAATTGTCATTTTGAGTTGATTGTTTTAGGACAAGGGATTATGGACAAGAGACAGTCAGCCACCTTTAAGTCAACACTTATTGAATAATTTAAATTAATATTGTATACAATAATATTTATTGCTTTTAATCACTGTCAATACATTACATCATTTTAATACATTTATTTTAAAAAATCCATATTTGTTTTGAATAATTCAATGTAAATATGAGAAGTTTATGCAATACACATGTAAATTAATATCAAGCAAGGAAATTCTAAAAAAGTTTAACAAATCTCTCCTAGGTATATAAAAGCTAAAAAATGTTTTGTCTAGTTTCTAGATAGAGGACAACAATGCATATTACTCACGCAACAGACAACCCAGGTTTAGCAAACAAGACTACATAAAGTGAGGATGTGGTCAATGCAGAGTCAGCTGCAGACGGTCAATTACGGCAAGTGGCAGCCATATACAAATACTTTGCTTGTGTGTGCATAAATAACAGTTTATTCCCATGTTGTTGTGTCTTTTATGTCCCAGTCTAAACCAAGACCAAATACCCAGGTTCTGTTGCCGTTTAGAGGCCAGCTTCTGTGTGATTCAGCACACTACTTTGACTCTGCAATGAAAAGATATACACAGACAGCCATACTATGATTGCAGGTCAGGAGAAAACAGGCCACAACATTTTCCAGGTGCAGATCTGTGCTGAACTGTGGACATCATTGTAGGTTAAACAAGGCTGTGTTTATTTAACCAGCATCTTTCATCATTCTCACTCATGAATTCTAGTCACAACCACTGTCTGGTTCTCTATGTGCTGTTGCAGATAATGCAAAAAATAGTAGGAAAAAAATCACAAAATTTCCTTGTCATGTAACAAGCAAATTTTCTGGCTACCCAGTGTGTCAAAGGACAATCTTTTGAAAGGAGGACAAATGTAGAGTCAGTTGTGACCTTAAAGAGCGCATGGGCCCGGCCTGTTAGATCTAGATGGAGATGAGGTGTACAAGAGTGTCCCATTAGCTCTACCTTTTCACTGCTTTCCCTCTCTGGGTGATGCTGGCCATACTCCAAAAGGACTATGTTTCGATCCCAGGGCCTGATAAAGTCTGGCCCGTTGATGGGCCTGATGACATCTGCACTGTCCGTCTGTGCTCCCAGACAAATGCAACCCAGGAAGGTTAGTGCTGACCCTTCAGCCCCTTATCAATCAATTACATTTGGCTTTGTCAGATTAATTGTATGGAATTGTTTGCTGCAGATAGGAACCAGGTAGATTCTGGATGGGGGTAGGGCCTGTGTGATTGTTGGTGGATTGTTTTTATGTGTTTACCCTTCCCTTTTTTACACTTCCTCGTTTGTGTGTTGTTGTGCCTCTTTTTGTAGATTTAAACTGTGTTTGGACAAAAATTCAAAATGTTTTGTCATAAAGATATCAATAATGCTGTCTCTCACAGTGATTTAATACCTGTGAATGGTGAAGTTTTCATATAAAAATGTTTCCAAAGTAGATTTAAATTATGATTGATTATGTATTTGAGAGTAGTTTTGACAAAGCTAGCCGGTTTGTGTCCACAAAGCTAAAAGAGGGCACCCTTTGAATGCAGAATTTTCACTTCTGGGTGAGGCAGTCAGTCCAATGCCAGTGAATACACCCATCCACCTTCTTTGCTTATGAAAAGCTGGATTAATTACGTAATGTTCAGCTCACTGTGGCTAATAGCTGATAATGATGTGTGAGAGGTGTGTCAGACGGGAGAGCGTACTGGACTGCCAAGTGCTGTTGGACCCAGGTCAGGCTGCGTTCATCTTACTAATGAGATGTCACATGGAGAAGATGGAGCGACCAGAGTGACCAAGCGGTCATTGCAAACTAATTCCCCTCCAGCTTTGGATTGTACAAACAGTCCCAAATTCAGAGAGGAGCTTGTATGGCCTGCCAACTGACCACATCACTCTGAGGGTTCATTTTTCAGAGGGGTATTTGGCTGTGGGGAGACAGCTAGGTCCGGTTTGGCCCAGCAGCTGTGTCATTTGTAGTCCAGAGAAGTTAACGGTGGGCCTGTGGTCCTTATTGGTCTACTGAGTGCAGCCAGTGATCCAGTCTCCCATTTAGTCCTTAGCTCCACTATGAGGAGATGAGTTGAGGTTAAATCAACACTTGTCTCCTCCTTCTGAACATCTAAATCTGCAGTAGAGAGTGAGATGTGCTCCTCCTTTCATCCACCCCCTCGGGCTAGCCTCGCTTCTCTTAAGTTCTCTGCTGCATTGCCAGTGGGTCAGGTTGATCCCCCCCGTCATTGAAACTCATTCGGGGGGCATTAAAGTGTAAACCAGATGAAAAAACAAAGGGCTTAGGCAAATCAGATGGCTCAAACAACAACAACAAACGCACACTCTGTAATCTGCTTAGGGAAATTAATGAGGGGGAGCCCCCTTGGCCAAGGTGGATAATGATCCTGGACCACAGGGATGAGAGGCTGCAGTGGATCAGGCAGAAGGTGAGAACGGGTAGGGGGGATTAGAGACGGACTCCCACCAGAATCAAACAGGACTCTGCCAAAGGGATCCCTCCCCTCCTATACCCAAACTTCAAAAACTCCAGCCTAAGCTGGAAGTAGGTGTCTGTAATCCCCTCTGTGGCTGTAGATCTATGCGGCCAACTCAGGCCCAGCTTTCATCCTGCAGCTTGTTCGGCATGCTCTCCCTCCATGTCCTGGGAACGTAAACTTTTGCACTGTGGCCCCCGTGCAGATCGCAGGGATCTGCTGGCTCATTACCTCTTCATTAGCGTGCTTCATCGTTGACTGCCAAGAGGATCAGACCATGCGTGGAGTCTAGCTGCACAGACTGCTTGTGGGGGCCAGAGACCTGGACGTGGCAGCCAGATGGATGGATGCATGCTACTGGAAACACGAGTTAGCAGCCTATAGATCTTTGCGCTGTTGGAAGGTTCCATGTCACCAGTGAACTTTTCTTTGTGTGACACACATTTTAAAGGACCCATTTGTCCCTAGCAATGTTACTTCAATAGATTCTGCCGAAAAATATCCTGTCATTATACCTGTCCATTGCTCCTGCATGGTTGTCCAATTGAATCATCTGAATGGAATGGAAGGATATTTCTTACATGTATATATACATTCCTATTTATTAGATTCTCAGACTTAGTGTCAAAACTGTCACTTACATCCTCTGGGTATGTTTTGACATACCTTTGAAATGTGATGCCAGATGCCACTTAGAGTTGGATTTATCTGCCTCTGCTTTTCTTTCTTACAATTCATAGAATGCGGAATGATTTAAAGGGAGGTGTGGAATTGAGAAAATAAGCAGACTTTGTAGTGCTTAATGGGGCCCAAAGCTCACTGTTTAAGCCCTCCCCTGCATCCAAAGCAGCCACAGTCAGGAGCCAAGCTTCATGAAGCCAAGTCTCATCAACCACTCTGCCATCCTCTGGTGTGATAGTGGCAATACACACATACACACACATATTACCAGCAACTTGCATTCAAAATTATTGTAAAGGTATGTCAAGACATGGCAAAATTGATCAGAGTTGGTGAAAGATGATCTAGGGTGGAATCATGCTTGCAAACATTTAAAATATGTAGGATACGCTAGATATGTGGGGTTGTCATGGGAAAACAGGAAAGAAAATTAAAAAGCATCATGTAAATGTCAAAATATATGTGAAAATCAGTTTTATGCCATTTGTTTTGATTGACAGCTGACCTGTAACAAATTGTCCAGATTAACTTACCTCAATTTTCTATTATTCTAAGTTGGTTAGATCCATCACTAAAAATTATTTACAACAATCTTTTGACCCTGACTTGACTAAAGGTGCTTGAATAGTTATTAGTAATAGAGTATAAATCAATGAAAAATAATACTTAAATAGCTGCAAGTTTATCTGTAACCTGACTTTTCTCTGTTGTCGCCTTCCTCTTGCTTTGCTGCTGGTGTTATCCCTGCATCTAAATTATGCAGTTCCTTATCTGACAGTCATTTCCAAGGCCATGAATGCAGTGTGGCCCCATGTGGTTATGGCCAGGTGTAAAAGCTTGACCTCTCTGTAGGGCAGTAGAGTGACTTTCATTAGAGCACCCACTGGCTGCTTCCCACTGAGCTCTCTCATAGATTTAACACTGCGCCTGCATACAAGATGAGAGGGAGGGTTAACATAATCCAATAAGAACCATTAAGGGGAGATGTAAACAAGGACATGTATGAGTATTATAAAATAACTCAATACAAAAAAAGTACCGTTTTTATATTTTGCAATACCTATCATGCATTATATTTTCCAATATTTGTAATAGAGGCAGGTAAGTCAGGTGTTTTAAAGATAACATAACACAAACTGCAGTAGATATTGTGCAGAAAATGCAAGCATCACCTTTGTAGCCTGGATGGCTGACAGGGCCCACTGTGTGAACGTTTGCACGCACAACACACATTTGATACAAGCTGAATGCACACATACACATTTTGAATGCCTCTGGATTTCCCAGCATGCTCACTATTGCCTCCCACCCGGCTGGTGTCGTCACGTTCTCTTTCATACGCGGTCACAGTTGTTTTTGATATTTTCATCTACTAGCCAGAGGACATTTATCTGCGGGAGCGTAGTGGCTGGAGAGCCTTTTTTTAAATGTTAACAATTGCCAGGCCACAACATGAGCAGCTCGCTAATTAATCCATCCAACACGGCCCCACAGTTGTGCTGGAGAAACTCAAACGATTAATGTGTGTCATTATATTGTAATTGCATGGTAATTATACATCTTATATACAAGGCACACACACAGAAACACACCTTTTTTCAGCCCTAAAGGTAGGTATATTCCACACTGCTACTGGAAGCAGATTAAGGTCAGAGATTGTTTCTCCATGGAGAATAAGAATTAAGTAGTATCAAAATATTCTCTTAGCTTCGTCACAACTTCATGTGTTCAATTTCTTTGGTTTATTGTTTGTTTTATGATACAATTTCACACGACTGGGGCTTAAAAATGAGTAGATAATAAAGATGAGGATAAAAGGAAGGAAAAGATGCCACTTGGTTGCTATTGAGGAACAAATATTTTAGTATTGAGCTAATGTGGAAACTGCCATCCATATTCATCTTATAATATTTTAATTTGCTTTGTTTAATTTGTTTTGGTTGATTGATTAATAAGTTGATTGAAATGGCAGGAGGAGCTACGGATCTGACAAGATGATGAAACTTCAGGGACAGATGCATGTTATTTCTCTACTCTGGCATATAAGCATACTGCACGTACGCATTTACATTGGATTGCAGGAGTGTGTGTTGGTACACATATGTGAGGAGGAACGGAAAGATAGATGGAGTGAGAGAAGAGGAGCATTTGCCTATTTCAGCTTGAATAAACTAATCTGCTGTGCAGTGGGCTCACTGGTGGCCCCTACTGCGGCGTTTCATGAAGACATATGGGCCTAAAGAGCACTTGATGTGGCTGCCACCGCCTTGCTTGTCATCCACAATTTCACCTGCCCTAATCCCTGCTTTAATTTACTCCACTCTAAGGCAAGCAGTGACTAACACTGTCCTCGGGGGTCCTTTCACTTATGCCACCGGTGACAAGGAATATGCAAAGGTACAATTTCTCACCAGGAAGGGTGACAGAGAGCAGTTCCGCCGGGGAGCACACCTCCCATTTCTGAGCATCTTTTAATGTCACTCACAAGAGCACTTTGCAGTTGCAAACTATTCTTCAGAGGCCGCTTTATTAACATGTTGATCCAAGGGGTCATTAGGTGAAGATTGTTTGGCGCAGAGGATGCGGCTATTGATTTGCTGAGAGATAGACTTCGCTGGAAAGTTTGTGACAGTGGAGAGAGAGACTACAGAGACTAATTCTTCAGACTCAATCTAAACTGTTTTCAACCCTTTTATCCTTTTCTTTTGCCTTATTTTTCTCACTCGTCTAATTTTCCCCTGGAATGCTGGGAGGGAGAGGAGCCATTGACGGGCACAAGTAATTGCTATCAGTCTGTCATTAGGTTCTCTCTCTTGCTCCCTCTCTATTTTTTTCTCTGTCTCTCTACACAGGCCTGTGCTCAGCATTGCTTACAAATAAGACACTTAGGAGACGACTGGAATTTGCTCCCCAAAAGCTGTGATGTATTGGATTTTTTACGGTCAGAGCAGCTCCTCCAACCGCCTTTTCATTCTCTGTTGTCCTGAGAACCATTTTCTCTGTCTTTGCTATATTCACTCTCTCTCCCTCTCTGCCCTCTCCTCTCTGCCTTTCAGGGTATCATTTGCAATTTAATGCTTACCTGGGGTGAGCCTTGACAATAGCTTCCACCATGAAATGGCCCAGGCCCTGCCTGCATGCCTAATGAGGTTGATGTTGAGCTATTTAGGTCATTTTCCCTTTACAATATCTACTTAATGCAACTCCATGGGAGTGGATTGTTGGAACGGTTAAAGATTCTATTAAGTCTTTACAAAAGCCATTCCATTCTGCTGTCCACCACATACTACCAGGGGCACTGCTCTACTTCACTTTTGCTTTGTGCGAGGCTGTCGCAACAAAGCATAGCAAGGAGGTGCAATGTTACTCTGGAGGGTCACCCTACTAATATCTCTCCAATATTTGGCAGTGTGGTTTTTTTGTATGTGAAAAGGCAAACATCCAGTCAATCAGCAGTTCCTTTTGTAACATATGAAATCTGGATTGAGCTGGTAAATTCATATTAATCATCGCACAAAATGATCTGCCAAAACAGACGGCCAACACCAACTATTAATCAGAGCAGAACCCGTGACAGCCTTTGGAATCGGAAGGGAAGGAGTCGGAGGGGGGGCCTCTTTGAGAGAGTACTTGATATGAAAACTGTGTTGTTGTGCTTTGTACCAGCCTGTGGGAGTTTTTAAACAAGCCCATATGGTGGTAGCCACCAGCTTTGGAGAAGACGGGTGGGTTGGGGGGTTAGCCAGGGCCAGGATTTCACACAGTCAGTATTGAGTGGGATTGAGGAGGCGAGCTCTTAAGCTGTCTTTTCAGGCACAGCAAAAGCCCTCCATCTGGCCTCCCCTAAAACTCAGGGCGAGTTTACTCAGCTCCCTGTCGGCTGATTGGGCCTCCTGAAGCAGAAGTAACAGCATCAATAGTGTAAACCCTTGCCACTTGAGAGTATTACATTTCTTTTCATGCTTGACTTAATCAAAAGTGGGGAAGTGAAATTTACACCTTTTTGATGTTCTTTTTTCCCCGCTCACTAAGAGGGGTGATCTTAACCCATTTGATCTTCACAAGCGCCCACTAAATGGCCAAATATGCCAAGCAGACGGAAGCAGACGGTTGGCAGTTGCCAGTTTGCGCAGGGTCACTGTTGGAGCACTCCATGTGGCGGGGCAGGCAACCTCACAGAAGGCTCCAGTCTTCACAGAGTCCAGCCAAGCTTCTGTCTGGAGCCCCACTGTCCCTCGCTCACTGTCCGCACCCAGCCAAAAATCAATCCACTCTCATGCTGATTCTCTCTGCTCGGCCTGAGCCAGTGTGAGACTTGTGTCGATTGAGCAGCATCAATTGAACACTGTAACTGGGGCTTTATAACAAAACGGATAGACAAAAAGCACCAGCCAAGTGTCAACGCTATGATGTGTATATTTGATGGCATTAGCATGGCTTTGCAGAGTCACTATCTAGTTTGCATGCAACTGCACATCACATCATGTACACACCGACAGATTGAGCCATCATTTGGTAGTTTGAACTATCTGAAAATTGCGAGCATTGTGCTTCTTATCACTGTTATTTAAATAAATGACCATCAGATAGCAGAGGTAGGGTTAACCCAGCAAAGGGCAGACTGGCTTTGTTTGGTGAATAAATGTTTTGACTATAGTAACCTCACTAATCCAAGCTGTTGACTGGTGCTGCAGCAGAGGGAGCTGACCTGGGGATGTGTGAAGATTCCCCTCAACAGGAATCTGGAGAGAGCAGTTGCCGGAGAGCAGCTAGCCAGTGACAGTTGCTCCAGGAGCCTGGCTTTAATGAGTGTGTGATGTCTGGAGTCTTTAGCTCACGTTAAGCCCAGGCTAAGGCCAGGATCTGACTGATGGAGCCCTAGGCCTGAGTACTGTGGAGCTGTGTTTGCACCTCTTAATGAAGCTGGGGGCCGACGACATTGCCTGGCCCTCCGCCTGCCCTTCCTCTCTCCCCAGGACCAGCCTTGTGCCAGCCAAGACTGCAGCAGAGACCCACTCCATTAGTTCCTGTTTATTTCCCAGGCTTCCAAACCCTACACCCTTAGTCATCATGTGCAGCAATTTTCCCCCCTCCCTTTTCTTAAACTGTTGTTGGTTATTCATTTTGGTCCAATTTTCTCACTCACTGTTGTAGGCAAGACATGAAAAAAACTGAGATAATTAAATGCTTGTGCCCTGTGGAAAACAATGTTTTCCCCCTCTTTGTGTTGAAAATAAATTACCATTACAGTGCCTGGGTTGCAAAAATGTGTGTCTGTGTGTGTGTGTGTGTGTCTCTGTGGGTGTGTGTGGAAGGAGTTTACTTGGTGTCAGCATGAAAAGAAGGGGCCCCCATCAGGCAGCCAAAATCCTGCCGAGGAACTTGTCTGGGATCGTGATGTTCCGACAGCTCCACTGTGACAAGATACATAGTTTCCATTCAGCGACAAGCTTCTTATTGGTTACTATAGTTTCACTAATGCCCAATTGAAGGCGATGCCTAATCTCGACAGAATGGGTTAAAAGGTGCCGATGTCCAGAGCCACAAAACCACATGTTGAGAGTCAAGGGACCAAGGCCCCACAAAGCACAGCTCCTCCAGCTTTGATGTGGCACTATCAGGGGCAGGAGATTGAAGAGAGTGGGGGAAGAATACACAGAGGCCCCCGCAGCATACAAACCCCTCGAAGAACTCGCTGACAATGGCAACTGCTGAAGAGCGGGTCAGGGCCTCACAAAAGGTGGGGCATCTCAGGAAGAGACGCAGCACCACTTCCTCCTCCTCTTCTTCCTCCTCGACCATCACCACTGTCATCATCATTGCTGTCACTTTTATTGCCACTGTCACCATTTCTCTCATTCGTTAAATCATTAACACCATCCTCATGATCGTAATTGCCTCACAGTTTGCTTTGCTTATTGCAAAACATTATTGCATCATGTGTTTTTCTCTCTCCACCCAGCCTGCTTTATCACACACACTTGTCTGTACACTTTGCATCAGTGCTGCAGTGCTCCTGAGTAGGGAGTTAGAGATGGAGCAGTGAAAAGGAGGAGAGTAGAATAAACAAGGAGGAGAGAAACACAGGATAAGGAGTGAGGAGCCACTGGTGTGTATGCTGAGGGGTGCTATGTTTAAGGCTCTCACATTTCAAGTACTATGCTGGAGTAGCCTGTGGAGGGCAGGGTGTGTGTGTGTGTGTGTGTGTGTGTGTGTGTGTGTGTGTTGGGGGGGTTGCTCTCTGTTTCAATAGACTGCCGCTCAATGGCTCTGAGGAGTAATTGAAAAGCTAATATTGTTCAGCATATCCCAGGGATTACGTCTTATTGTAGTAATAAGTATGCAATACTGCAATGTTTATTTTTGGTCAGGCTTTGTTGCAGCCACTAATTGGTGCTGAGTGTGAAAATGTGGAGTGCGCATTACCATGGCTGAGTCATGATGGCACAAACAGTCCCGCAGTAATCACTTGCACTGTGTTATCTTTGGAAAGTATCTTGGCTGAAAATCAGACCAGCAGTCAAAGACACGATCGATGGGCATCGTTTTACAAAAGCGTTGAAAATTAGTCTGCAAATATGTTTGAAATGTGTGCTTATGTTAGTGACGCTGTAAAATAAGCAGGGTTGACTGGTAAAGCATCTGCTTATGATGTTTATCTCACAAACATTGTTTGCCAGCTGTTTGCAAGCCCATTCATTTATTAGACAGACATTAACATTAGTGTTAAAAAAAACCTCACTCAGCATTGCTCTGTCGTCCACCACTGCCATATCTCCCCTCATTGTGCAGTTTATGGCAGATTTTAAATCAATTAAGTATGTAATTTGTAACAACTGCTGAGACTGGTTCAGGCCTAAACAATGGCAATGGGATAACTGCCCTTTAGTGAAGCATCAATGGGCTTACAATGTGCTGAATTAGCTGGCATATTAATGACCAGCCGCAATACCCCTCCATTCTCCTCACCCAAATCTGCTTATGCAAATGGCCCATGAATCCAGTTCAAATGAGTCTCTTTTAAGTGAGGCCTGTACCCATCCACACTGGGGAATGTGAGAGAAAGTGACATGAGAAAAGTTAGGGACACTTTTTTTTTTTTTTTTTGTGATCCAGATCCAGTTAGCATGTACTAGCATGGTAGGGGTTGTCGAGTCCATAGGGTTGCTCCACGCAGAGGGGGCAGGGAGTGGGTTAATCCAGCCAATTGTGGCTGTGTGTTTAAAATGTGGTTTTCAGCAGGGGGGAAAACAGGACCCATCCAAGTTCATGCCCCTGTGTGAAAGAGAGGAGAAAGGATGTGGGGTTCGAAGATGAAGGAATAGAATAATCCCCTTCACATTTGTTAAAGGGCCACTGGTCTTTTGTGTTGGCCAAGACAAATTTAAAAGGCGATGTCATAATGGTTCAATTGCAATGATATCTTTGAACACAATAGATGTGGCTTCTTTCCACGAACAACTTAAAGCCCCATTGTTCCTATTATTGGGTGAGATGTTTGGATACATGCGTACACTCTGAATGAGAATAAGTTGTTGTAATACAACCTGTTATAAAATATTGAGCATGATTACACATGTTGTGGTCTCATGAATGATACAGACATAGTGAGAAAGAAAGGAGGGATACCTCTTGATGGTGAATGTGATTTCTTTCCCATACAACAAACATGTTTGCCAACCTGTAATGAATTAATTTAGTTTTACAATGACTATTTTTCTTTTCTTTGGATGACAAAAAAAAACAAAAAAAAAAACAATTTCCCTTCTTGACCTCTGTTAAAACTATTTTCAGGTGAAATGTCTTTGAACATGTTTGGTTTTCATGTTTGTTTTCTTTGGAGCTTTGACTGACTTTGTTCCTGACATTAGTGATGATGTATATGTTGGATATAGGAGTGGAAATTCTTGCTGGAGTTAAAAGGCCTCTTGTTCTCACATTTCCATTTGGGGTGAAAGTACAAGCCCCATAGTAAGCACTTTAATATGCCGAATAAATAAGACATTTATCACCACTAGCAGCCCCCCTGTTGGAACAGCCTTTCTTTACAATGCCTGACATCATGTGTTTGCCTGCATTTCCCAACAACTGTTGCCTGTGTATCTAGAGGCTTAATGTTAAGTTTATCCATGAAGTGCACATTCAACACACTGTTAACTCTCACAGGGAGTTGCCAATTAAACACAAAGCCTTAATTTATAAATCTAACTCTCTAAGTACTTGTAATACCCAATTGAGTGGTATTATTTATTATTGCAGGATTCTTCATGCGCTTGCTGGGAACAGTCCAAATTCTGGGAGGCTGTATGCCAGAGACAGAAGCAGTGAGAAGGTTGACATCCTCATGCTCACTGTTGGGCAGGGAGGTCATTTCACCAAATCTGAAAACAAACAGAGGCTAAATAGTACATGCAGATCTTAATTTTAAACTACTTGCTTACACCTCATTAGGACATCACATGTAAAAAGAGACATAAATGTATAAATTATAATTGAATCACTTGACTTTAAAATAACATACATATTTTATTTATTTATTCATTTTGTCAGTCAGTCACTCATTATATTGATATTTTGTCCATGACTGCTCAGCAACAGTCTGAAATAAATAATAGCAACTACTAAAACAAAGAAGAGTAATAGGTCTTCAGTATGATTCAGACACTATGAAAAAGCAAAAGCAAAACAACTCCCCTCTAACTTCTGACCCACACCTCCTCCTCCCCATCCATCTTGGCACTGGGGGTGTTGGACGCCGACCTCTCAGTGAATTTTCCCTCCTTAAAGAAGCTCATAATGGCTGTGTGAAGTCCCTAAGAGGGAGTGTTCCACTAGGTGACAGATTCTTCCTGTCCGTGAAATTCCCCCTGCGATAATTTGTCTTTGTGCTGATGGGCCCGTAGCTCCACGCGACATGGGTTATGGCAGCGAGGGCGGGACCGTCCTCATCACCTGCCATCTCCGTGGCCCTCTTGACACCCCACACACATAACCCCCCACCCACACCCACACACACTCCATTCTCCTGTCCTCCCTATCCCACACCCCCCACTTTCATCTCTCCAGCAGGAGCTGTCTCCTTACTGGCAGAGCAACCAAATAATGGAGCTTGTCACAGGCCTTGTTCTTTGTGTTTTTCAGGGCCCAAGAAAAATGCAAACACTCTATTGTAGTCATTAGTTTTCCCATCCTTTCTGCTGGGGCTTGTGGGTGGGGGCTTTGACCTGGTTCAAAAGGGACTCGGGGAGGAATTGGGCTTTTTAGAGAAAGTGAATTCTTGATGTCACATGCTTGGTGTGTGTGCATTATGCATTGTGAGTGTGCTTGCTTGTGTATGTAGCTATACTGAATATGTTCTTGAGTGCATGTTTCTATGTTAGATATACACTACCAAAATAATTTGTCTTTTGGTGTGTACATAACTCATTATTTAAAATGCTATTATGGCATGTTGGTTTGGCCGGACAGATTCCTGTGACATGCATCGATGAGATCAAGTGTTTCAGGGGTCCCCAACAGAGGTGTAGGTCAGGTGGTGGGTGTTTGAACCAAGCTCCAGGGGTCCTGGAGGAATTTAGGAGCTGCTGAAAGATAGAGAATGTCTGCTATGGTCATCATACAGCTCTATAAAGCTGAAAAACAGCCCTGACACTTGTGAAAAGTGCTTTAATCACTGCATTTTTTTTAACCACAGAATTTTGACTTTTCCTTGTGTAAATGTTACCAACAGAAGGCAGTGGCAGCATATTTATTCATCCATTTATAAATACAAGGTTTTTTAATTTTAAAGTGTTTGTGGAGAAGAGCATTCAGCTAATGCTTTATGTTGCTAAAATTTGCATGAAGTAACTGTTTGCAAATCAGATTTTACATCATGAATTTTTGCCATTGCACAGCTCTGATCAAAGACTTTACTGACAAATTTACTTGGATTTTAACCTCTGTATTCAAATCCATCATCCCACTTAGTCCATTCAGTGTCTGGTGTAACATAAAAAGCCTTGAACAGGCTTAACAGGTCTAAAAAGGAACCAGACACAGTGTTTGCTATTCTCTGCCAGTGCTGTTATTATATTGTGTGGATGCTTGTAGAAACAAACCATTTGGGCCTGATTGAGAAGCTCATCAATAGGCAAGGGTAGACAAAGAGGAAGCCCATGCTTGCTGCCTTTGTACTCACTTTAAATTCAGCTCTTATCTGGAATGTACCAGCTGTCCACTGTACACAAAAAACTGCTGCCTTTCCCAAACCTGATCCTGGCATTTGCACTGAGTGACGAGGGACTGGGGAAGTGCAGGCCCCAGGCCCCTAGGGTTTGACTGGGGGCCCCTGGGAAGAAACTGATGGACAGGAGTGGAGGGGAGTATAGCAACAGGCTGGCACTCACACTGGGCTCTGTATGGGTCTGAAATGGAGCTAGGCGTGTGATTCAGTGTGTGTGTGTGCTGGCGTTTGCATATGCAGGTGTGTGTGTGTGCACATGCATGCACTAGCCTGTATAAGTGTCGTATTTCTGAGTGGGGTTTCTAGATATTCAAGGAAGTACTTTCAAAGAAGCATGTCTAAATATAGCCATGAACAAACAGTGTCATATTTACACACAACACATGTACATGTACACTGCTCAGCAATCAGACTCTTAGACCAAAGCTAGAGCCCCTTACAGCCTGATAACCTAAAGAGCATGATAGATGATGGCAGGCACTTTGAAGTAAAGCTTATCTAAATACAGCATAAAGAACTGCCTTTAACATACAAGCTCCCTATTCAGCAGGACAGTCAATAACACATACCTAAACTTCCATGTAGGATTACCACTTGTCAATATGAGCTCTGGGAACATGTCCCCATCACAAATTGCTGCACTGTAACACATTTAAAGTCATATAATATGAAAGGGCATTTGTGTGTATATGTGTAGATGCTTTGCCTTTGTTTGTTGCTCATTTTCCTGGAAGCACAGTCACTCTGGCTCATGGCTCTATAGATGTGTATTTGTTCACAGTTCATTTGATGTTGTTATCTTGTATTAGCCACAGTATTCCTCCTCGTCTGTAGCTAGTGCTCTGCAGAGCCCTCGGGTTATAGGCCCTCGTTTCACCCATCTTACTAAACGACTTAACCAAACTAATGAATTACCCAATTAATCAGAGCAGGACCCTCTCTCTGCCCTTAAGTGCTCGTTTATAGAAGGAGACTGCCCCTTTGACCTCTATCCCTCTAGGGCTGTTTCAACCAGCTATACTGCGTAACATTAAATAAATATAATTTCAAGGCCATATTAATTCCTCCCATACCCATCTTTAAGTAATAAGTCACACTTACTGTATGCATTCTAGGTTGTCAATAGATACATACTGTATGTGTGTGTGCACGCCCGCTCAAAGTAGGCCCATGTTGGTGTGCCTCTGTATGTGTGTTTAATCCATTTAAACCAAGTCCAATTCAGCCACTTCCTCTCTCCGTTAACCTTATCTGTAGCTGCTGGGGACAAAAATCATTTGCGGTAGAGTAAAATGACTGAAAATAATGGGGAAATATCAAGTGCATCTTTTTGCTCCCCCATTTATTCCACCCGCTCTGAGTGAGCTTTATCGGGCCTAACACATCGCAACATACCCCCTCCTTTTTTATTTTACTTAGATTTTATTTTGCCCACTCAAACTTTTCATTTTCTGACAGATTGAGGCACGCTATTTAACAGTTTTATTCATCTGTGCCTGCAGGCAGGGACTGACGTTACAGTCAATAAAAATGGGAGAGCTTTGCAGGCACCTCTTCTTCCCCCTTCCCTTTGTGTGCAAAGTGGCAGCCGTGGATTTAATCGAGGGAGAATGTTGTGATTACTTAATGGTTTCCCAGGCAGCCATGGACTGGAGAATTAAATTCCGCATCTGCTTTCCAAGGCGTTAATCTCCTCTCCTCACATTCCGCCTGTTATGATGTGCACACAAGAGATAATGTTTAAACCGACTAAAGCAGGGTAAACCAGCGCAGGCTGTTATTGGCTTTATAATTACATAATTAACTTTTTGTTTCTAATCGTTACGGAGGTAATGGCTCCGCTAAAACGGGGGGCATCTGCCGAGCAGAAAAACCAAATCAAAAATCAATAATCCATAGAATGTCATTACAGTAAGTGCTTAGTCTTGAAACACAAGAGAGAGAGACACAAAGATGGTGCAAAAAGGGAGAGCAGGTTTGTCTCCTTTCTTCTCCCTTTTCTTCTCCTTTCCTCCTTTTCCTGTGCGGTAAATGAATCTCATTTGGAGATGAGAGTGTTATCTGTGGGAGAGGAGGCCCAGCAGCTGTGGGGAGCAGCAGGGTATCAGGCTCTGCCAGGTGCATGGCAGGAGAGAGAGAGGGCCAAGCGCCACCGTAAATTACACCTGGCCTCCCAGCACCGCTATTGTAGGGCGATTGACCTGCTCCAAATGAATTCCATTTTCTGCAGGTCCCTCCTTATTTCTAATTTACATTGTGATCATATATGTCTGAAAAATGATATCATAAAAAAGATGAATGTGCTAATTACCTCTCCTCTTATCTCTCCCTCGCCCAGTGCTCACCCCTTTGGACTTACTCCTCGCAGCATGTAAGTATGTCACTTATTTCATTGTGACAGGCGTAATGTATTCACAAAAGTGCACCATAAATACAGGCGTTCAGGTTGGCCACCTTGCACTCACATCGGGGGCCTCACAATGCCATGCCTGCTCAAATGAATGGCGAATTGACAAACATTTCTGGAGCCAAATTACCCCCGGTGTCACTGTGAAATTAGGTTCTTGACCTGGCCTCTGATGCATGCTTATATTTCTACATATTTTCCCCATCGATTTTCATGCATGGCGTCTGGCCATTGTGGTGTGAGACGAAGCTCCCTATGAGAAAGGGGTTAGGGGTATTTTAATACACCTGTGAAATGAGACTCTACGCGTCATGAATATGCTAAAGTAGAGCTGTCACAGCACTCAGAGTGATATCCCCTCACCTCTGCCAGATGAGCTGAGAGGGGGAATAACTGACTTCTACTCTGAGGGATAGGGAGACCAAGCTTATGCTGCCTGCCAGTATCATTTTAACAAATAGGCTTATTAACAGTTCAAAGGCCAAGGACGACAGCAAGGTTATGCAATACCGATATATGGGAGAATATGAGAGAAATATTGAGTTGGCTGATAGGTGTTCATTGTGTGTGTTCCCGTTTCATTACCACACATCCTTGTCTGAATGTCTTCTATGTCCAGCCATCAGAAAGATGGCTTCCTCAAGTGTTTATGTCTCCTCACCTTGGGATGAACTTGTAGTCTGCCTGTCAACATCTGTTTGCTTAAGATTTCACCTTACAAATTACTTTGACTTTGTGTGTGTCTCTGTCTGGGGTGTTTTTTTTTCTCTGCATCTGCTAGGCTCTTCAAGCACACATGCGCGATCATTTGCCTCTGTATTCCATGACACTATGCTTTGGCACTTGACCTCCTGACCTCATTCCCAGACTGCTATAACCACCCCTTGGAGCCCAGCATGGACAGCAATATAATGGTAATTCACTGAGGTCACTGTTGCTAACCTATATTACAACAAACCTCCCAAGAACATATGAAACGATGTTCAGCAGGGTTAGTGCATGTCTAAAAAGAGAGCAACCATTCCTAAATTCATGTACTTGTAGTTCTCTTTTTTACAATATTATTTCCTGTATATTCTAACTACTTATATTGTAGGTTAGTCTTTAAATTAAGAAGGATATATGCACAGCGTACTGTCCATATAAGATCCCTTAAGTAATAACTTCGATTTATTACCATCAGTATAGTCAGTATCTTAACAACAAATCACTGTGAATTCAGTGCACTTTGTGACTGAATTGATTCTGATAATGACTACTACAAGAAACACCTTATTTTATTTTAACCTAGAAACTCAGTGACAAAGTCTTATTTTCACCTCTGAAACTTTTGAAGGAGAGTACAGCCTGGCGTGACAAACAAGCCTTTCCTTAGAAATACCTCATTTTGTGTGTAGCCATTACCCTTTGGTGTCACATTTGGCATTTGTTTTAAGTTGAGTCTTTTCAGGCACAAAGGCACTATCTCTAGCTGTAAAAGCCTGTGTGAAACGCTTTGCTTAACCTGCTGACACAAAGGAACCACTTAAGCCGTTTTCCCCTTCATCCTCTACAAGCGCAATGACTCACTTTCCATTTGAAATCAATAATGGGGGATGCCGGTGACCGAAGGTAACCGCAGTAAGAGGACATACAGTATATACTGAAAGATATCAACACCAAAAGGCCACCAGGTGCATTCAGCATATGACACATGCAAGTTGCGGAACATACCTGTGTGTATATATGTGCATGCATACATATGCTCATGTGTACATTTGGGAGTGGAACTATACATGTGCCTATGTATCTCCAGCACTTGTAAAACTTGACTCAAAGGGCCCTTCTCCTTTTAACCAACTAAATTCCCAGAAGAGCTTTGCAGACCTGTTGAAAGAGCACCAGAGGCTGGTGGGGGAAAAGCAGACCCAGTGAGCAATGCTGCCCTGGGGGGCTGGCGGTCGATGCTGGGTACTCCCTCAGCCCCCTGAGCCTGCATGGATATCTGGAGGGTGTGAGGCCACCTGGCCAAAGTCGGGAGTGGCAGTGATTAATTCACCTTGTTTAGGGTGTCGTCATCGGAATGAGACGGACGAGGGCTCAGGATGATGGATGAGGGCCGGAGCAAGGGCTGATAAGACATGGGCCATGAATCTGTTCTACATCATCGGCTCCTTTGATCACTGACAGAAGTTCAGAGATGGGCCTGTGCATCTGTCCTAACAAACAAAAGCCTCTTCCCTCCCAGAACCTTCCCTTATTCCGCAACACTGCGACCATCCACCATCCCCCAGCTCCAATACCCTGCCTCTCTGGTTAGCTCTCACTCGTAAACAAACGGTGGAGAGACAAAAATGGAATGACAGAGAGGGCATGCATCTGAGAGCAAGATGGAGTGATAAAGAAAGAAGGAGAGCGGGACGTGGATTGGAAAAGACAGCAAGACAGAAAGAGAGAGAGAGCAAAGTATCCATAAGGGGGGCTTGGAGCCTGTGAACCATGGCAGCACGGTTTAAAGCCCCCCAAAAGGAGCCCTCCTCTGCAATGACAGATTCGGCAGATAAGAGATGATCCATGAAAGCCGATCGGTGTGCTGACAGCAGGAGAGAGGCCTTGGCCCCGGCCGGCAGGGTGCATTACTGTGGGCAAACGCAGCTGTCAGGGCCAAACGGGCCCTCAGCTTTCTGCCATGCCACCAGACTGACGTCACACAGCGAGAGTCAGGGCCTGTCCACCCCCTACTTCACTCCCTCCAGTCACTGAACACTGCATTCCAGCACTGAAACATTCCCAGGCCAGTCTATTGCACAACTTCATTTTGGGGTATATATCAGCTGACAGGTGTTGAAATTAACCTATCTCAGCAATTCTCTGACATATTGACAATGTGTAAAGGAATGCAGGGGTGCCCTGAGTGAAGGATTTCTGACAGGTAAGGCATAAAAGATTAGACTTGGATTTATTCTTGAGAATCGCATTGAGCCGCAGTTACGAGGTCTCTTTTACTCTTCTAACACTGTTAGACTAAGGAGCTTTAGCACTTAGTCTCAAGATAGACAGACAGAAATATGGACAGCATGGAGAATGAGATCCACTGTGTAAAACAGGAGACTTTCATGTACTTTCCCTGCTGAACACGCGGCTGCACGGCGCTTATTCCACCAGCCTCCAAAGAAAATTACCCCATCTACCAAGGGAGCTGAGAAAAAAGGAGTGAAGACGATTCCCTCAAGGAAATGAAAGGCAGTAATAAGCTATTTAATTTATACTTGAAATTATTTTATGCTCAATAGATACACTCTGGGTCCTTATTGCTATTTAAATGATTATTCTCGCCAAATTATTTTAATCCATTTTCAGAGGAAGAATTCCTACATCCTCATTTAAACAGCTAAATGGGGGCATCTTTTAACTTCATGCGGTCGACATAGTAAATTAGAGAACTAAAAGGCCTCCTTTTATTTTGGCATTCATTTCAAAGTATTAGCTCAGTAATGGATATCCTCACATACTAATGCTGAATTATTTTACATATAAATGCTGATTTAAATGCACAGTCTCATGGTTCATTGGCTTACCATTTAAATGGTTTGCTTGAGTCTGTCCTTTCATGAGGAGCATTATAAACAACCTTGAAGTAAGCAAAACTGATATGGAGAATAGTATTGGCTTGCTCACTTGCAGAGTCACAATCACTTGGCACAATTAACATGCAGGACTTTGCTTTCACTGATATAGGGACAACATGAACATTGATATTTGCAAGGACACCAGGACCTTATGAACAGTACATAGTGCGAGACACGTGCATGCTATAAGGGCAGTCAACTATACATATCATTTTCTATGTAACCATTCAAAGCTCTGTATCTGTATGAGATAAGACCTGGGGATATGTACCTCATAGCTCTGACCTTGGTCTGAGAACTGATCGCTTTGGTCTTTTTCTCTTTTTGATCTTGTATCTCTCTGAGTCCCGCTTCACCTCTGACCATGTCTAAATCCTGTCTCTCTCTTCCTCTGACTCACTTCTCTTTTCTTCATTCTCTTGCTCACCTTTCCACTCACATTAAAATCTGAGGTGAATACATGAAAAGATTGGTGACCTTTTAATGAAAATGTCAGTATTCCTGTAGTGGGGGGAGAGGCAAGCTCTGTGTTTCAGAGACCAAGCACAGTCTCCATGACACAAACTCAACTACATGTTCCATGACAGCTCCTAAATGTCTCTTTTTCTTTGCCTCTATGTCTCCAATGTTTTTCTCTGACATCAGTGAGAGGCCTTCTTCGGCTACTTGTCCTCTTTTTAAAATTCTTATTTTTTTTGTCCTATGTCTTAAATGGATTTTCAGTAGTCCCATAGCAGTAGCAATATACATGGTCATCCTCTTCTATCTATCCTATTCCTATTCGTAAGCACTGCTAACTAAAATCAAAGAAGGGACAAGAGGACACAGTAAAGATGTAGCATAAACACATTCCAAATCTCATACAGATGTTTTGTATTAAAGTCAGGACAACTACAAAGAAAGAGACTGGATAAATAATTCCTTGGTGATTTCTGCAAAAATGTTTGAATCACAACTGGGCTTGACAGACATACACATGAAAAAAAAAGTCACTAGGGCTAATGTCACTTTGATGTCTTCCTTTCTAGTACTCTAGCTTTGTCTCTTTCTCTTACCTCTGTGCTTAGAAACCACCTTAAGACATTGAAATGTAGATCTTCCTGAGTGGCTCACTGTAGCAGGTGCCACACAGAGCAGTCACAATCATTTGTCAACTGTACCTCTGCCTTTTGTCACGTTTAGTCTTCCATGTCTATTTTTAGTGTGTGGCGAAAAGACGACAAGGCGAAGGTGTACTTTAAGTAAGTGACAACCTGACGCCCAGCTTTATTTGATGCTTGCCAGATCAAAGCCTCACTGCAGGGCACGCTAATTTGAAGTCCACCGCAGTGATGATCGCTGTGCATGATTACCCCACAATGGCACTCCTATTAATCACATCACTCTGATTATTCTAATTTGATTTGACTCAATGATGCCTCCCCCCAGTTCTACCTCTCTATTTCTCTGTCTCTGTCTCTCTCTCTCTCTCTCTCTCTCTCTCTCTCTCTCCCATCACCGTCATCACAACGTCTCCCAATAAAACTGTCAAGTGGGGCGACTGCTCTCCACAGTAAGTGGATGACATTTAAAAGGCTACAACATGACTGACAGTGTACTCACAGAGGGAGGGAGTGAGAGTGCAGAGGGGGGAGGAATACAAGGAGAGAGACAGACAGGGAAGATGAGGGAATGAGGGGATGCCCATGTTAATACTTACAAATGACTAATGTCTCCCCCAGCAGGTGCCACGGTCAGACAAACTGGATAAATATTGAGATTCCTCCGAGCACAGCAGCATGCAAAATGAAACCCAACTGTTTCTGATGCAGTTTTGTAGAAGTGACTGGCCCTGTCGGGTATCTTAGCTCTGTCTCTCCCCATCACTCTGCCTGCCTAATTGTTTTGGGTGTTTTGGTTAACATTTCTAGCCCATCCAAACTCGCACTGGCCCCATCTACTGTATGAATACTGTCTGGCTTATGCTGTCAGCACTCATTGATATGTACAGTATGAACATAAACCATGGACTGCATTTCATGTGAAACAATAGTATGTTGTTTTAACAGGACTAAGGCGTTGTATGAATGTAATGTGATATGTTATATTTTAATCTGTATTGGCCCTGCATTGCATAGTAAAGCTTAAATGACAGAGGTGTGTACAGTATAAAGGATATAAACCAAGCCCTCTTCAAAAGGTGAAAACATTGCATGTCCAAAATGTCAGCTTTTCAGGAATCAGAAAAACAGCTTTGCTTTTTGATTAACAACTGACAACATGTCAGCCATACTTTCCATCATTGTTTGACTGTTTTAGGAGTAATTAAAGTAAATTTTGAGTCAGTAAGCTGCAGTTAGTCGAGTTACTTCTGCCTTGGAAATGACGCAGATTATACAAAGCTTATCGGCGTTTTTTTTAAATGCTATGCATAGAATTTTGCCAAGCTCTATAATTTCTTAATTAATTTGGACAGCTGATTAAACTTCCATTGCCATGAAACAATACTCATGGTGTTAACTCTGTGTCCCTATAGGTATGAGTTTCGCTTATCTGTGCAAGAAATTACTTTTTGAAGTGAATGACACCTTGTGATTATTGTCATTATAATCAGCCACTTTAAAAACAACTGTTTAAGTCATCTTCATGAGTAAACCAGTTTGGAGCCAGGGCATCACAGCATCATATAAATATTAATTAATTTGGTCTGGTGTGTATCTGACCAGGCCAAACTGATTCTCCAATTGATGTTTTGCAGAATTAAAACTTAGAACTTAAACTTTTAAAAGTGACCTCATAAGATTTGATCTAGCTGTGTGAGGCTATGTTACAAGTAGGACATCTGGGATTTGTTGTGGCTTCCAGTATTTCTAGCTTGTTTTCACAAATTATGGGAATATGTTCTATATTGTTATATATATATATATATGTTATATTCTTTTGACATGTATACAGCAGATTCGGAATATGCGTCTCAATTGAGGTTTTTACTGCAGTTTGTGACACACAGTTTGCGCATTGTAGACAAACCAACTAGCCAACAGTTTGCAAAGCTGGGGTAGAGATGAATGCACAAAAGAAAAGCCCACATTTCTGGTCAAAAGGAGAAACAAACCTACTTTTAAACATAATGAAAAACTTGGATATCAACAGGTTTTTGGATATGCACAAATAGTGCAACGCCGATTCAAGGTGGTTGAATAAGTGAAAGAGGGAAGCAGTGTTTGCATGGTCGAACAGGTCCGCCGCCGGTGGAGAACTTTGAAAAAATCCTATTTTGATGAAGCAAAATGGCTGAAGTGGCTCCAGTCATTCCACTTTTACATATTTTGATGTGATAAACGACATGCTCGGGCATCAAACCCTCAAACACAGCCAGAGTATGCATGGCTGCATGTAAATGGGAATATTAGTGGAATATTCTTTTTCATTAGCCATGTAAACAGCTTAGTAGGAATATTTGTGTTTTTCGGAATAAGGGCAAAAACTAGAATATTTTGTGCATGTAAACGTAGTCAGTGTCAAGGTTCATCTGGCATAACTATTTGGAAGCAAATTATATTTTATGACAGGTTCAACAAAGGGCAGCTATGGCAGAAAATTAACAAATTGATTTTGCAAGTTAAAAAAATAATATTTAAAAAAACTGAATAAATTGAATTTCCCAAAACATAAAAAGGGTGTTTTAGGGTACATTGGACACACCTGTAACACCCAATATAGCTAAAATACACAATTCAGATATGAAGCTATCTCCCCAAAAATATTACAGAAGTCATCATTTCCTGTTGATGGAGATTAGTTATCCACTTGTCTCTGGACACAACCTCACCATGCCAGGCATGCTCCACCCTGACTCTTTGGGTCCAGCCAGTTAGAGTTTTCGTGCGTCATACGCAGTGTGTCCCGGCCCAGAGCCGAGACAACACCAGAGCACATCCTCTTTCCAGACAATAGACCTGGCTTGCCATGTTATACCCACACAGCAGGCGTCCACCACTCTGCAGAGGGCAGGAAGCTCCTCCACCTGACCCAGTGCCTCTTCACATATACAGTCACAGGAAGTTCCCTCAGTCAGCCGGTGTTCACAAGTTAAATAAGTTCATCTCTCTACACGCAGTGTTTCAGTACAGAGGCTCACATCAATCAGTTAGGATAAGCCTTTTTAGTGTACTTTTAAGCATTACTAGTATTCCAAATAAAGGAAATATATTGACACACATGGAACAAACATCATTGGGTTTTTTTTTTAAATATCAGCAGTTTCCTTTTAGAGATAAAAAAATACAGTATCACTATCCCTGTGATGTCTCTATTGTCTGCAACAGTGATAAAAGGCTGTCAAAGTCTGCTACACTTCCTCACATGTCGTTTTAGGACAGTGTAAGCAGTGGTATTGCATGAGGCATTGTCAACAGAGCCTTTGAGACATCTACACAGGGACTTGATAAAAGCCCTTAGCCACAGTAAAACACACGTTCTCCATTGTGTTGGTTTAGGAATAAAAAAACTCCCTTTAAATTGCCTATGTCTCCAGATGTCATTGGAAGTTCAACAAGATTAGATATGGGACAGTTTTGTTTGCCTTTATTTGCTCTGTTTGCTGTAGGCAATGGTGACCCACACAGTAGGAATATAAAACGTGTATTTCATGTTTAATATTCTAAGTACATGCCTGCATATATGCTGTATGAAAAAGATACACATAAGCACAAATGCACAAACAGAAAAAAAAAAAAAAAACTTGCACACACACATACAAAGCCCCTGCTGTCTTTAATACACTCTTAGGCCTGTAAAATTCACACCTATCGGGCCAGAATGCCCAGACAGAATGGCCCATTTGGCATACAGATGGCACTCCTGGTAAAGTATGGTGTAATTGGTGCACAACCATGGCACTGTGTGGCCTAGCAGCCAGGGGCAACACATTTTCTGGACAAAGGGCAGGATGTTTTTGGCTCGGTGGTGGGTTGTGGAAGAACCAAGGGCCATAATGCTGTAGCCATATGTTGTGTAAGTCTTATAGAGCCTGTATGTCTTTGTGCATGTAGCTGGAGGGTCACACGTCTTTGTGTGCCGTGTGTTATGGTGTGACACTGCTATTATGGATGAGTGCTGACAGCCGGTGGAATGGCCACAGACAGAGGGCTTGTACTTGTTGTGTTAACACTGGCGGGACACAATAATCTGGTACTTGTAAAGCAGGTATCGTCCTGACAAAACCATTATTGTCTCCACATGGTAATGAGGGCCGGGGAGGGACTGGGAAATAGATTTAGAGGAGGCTGGTTCTGGGCCATGGCCTGCCTTAGATGGGGGTGTGAGGGTGGGGGGAGTAGGACAGGGAGGCGGGGGAGTGGGGCATTAGGTTTGTTCTCTTGCATCACTGAGCACTGGAGAGTTGTCTTAAATTGCCACAATACAAATTAGCTGGGCTAAAGAATGGAACCCACAGAAGAGTGGGGAAAACAGATGACAGGCCTGAAGATTTAAGTCAAACATACAATAGCATTCTGTAATGCCCCCCTCCCCTTCTGCCCACATCTTCCTCTGTGCATATGATCAGGGTGGAATAAAAGAGGGGGGAAAAAAGAAAACAGGGAGTGTTGTTGGTGTCTTCTAATGAAGCAAGCAAAGATGCAAGTCAATAGAGCAATTCATTAACAAATCAAAGTCCCAAGGGCCTGCCTGGCAGCATGGCTGTGTTTGTGAAAACCTTCCTTCAGAATGGATACCCATATGCTAGGGGTCAGGGTGACACCCCTCTCCACACTGTTTACCATTCAGCATACACACACGGCCGTTAGGGTCACCGCTATCTAACGCGTCCGCTGCGCACACAACAGAATTTCCATATGGTCCATGAAAATGGATATGCCATTGGATCTCCCTTACTTCCCACGCCCCGGCCTTCAGCACCTTTGGCTGCTGTGTGGTTTGTGTGCCCACACACTTCAGGCGGGTGGGTTAGAGAGACAGGTTGGGGGTCAGAAGGGGTTCTGGTGTTGCTTATGTTAGACACCCAGCCAAGTCAAAAGCTTAAAATACTGTGCTCATCATCCTCATCCAAGCCAAAAAATGTTCCTTTCCTTAACTTTTGCTCTTCACCTCTCCCGCTGCAGACTGCTATCTCCCTCACAGAGCTTGTCTCTCCCCCTGTATCACCCTTCTTTCCTTGTCCCCACCCCATGCTTCTGCCTGTAGTGCACCTTTCAGAGGACTTTCAGAACTCTTACAGCAGTGGCATTGATGTTGCTTCATAAGAACGTGAGGGCAGTACTGATGGCCGCCTGTGAGTGTGAAGCCCATTGAGACAGTGGTGACCCGCTGAAGAGGATTCCAGCCTGAGGGCACTTCACATGACTCTTTCAAATCCACACAAATAAAGCTCTTTATGGCCTGAAAGTGGCCCCACAGAATGGGTGCTACAGAGCCCCCTGAAAAGCCCAACACGATTGTCATGGATATTACACGACGCGAGCAACAACGGGCCGAGGAGACAAGTGTTGATCGGGAACAAAACTAGAGCAGACTTTTCCGTGAGGCGGGCCAGGGAATGTTGACAGGCCGGTGAATGGTCTGTTTAACCCTTTGAAAGTGAATGGGGGCTCCCTGAAACAAATGCATTCTGATAGACTTTGTACGCACTGGGACACAAAAAGTACACTAAGCCCCTGCAACGGAACCAGGCAGAAGGCGAGAGACGAAAATAAGATTGGAAAGGTGGGAATGTGTTTGCGCCAGATTCCATCAGCCCGGCTCTTCTATTTTCTGGCTTCGACGCTTCTCTTTTGAGCTCAACAGAGAGATGATTTAAGCCTTGACTGGGCTCTAGCATCCATTTTGACTGAGCCCATTTAGAGTTTTAGACAGACTGTTTGTTCACAAGAGTATGCTGCGGTTTGATGGAGAATGTCAAGCCTGAAGTGAGTGTTATTCCTCTGGCACTGGCAGTCATTCATTCAGTCACCTAAAAACTTTATTTTCTCTATCACCACTCAAGGGTAAAGCCAAGCTCAAAATGCATTGTTATCAGATTTTGTGTAATTTCTCCATATGGGTGTGACAGTTACACACAAATCCTGCCAAAAAGAATCTCTTGCCACAGGGAGGGGGCTTGTCTGTGGTTGTAGCATTTTTTAAAAAATGAAAAAATAGTAATAATAATGTCATTTAAAATGGTAATTGCTGCAATGCAAATGCTTTACTTTGTAATTAAACTTTGCTCTAAAACAGATATTACTCCTGCTGATTTAAAATTGGGGCATGTGACAGTTATGAGGCTGTTAATTGCAAAACTGCTCAGCATTGCTAATTGTTCCACGGGTGAATGAAATAAGGCTCTGGCAGGGGTACTCTATCAATGTGACGAGCAAGTTTTGGTCACTGTGGCACCTGTGGGCAGCCACGCATACTCTGTATCTGCTAAATGATTCATTTATAGATGATGAAACATGTATTTGTGATAATGGATGGAGGTTAATACTAAGGGCTGTAGAAGTAACGAACTGGCCATATTTGTGTTACTTTATCTTTTCTGAAATAGGAAACATGTAACACGTTGGTGTGTTTGACAAGAGATTTGAATTCAGTCCATCATGCATACAAAATGTGCCACTTATACTGTAAGTTACTGCATGTTCAATTGTGCCTACATACCCAAACTCAACATGAGTTTCCTCCAGCAAACTGCTACAGCTAGGCTGTCACCCTGCAAACTCTCTCACACAGCCTTCTCAGACAGCAAAAAACTTCTCCAGCAGAGCTCCTGCATGCTGACGGTAATCCTGAACTTTGGAAACTGCAAGGGGGGGAAGAGAAATGTGCTTAGTTCAGCTCCTTCTTGTCACGGGGTGTAGTTTGAGTGGGAGCAGACATGGCTGCCATTGTGGGAGCGTTCTGTGTTGCTGTGTTTGTGTCAGGAAGGCTTTCAGCAGCGAGCCTTGTGACAGTGAGGACGTGTGAGGTGCATTGAGATGTCCCCGTTCTAGGAATACTGCCACCACCACCATGAGACCAATTATGCCTCCAGCATGCAAATGTCTTGCAGAGAGAGAGAGAGAGAGAGAGAGAGAGAGAGAGAGAGAGAGAGAGAGAGAGAGAGAGAGAGAGAAAGAGAGAGAGAGAGAGAGACAGAAACAGAGAAAGAGAGAGAGAGAGAGCACACTAAGACAAAGACACAATGGGGTCTGTGAAAGTTCTATGTGTGCCCCACTCAGTCTGAGACTGTTGTTTAATTGCCATGTTTACCCAGCAACTACATCCCATGTCATTAGCCCACAGTGTAGTGTCATTTATGTTGTCACACCACTCTACAGCACCATGGGGTCATTATTGCTCGACTGGCTTGAGCGGGGAAAATTGACATATTTTATGTGGGAAATCCTGATACACTCCATGGAGTTGTTTTCTCTGCGCTTTCAAACAGCCATGGGTCCAATTAATTTTTGACCAGTCCGTATCCCAGGGACTGCTGTTGCTTTTAATGGTCTGGTTAGCTTTGGCTCACATGTCACTGTGTATTTGATGAGACAGATAACTGTAGTCTTTTATAACAAGGTTAGGATAGATGAAAAAAAAACCATATACATATAATTAAATTATATAATTATATATATTTTATAAATGTGTAAATGTACATATACCATACATTTACAGCTATGCATATCCATAGAAAATAATAATATGAATATTATAAATACAAAATTTTAAATTGTCAGTTTGTCAAGTTTTTAATCATTATTCAGTAACTAAGTTTTGGGCTTTGATACTGCAATCTGCAACTGAGGAAAAAGAGCTTAGCATAAGTAAAAGCTTGTAAATTTGTTTAATGTGTCTACATTGTGTTTGCTACTGTTTACATGATCCCCATAAAAATAAAATCCTATCCTCTCCCTGTTATGTAGCTGGCTTCCTGTTACACAGTATATTAGCAACAAATACAGAGAGGTAAGAGGAGGGAGGGAATAAACACAAAACACAGAGTGGGAGGTGAAAAAAACCCTCTCTGAATCCCTGACTGCCTGGTCAACACAGGTGGCAGATTCACAGGAAACAGATTTAATTATGCTCCTGGTAACAATGCTTTGTCCTTACAGCGGCTGACATCGCTGTTGACAAAGGCCGCCGCTGCATTCTAATCAGGAAACAAAATGCCGTGGAGCGCCCCAAAGCCCTGTCGGAGGATCATTAGCTAACCACCTCCCAGGATCCAGGGAAAGCAGCAGAAGAGTACAGCCCTGACATACAGTACCATGCCATCAGGCAGACAGAGCTTGCTTTCCACCCTGGAGACTAAGGTCCACCAAGGGGAGAGGGGAGGAGAGAAGCTGACCAACTGATAGACAGATAGACAGAGCGACAGCCGCGTTGCCCTGCCCGGCCGTCCCACCAGGGCTGAGCTTAACAAGGGGGCTGACAGGCTGCAGCTGGGTCCTGCCTAACGAAGGCAGGGACATTAGCGGGGCTCTACGTCTGTCTCATTAAAAGACATCAGCCCACCTTGATTTCCACACACACTGGCCACTTGCATGACAGCTCGGCATGCCACCAGCCAATGAGGGAGAGCAGGGCAGGGACACCAGCGGGCAGGTGACGGGAGGAGTTGTTGACATTACAGCGTGGGGAGGGACTGGGGTCAAATGTAAGGGTGACCCCTGTCTCAGGGACAGTGATGACCTCGTTAGGGGCCCCTGACAAAAGGAGGACCGACTGGGTGTCACCACTGTCATGGTATACACAGGTTGGCTGACATCACAGTCTCTCATAGCTGCAGCTCACACCACCTCTCTAAGACTAGTCTGTACTGCTGACACAGGGGCGCTCGCTAATGAGCATCAAAGGGCCTGTCCTTCAACTAGTAATGAGGACAGGTGACGACAATATCACATAATAACAGGGACTGGAACATGAGCCTGGACAGTAGAGGCCAGAGCAGTATGGAAAAGACAAGAATCATTTTTTAAAGTGCTATCTCTTTTAAAACTTCCAGTGTTTCCACCTCACTGTAAACAGAATGATACAGATGAATGAAAAATGATTTAACATCAACCATGCTCCATTTTCAAATCCGTTTTCTCAGCTGTCAAACCAAATTCATTATGCTGGTAAAGATATACTACACACAGTCCTAGCAGGGGTTTATAATTATGCAAAAGGGTCCCAGTGCAGCAGTATTACGGGGCCCTGGTCTCAACCCAGCCCGATATATATGGTTCCAGCAGCCTTCACTGCAGGTCTCAAGAGCTCAGTTTAAGAGGAGGATGAATAGAGTGATGAAGTGCGGGTCACATGTCTGTTTGATCCAGTGATAACGAGGGGGCTGAAGAAATAATCTATCAGCAATAATCCCTGACTCAGGAGACACCTCAGCAACACACACACACAGACACATGCATGCACACAGATGACAGATGCACAGGGAGACACATATCCAACACACACTGATCACCATATTCAGCAGGCCTTCATTATAACTATAATGTGAAGCAGGGGAGCCTGCAACCAAAATGACCAATTATTCAGCATCAAGTATATCACCCTTTATTCACTCACTGGGATTTATTACCCTAAGATACCAGGTCAGTGTAAACGGCTGAAAACTGAAGGCAGACAGGCAGACACATAATGCTGTTTATTGTTTAGAGAGGTACAGGGAGAGAACATTGCACCATTGGGACCTTGCTGAATCTCAGTTGAAAAGCGAGCACATAAAACACACAGGAGAGGTTATCAAGGAAAAGATGCCATACTCTACACGCATAAATCATTTATAATGTGTACCATAACATTTCCCTCTCTTCTTTAGTCACAGAGAAGGGTAGGATCCCATTTCCTGCTTGGGTCCGTGTAAAGATAATCATGTATCCATTTACATTTCCCATAAAGGAATATGGAGATGAGGTGGAGAGTCAGCAGGGGGTTCCTGACACACAGACACTGTCACAAATGTATTTGCCTTGCTATGCTGTCACAATCAGGACATTCTGAACTATCACAGATTTAGATTAGAAGCTGTCAGTGTTTTCGCTGCAGACAGTGTTCGCAAATGAAAAGCTGAGGCGAAGCGAATGAACAAAACAACATCCTAATGATTGTTTATACAGTGGAAACATGAAGCAATTTTGGCTGATTATCGGGACAATGTCTGCCAATGACGCCATTGTTAGTATACAGGCCAGAGCAAAAAAAAAAAAAAATGACTGATTGAGAACAAAGCAGAGACAGCTGAACCCATCATCTTTTATTCATTACATAAATGACATTTTAACAAGAGAAAATTCCTCATTATTGCTTCATTATACTGTATTAGATCTCTGTCTAGCAGATTGATAGAGTGTTTAGACAGGGTGCTTGTGAAGACCTCAGCCAAGGTCAAAGCTATATGTTATGACAACACGAACCATGATGACACAGTAAGGTCAATAGATAGTGGAAGACTAGAGATAGGAGTCGAAAATCGTTTTGGTCTGAAGGTTTACAAAGGTGGTGTAAAAATCAATGGGTTATTGTTTTGTCTGCATTTTGCAAATATTTTAACAGCCAATGACTATTTTAAATAAAAGACTGTAGGCTGTAACTGTGATGTCATTACTCTAGAGAGAGAGTGATATGTATTCCGACCAGATATCACTGCACTCTTTAGGGTACCAGAATGCAATAGGCCTGTTTTCTGATTATACAAAAATGTCTGGCATAATTATATATTACAGTACCTTTTTTTATGACAATACATTTAAACATTTTTTTTGAAATGGCCCAATGCTTTATATTCACATTTTCTTTTTGCAATTGCTGAAAAATGTACATGTCAATCAAAGTGAGGCGAGTGCTCCCTGACAAGTGAGAATAGTTTATTCAAATTGGTCTGGTGACCAAGAGCGGAGTACAGTAAATGTCTGAATACAGAATGAGGTATTTATGAAAAACGTGGCTACGTTGTCCTCCATTCTAAAGAAGCATTACACTCACTCGAGAAGGAAATGGAAATGTTGACCTTTATGCTCTGGAGTATACGCACACTTATACAATCCGGCACACACGTATGTGCACATGCACACACATCCAGAAACAGAAAAACACAGACACAACGCAGCACATAGTTTTTCTCCTCTCTCACATATCCCACCTCAATTCACGGGATGTTATCTCAAATAATTACCGGTGGCCTCTCCCTGTCCCCAGTGGCTGCTGCTTGTGAGCGAGTAGAGACAACAGTAGGTCACAGTGGAGGGTCTGCTCTAGGAGGAAGTGAGAGTGTTAGCAGAGATGGTGATTGTGGTGGTGTGGGTGTGGAAGATCTGAGACTGGCCTCCTATGGCCCTGGCAACAGCTCTTAATTAACCACCCAGGTATTCCTGAGCCTCACGGCCCACTGCCCGGCTGGCCATATGGCTGGAGCTACGCCATAGCCATAATTGCCAGGGGAAACACTGCATCAAAAAGAGCTCAGCCAACATAAAGCTTGTGTAAATTATTTTTAATGGTTCCCTTCTGGCAGGAGCACGTGTTTGTCATCTCAAAAAGAGCGGCCGAGCGATTTATTCGCCCTTGACCCCTCTTTTCTATGCACTTGCTCCCTGCTTGACAGTGTGACCTGTCTACCTGATTCTCGCTGGTGTCACACACACACACACACACACACACACACACACAGCGAGCCATTAGGACTGTTAGGAAGCGACTCCACTCTCCCCTGCTTGAGTGAGTGGTTATAATGCGCAGACAAAAAGGCATTTCTCTTTGCGCCCGCAGCCACTTCAGAATGACTCATTGATGTTTTATTTAATTACTGGTCACTACATTGCCTTAAATCTACAGGCTAAATATGCCCTCTGTTATAAATGTAATATTAAAGAACAGATGGTGCAAAACATGATTAATTAATTACTTTAAAAAGTGCACTGCATGTATTTCATATTTCACTGAAAGCCAGTTGCAGTCCCTCATCAAGATCTCACCTCACAGGCTCCTGAAACTGGCAGCCATCTTGACTTTGCCATTTGAGAAAAGGAGAAGAAAAGGAACTAGAGATTATGATTTGGCCTTCGGTTTGTAATTACCTAATCTGTTGTTCTAATAGCCTCCTGATCATTTTGTGAACAAGCACCTCTAAAGGGATGAAAATTGTGGTGAAATTGGTTCCATGCCTGTCCTTTCTTCTCTCTTTTGCCCACCTTCACTCCCTCCCTCTCCTTCTGTCTCTTTCTCGTTCAGTTTGGATTGCTAATTGTCCCAGGAGGGGTCCAGGAGGGATAAAATAGCAGCTCATTGCAGTTTTCCGCTTGTGTTATTTTTGACCATCGGTCTTGTACAAGGATGTTGTTGTGAAGAAGGGGAGAGGGGGAGACAGTGTTCAGTGGCCTCTGAGGTGGGTTAAGACTGCTGGCTTTCCCCTGTCTGGTGGCTACTCACAATATGTCAGGAACACAGAACATTTCCATGCCCCTGCTCCCCCTTCGTAAGTCTCACGCCAGGCTATTGGTGAGCTGTTTTTTTAAGGAAGTGGCTAGCAATCTGGTCAGAGTGACCTCACATCTGCCCTGCTAATGAGAAGGCTGGCCTCCTCCCAATTCGCCTCCCTAAACACTGTCCTTACCCACACAGGTCACGTCCTCCAAGGAGCTGAACCAACACAATACAATACACACACATACACAGAGGCAAGCACAGAGACATGAATACAAATGCAACAGATTGATATGCACGTACGCAAAATATTATAAAAATATAGGCATGCACAAACACACTGCAGCACAAAGTACACAGATTAAAGTCACCCACTCAGGTGCAAAGACAACAGCTTGCATTGAATTGCATCTGAGGACAAATGCATACACATACATATACAGACACATTTGTAATACAATACTCTTACATATGTAATTCATTGCTTAGCCCCAAGTACTAATCTTTAGTACATGCCTAATCATAATCTTTACCCTAACGTTTACGTAAAAACAGTCTCTTTGAAGGCCAAAATGCCCTCACTTGCAATATCTAAATTGGTCCTCACAAACAGAATTACACACACACACACACACACAATATACTCTGCTCCCACCCAACTGTCTTATTCAAATACAGACCATAAACCTCGGAAAAAACACTCACAAACAAACACATAGGACTCAGCTACTCCTTAGTCCAAACTCCAACTTAATGACTTGGTTGACGCTTAGTACCACACACACAGTGCAGTTGAGTGGAAATGAAAGCATAATTGCCACCATAGATCCAACACATACTGAAAATAATACAAGCATGCATTCATGCATTTAACCACACCATCAGCCCACTCTCTTGGCGACATCAGAGTCATTACTAGAATATATTTTTATGGTGTTTTCTAAAAGCCATCACAGATGAATCACGCTATCAGGCCAGTGTCGCCAAACAGACCTCGTGTATTAACTTGATGCAAAGCCAGTTTTATGTACCTGAATTCTGAAATGGCTCCAAATCGCCTGATTGGTGGTTATTGCACCTTAGGCCAATGAGAGGGCGACAGAGACAGCTCGTTCACAGCTTTAATGAGCCCCACACAGTGAGACATGGAATGAGATATCCCCAGTACAGACTAATCTGAAATGCCCTAAAACAGCAGGTCCATAAATTAAGCAAAAGACACACATGCCTGAAACAGCAAACGCTTTGTAAAGCAACCTTTTGTGCTGTCACTTTGACTTGCACTTACTGAGAGTGTGTCTGGCTGCCTCTCTGACTGTCTGCTTGCCAGCTCTTGAGTAATTTTGCCATGTTCTAACCCTAAGATTCCAAGATGAATAAATGTTTAGCCCCCTTTCATCTCAGGTTACAAAGCAAAAGGAAGTTGATAACACAGAGGGTTTGCACCAAGCTTCCTTCCATATGCCCCCATGACATCCTCACCCTTCTTACCTTCCCTTTAACCCCATCTCACTTGAGCTCTCTTAATAAAGTATGCGGTGCAGGGGGAACCTTGAGTTCACAGCACACAACTATTAAGCTTTATCCCTCAGTCTTGTGTGGCTTTTGTAATTTTACTTACATCTTTTTCTCTACAAGCAGAATATTTCTGCATCTGATGTGACAGTTGAGTCTTAAATGAAGATGTACACATTATTCCCACAATGCTGGTTCTTATGTCACCACACAGCACAAATGCACACTTGCTTAGGGCCTCAATATTGTGTCAAAATGACACCAAAAAAACTTGCCAACATAAGTGAACCCAGGGCCTGCATTTACCCATTCATTGGCCATACTGCGTTCATCGTCACTATCATCATCACCATTGTCATTATATCCACAATCACAATACTCATCATTACTTATCATACAATAATCTAACCATTCATGAGGATCATCACACTTAACAGCATTGAATGGCAAAAAAAAAGGTAAACTGTGTGCTTACCCATTCATTGCTAAAATCCTCTCCTCTTCCAATCTCGGCCCTGGAATATCCTTCATCAACTCTCTATCTGTCATCCTCTCCTCATTTCTCCCACTGGTCCTGTCAGCAGGAGCCACTGCTGGCATTTCTGCCAAAAGTCAAATGAATGCTTTAGCTACCTCCACCCTGTTGATCGATCTTACTGATCTGTTTAGGGTCTGACTGACAACTACTATATGTAAGTGATTTATGTGAAACACCAATGTGAAAGAAAAGAACAACAAGTAAAAATATCATTGCACATTTATGAAAATGTATTTTGATTTGATAGTGACAGAAGAAGTGGAAAATACCATCAAAAAGATTAATGGTCCCAACCTGGGAAGTTGTGCATCATTCTTTCCACCACAAATTAAGCACTGGGCATGAGAATGTTTGTCTGTCTATTTGATGGACTGTCGACATGTGACAAATTCTCTTTGCCCGTCTGTGTGGTAATTTGGTGCCTAGTGTTGCACCTATGGTGCACAGGTGGGAGGATAGGAACAAACAGGTGGGAGGTTCATTGAAATGAGGCAGTGCAAATTGAGTTGTTGGTATTTTGTTGGAAATTGGGTCTAAGATCTTAATTAAATGCCCTCCAAACCAGCAAATGCATTTAAATTTGTATAAAAATGAATCTACACTGAATGTGGTTAAAGCAGGAATATCGGTAAAGCAGTCTGCATTCATTCATAAGCCCTTTTTGCTGCACGTACATGAACCAAAATACCCATGTACACCACACAGTCCGTGCACCCAAGATCTATCACTGTGCGCTTGTTGTTGTGCTTGCACGATTCAATTAGGGCCCTTAGAATAGTCTGTTAGGACAGTAGAGCCAAAATGTCCAAATCTTCTGTAAAATCCTGCTGTAAAGCTTTGTTGTTTAGGAGAAATATGTAGTGCAAGTAAAACAGAGTTTCAGAACATGGTTCAGCAACGAATGGAAAACACCTGGTTTTGGTGTCAGTCCCTCAGAGACTAGGCTGATGAGTTTGCACAACAACAACCCGTAGTAGCCTCAAAGGACCAGAAGGCAGTGAAATCTTGAGACATGTTGTGTTTTGAGTCAAGGGCTTTGTGGCTCTCATAGATGTTCTAAGTCTCACTTTATGAGGCGGGTTTAGTGTAAGTGGGTATACTAAAAATACATTATAACACTTAATCACAAGTGTTGTAATAACCACAAAGTGATAAAGAATACAGAGAAAGATAGATGTGCATAGTTGGTGCATTAACCGGTTTCCTCATGAAACACCCCTTCAGCTGTACAGAATGAAACAGAGGCCTCATTCTGAGGTCAGAGAGGTGACTGTGTGGTAGTGGTAATACTAGGCCATGTGTTTTCATCTTCAGCCTCACCAACAGTCACACAGCGTCTCCACCCCTCCTCGGAGACAGCATCAATTAAAGCTTACTGTCAAAAATCCAGGGCATTGTCTCACACTAGCCACTTAATGGATCTTGGACAAATGACTGGAAATTGTGACCTGAGAGAAGACAATTTTCTTTTCAAACTGCTTCTTAAAACACAATAGCTTGGAAATTGGAGCAAGGATGTGGAATTATGCAAATGGAATAGTGGTTCAGTGATAGAAGTGTAAACAACGCATCTAACGGGTCTAAATGGACTCTGGTGATACATTTTTTTTTTCAAAACTTTGTTTTGTCAAGGTTTGTTGTCAGGTTTGTCAGGTTACAGGCTTGTAAGGTTTATGGCTTATACTGTAGCGGTTGCATTAAATCTGAGGAGAGGCAAAGGGAGGAACAGTACCCACATTAGGCCAACTGAGGGATAACTTCACACACATGCACTTGCACAATTACTGGTGGAGCCATGACACTCTTCTGATTGCTAATTAGTACTTGAATCGACTGGTTCTCAGTAGAACAACTTGAGGATTTCAAGCATGAACAAAATGTCAACGGCTCTAATGGCCTTTTTCCTCTGTTCTCCACTGCTGCCTGTTTCTCTCCATCCTTCCTTCCATCGCTGACACCAATGGTAAGGGTGGTGTCCACCCCCTTAGGTTGAGGATGTGTGTCCAGCACCTCTCTGGTATGTCAGATGTTAAGTTTGTGCCATGCCAACTGGAGACAGCATACATTGACAGATTTAGTCAAATGTAAAGTATAAGAAATGAAGCACTAGACATCACCTATATATTCTTTAGTCTGCCTTTACCTGTGAGAAACATCAGGTATCCAGTCAGACTTAGCTAGTGAACACAGTATGAGGTGTGAATGTGTTCAGTATGTGCGTGTGTGTGCGTGTGAAAGAGAGTACCAGCCTATCAGCTTCATTTTTACATGCAGCCTGGCCTAATTAAGAAATATGGAAAAGGTTCAAGAGCTGTGAAGAGTAGTCTATTGACCTTCTCGTCACTATACAAGAGAGAGAGATGAAGACGGGCTGGCGATGGGGATGGTGACCAACTCTGTCAAGGGAAGGAGGGACATTTATAACGAGAACAATCGAGTGGCACCAGGAGCAGACAGCAAAGAGATCCTCCTAATAATTGGTTCCATTAAAGCCCTTTTAAAGTGCAACTCTCTCTCAGATAAGCCAAGGCACTGTCCGTTTGCTCATCTCCTTGTCATGGTAATTTAGCCAGGCTAAATGATGCTTGCAGGAGCTCACTGGCCTCTATTCTTGGACCAGACAAAAGAAATATCATCTCACCCATAGGTTTGTGTAATCTGGAATTAGGCACCATTTAGAGCGACACAGGCGGAGTGGTTTGTGTGGCCGAGGGCCATTGCTGCTGTAAATGGAGATTGAAGAGGTGGAGATGGGAAACAGAGAGAAAAAGAGATGGTAATATTTGACAAATGCTCTATCAGAATGAGGTCATCATGGCCCTCAATACTTAATGCAAGAGAGATGCATCACTTGAGTAAAGAAATCTAAAGTACTTGTGGTTTGCAGATTGTCTTGGGTTTTTTTTATGATTAAACATTTTGCATTCAGTTAGTTATTGATCTGTCTTGATACCACAATTGCAGTGTGCTGATGGATCGCAGATAGTTTGCTTTCGTTGAGCCATGGTGTGATAATAGTATTAGCACAGATAGCTACAAACATTTGCAATGATTTTAGCTCCTCGGCATACATAAATATAAGAATACATGGCCAGCAGAAAGAAGAGAAGAGAAGTAGAGTGGATCAAAATGTTTTTTGTTAACCTTTCCTAATGATCATTGCCTACTCTGTAGTATTGATAACATGATGGTGATGATTAGCTGATTTTCAGGCCAATGACATACAAGCCCCACTTACTGTAATTGTCTGTTATTTTCTCCAACTGACCCTCCGTGAGAATGAACGCTTCAACTGCATAATCTCCAGACTAATTTAGATCAACACCAAAAAAGAAACTTTAATATAATTGTCTTGTAATGTCAGTAAAGCAGTTGTTACACAGTCATGCTACAGATTAAAATGTAAATTTTTACCATCTGTCATCCACAACTGCTTATGTACTGGATACAGGCCTTCCCTTTCAGATAGTTCAACCCCTACAGCCATTTGAAGGCAGCCAGGCATGGTGTGTCATCAGTCAGTCATTAGAAGGAAATGCTTGAACAAGTGTAGTGCCAATACACATTATGATACACTGCAGGTATCTTGATTACTTAATATCACAAATAGTGAATTTGTGTAAAACTTAATTTTTTTCTAGTTCATATGCAAACCATCAGGAGTGTAGGAGATGCTGAGGACAACAAAGCACACACAGTTCCTCTCTATACCACTGACCGTCCTCAGAACTTCTCATTTGCAATCTCTCGTCATACACCCTCATCCAAAAACACTGGGTTACTGCGGGCAACAGGTGTAGGCAAAATAAATTCCAAAACTGTCTCTAGATAGTCATGAAAAGGGATTATTATTGCAGATTCTCAGTTTAAACTATTGCTTTACTCACAGATTTGGCAATAGTGTATTATTGTTGCCTGCAAACAAAATCAAATCCAATTTAATTAACCTTATCATTCACCTAATACAAACAAACTAAAACAACATATGCACTGCATGTTTCTGAACTAATAATGTTCATTTGGACCTTCCCTTCTCAGACACTGTGCATATGTCCAAGGGTTTGCACTGTGATTCTAAATGTGTTGTTAAAACAAGGCTCTAAAACTTAAATTGAGCAGCTTTCCCCTTTAAATCAGCATTTCAACACATTGTACAACATTCACACAACAATGTAGATCAGCATCACAAAAAAATCCTGTGTGAAATTACTACAAATAACAGAAACACAAAAGCAACTGCAGCTGCTTTGATCACTTTGTTTTTGACATTCCAGCTGTTCATCCAGAAAGTAACTGAGTTGATTTGTAAATGTGTTTAACCACAAAGATGACATATAAAGGAATATGCCAACACACCAAAGCATTCCAAATACATCCTGGGGTCTAAAACTAATTTCCAAAAACAAAATAAGGAGTCTAACATGTTTTGAAGGAACAATCTTTTCACTCATAAACAACTGAGAGCTGCTTTAGCAGACAAACACTGGCATATTTTGACTGTAAATTCATACCAAGGCAAGGACTGATCACAACGACAACAAGAGAGTGGCCGTGTAAACATATCAACACAAAAGGAAGAAGGTAAAATCACCACGGGTTTGTGATGACGGGTGATCGATGCTTTGAAATGCAGCAGCGGGTATTGTCATATGCCAGAGAGCTTTGAGCTTTGTAAAACTACTACTACTCACCGCCTCTCTGATATCTCTTTTGCTAACAGACTCATTTGGATAAATAAACGTGAATAAATATTGGCCTCAATAATGCTTGTTGTGTTTTGTTTTTTTCCTCCCTGTCTCATGTTGCCAGCAGCCATTATGAAAAATTTTGCTCCCTCTGCACTAAAAGCTGGGAAAATTAGCCTCTTTTAAATGTTGCACATTTAATATTTATCAGCTTTCTATTAGAATATACGCACACTCAAATCGTCAGCCTATGTGATCTATCGCTCTGCTAAATTATGGTGCCACACAGCACAGAGGGGGGAAATTCATTACTGCTCAGGGCAATTTCCTCCCAAAACAAAAACATTTCATTCCAACGGAAAAGCCAAATTAATACTGGCTTTGCATGAACCGGATTTCATTTGCCAAAGAACTGCTACTTTCTCACTCACTTCATCTGCTGGATGAAGGATGTAAGTTGAGAGCTGGGTAAAATGAGTTTCAGGCGTGCACACACACATCCAATTTCACTCACACTCTCTCTCAGTCACAGAGGAACACAGAATCCCCTCTTTCTTTCTCTTTGTCTTGCTCTATCTCACACACCCACAGACACACACATACACCAACATACATCTGTACATTTACAGTACATACACATGCAAACATTTCATCCTACCTCGCCAAAAGGCCTTTGTTTTCCATGCTGCCTTGCATTTCTGATATCAAAGGGGCCTCTAGTCTCGCAGTTGACTCTGGATGAGCCACTTTGACGTCACCACATTATTGTGTCAAGTCTTCACATCAATGGTGTGTTTATCTCATTTGATAAGCCAAACCAAGACACCTGTGAGGGGACAATAATGAATAACTAAAGAACACCACAATGATTCCCCAATGAAAACAAGGAGGTTATATGCGGCATAAACACTTAAACAACATATACATATAGATATTAGGACAGTAAAGTGAATGGCGGTCTTGTCTGCATTCAAGGGACAAGTTTCAGTACTGTTCTTTGATGTACTTTGTTTTTATTAAGGAACTTATACCTTTACATCACTCGAATCATAGCTCTTCTGGTCGTAACTATCACTGGTGGCCTTCCCTTCTTAAAGTACATTTGTCTGTGTGTGCATGTGCATGGACATGTGTGTGTATGAGGCGCTTGCTTCGTTAATCTAAATGACTGTTTCACTGGCTGGATCACCTTCTCATATAATGTCACCTGATTTATTCCCTTTTCTCATAATCAAGTATTTGTTTATGGTTCAAACATAAAAACAATCAAGATTATAATGTGTGATGGATAGCGTCACATGCTTCTATTTATTTGGCCATAAAGACTTGGTGGAAAGTCATCTAAACTGGCAGCGTGCTCCGGATGCCAGGAAGGTCAGGGACACGGGGGGGCAGAAACATACAAGGAGAGATGACAGCTGATTTGTTCAGTAGCTTTGAATAGCTGATGAACCTGTGAAGCCCAGAGTCCTGTTAAAATTTTAATAAACATGGCTGAGGCCTATTGACTGGAAGTGAAATATGCACATTGTTCCCGGTGCTGGCTGGCCCAGAATGGAGCAATCATGTTTGACAATGTGCAGTGCAAACCTTTCAATCAGAGTGAAGTCTTATTTTGCTGAATATTAAATACAGGCTCTCTTCTGCATGTGTCAAGTGAATTTATAAAGCTGAGGAATATTATTGCCTCCAATTGACTTGCAACTCTCATCTCCATAAATATGATTTAATAATACATCTTAATACAATAAACTTATGGCTACGAAGTGTGGTGTGTATACGTGTGTGTGTGTGTGTGTGTGTATCCCCATGTCTGCATGTCAGTGTCTGCATAAACCCATGTTGTCTACAACTACCTCAAATAATATTTCTTTCCTCTTTACTATATTCACTAAACCTGTATAAATATTCTCTACAAAGACAATTTATTATTGACTTCACAGGAAAACCAAATTGGAAATGACTGTCTCTAGCAGAATAACAATGAGCCAACTTAAAATTTGCACTTTTTCCTCCTGTCATTGCTTTTTTATGGATCCACACTTGTCTGTTGCAAACTGACAACCCTCATTTCTTGATTTGCCACCTACCTCTTCAAAACCTCATGTAAATGTGCGTTGAGGAATTCTATTTTTATTTACTGCATTTGTGAACATAAAGGCGTTGTCACATATAGCTGTGAAGACAACTCAATCAGGAGGACAACAGAAAACCTGCTGTGATTGATGTGAAGCAAACACAAAGCAAGCAGTGGAAAAAAAGACAGATTTAGTTGAGTGGTGTGATGATTTATTTGCTTAGCTGCCACAGCAAATAAAAATGAAATAAATTAAAATACATGTAAATAATTGCCACCTAGATAGCCACTTTCTCAATACAGTATACTCTATAAAGTCAACACCTGCAATTGTTTTATTATTTTTATTAGTATTAGTAGTAGTTATAGTAGTAGTAGTAGAAGTAGTAGTAGAAGTAGTAGTAGAAGTAGTATTAACAAAAATATTATAATCATAATTCAAAGTTTATAGTATAATATGCAGTATCTGCAGTACCTAATCTTCCAAAATTCTCTGTGTTCTAACCCTATGGTTATGGCAGCGTGCTAACATTAGCCACAGTCCTGTAATACAGTAGAATGGGGAGTGTTTTTTTTTTTATTAAGTTTTAGACCAGAAATGTATAACCTTCCCCCTTTGTAATATTATTTTGTTTGTTGCCATCTGAACCATGTATTTAAGTTGCTATAGCGCCGACATTTCCCCTGAAGAATCAATGAGGCAGACACTATATGCATTTGAAAACATACATACAGATATTTAACCCCCCACTAATACCCAGACTCATATGTTAACGTAAACACACACACATGCACATACACACTACCACCACACACATGCACAGACATATGTGTGCATGTATGTACACAAGCAGTTTGAGACAGACCTAAACACAGTTTACTGAACCCCCACTCCATATGCCCCAGACATAATATTGCAAGTAGCCTTCAAAATGCAATGTTTGGGTCAGGCCGACTTGCACTTCTAACTAATTTATAATATGCTTTACTCCAAGGTATTGCACAATCTCATTATCATTAGATTTTTGCATATTTAACAACAGTTTTTAATTAGAAGGTATTTTATTATTCATGTACATAATTTGAGGCGAGCTCAGGCTGCATGCTTTTCACGATGAAGATGGAAAGAGATGTGGTGGGGAAAAAAACAAACATGCAGACTTTTTTTCTGAAATGGAGAATTTTGGTTTGTATTTTTTAACTGGCAAGTGATTCCACACACTACTCTGGTAATGGCTCTTTTAATTTAGCTAATAGCTATCATGTTGTGTACCTTTATGCATCTGCTAAATTCTTAGCTCTGGGAGTTGTCTCCCGATGCTGGAGCTGTAAGTAGTTTGGTATGCTTTGGCTCTGAACGTAGTAGCATTTGCTGCGGCTATGCTCCTTGATGTATTATTAAAATTGGAAATGGACTCCAGGGACAGCATCTAGTTATGTGCTTTCATTTGCCGAATAAACCAAGCGTTGTTTTCATCTTTGCTCATGATTGTTAATGGCGCTGCTGATGAGAGGGGTGTGTGTGTTTTCTCCCACTCCCTTTATCAGCACAGGCCTGTTATTATGCAGGCCAAATAGCCAAGCTGCTGATTTTGTTTTAGGTTTTCAATTAGTCATTTGACTAAGCACATCTGTTACTGGCAGAGGCCCAGAGTATGGACGAGTCGCTGTCACCTGCTCGGGGGCCGGTGGAGCGCAGAAGCAGCAGGGCTATCAGGGCCCCTTGGTGGCTACAACCACTTCAGAGCTCCTCAGGGGTGTGTCCTGGGTCCCCTCACATTTTACAGCCAAGTCTACAGAGGAAAGGTGCTTCCAGAAACACCCACAGCCTGTCTCCCCCCTGTTCTTCTGCTCTGTTAAAGCCCTAGTCTGTGGAGACTTTAGTGTTTAAAGCCCCTTTTTAACAGTAACTAATATAACCACCATTGCAACATTAGCTTGAGGTTTTAGCGACCACATTCACAACTCAACCCACAGTCTGTGTACATCTCTCTATATATTTTGTGTTTGCTTTTGATTGTGTCTTAATGATTTATGTATAGCAATCTGCTTATTTTTTCTCTCCCCATGAGTACTAAAATTGATGAATACACAATGCGCCTTTCTTTGAAGGGCTGTGAGTGCAGAGCTGTTTAAATGTGGACCAATGCAAATAAACAGCCTACTTCCTGAGCTGTCCCTGCTGCAAGTGAAGGAGATGTGCTATTTAACTCTGTTCCTCCTCTTGCACACTGGGATGTGCACACACATCTTTCTAACATATTATATACATACATGCAGATCCTTCCCTCTGCCACAATAAATATCATTAACTTCACCAAACACTCCTTCAATATTGAGCCAAAATAACAGTGTGGAAAGCATTATTAAAAAGCAATATAATGTGTACTGCATGTTGTATGTTGACTGTAGATAAAATGGTTGATGATTTAACTTGAGGTTTATCATTTCATATTGTGCCGTTACTATTTGCACTAAGGTAATTAGAGGCAACAGAATAAAAGGCCTATTTCGATATCCACAGTGTAATGGGCCTTTGTGAAACAACAGCAGGGTGAGATTTACTCTGTTGTGCGGAACAAAAGCACTACGTCACTTCAAAAGTCAGCAAAGCTCTGTTTCATTATGGTCAGCGATTTCCTGAAGGACTGAGGCTGTCCAATACCTCAATCACATTAGGCCCCAGCCCGTTTTGGGAAGTGAGACAGTAGCAAGCCCCAATAGAGCTGCAGCCAATCTTTGATTGTCAGAGTTCAGGGAGGGTTCAGTCAGTAGCACCATCGTCTCTGCCTGATCCAAGAGGGACTCCCACGGGGCTTTAATAAAACATTTTGCTCATTGTGGAAAGTAATGACCAACAATGTAAACTTGTGACTCGACAACAGATGTTGGCATGCTTAGTGGAAACAAGGTGCTGTAAAATTAATTTCATTTGAATTATTTACTGCATGCATTACGTGCTTGAGGAAGTAGATTGGGGGGTGGATTGGTTGGCAACAACAACAGAAACGTATTCAATTAAAGGTGAAATAGTGGGATAGAGGGTGGGGGAAAAATGGAAAAGAGTGATCACATGTGTTCTCTCTTGAAAATCAAACAGGAATCATAGCAACGCTGACATTGCCCCTGTGATTTATATTTAATAGGGTTTATTATTTCATATTGTCACTTCAAAGGTTGTGCCAGGAAAACTTGCTGGAGATGTTTCCAAATTAAATTAAGCCAAATTAATATCTGGAGAACAAGTATGGGGGCACTGTTGTTTTCTTTCAAGTGAGCGGAGAGAGAGAAAAAAAATGTTGTCAAATGAAATCAAAACCATAATGATTCTAAATAGAAGTATGTCAAAGCATCACAAGCCTCGTCTAAACACACATCACCATGCATGGATAGACAAACAGAAAGAGACGGAACAGAGATGCTGAGAAAGAGAGAGTAATTCAGGGTAATCTACTGTGCAGAGCTCACAGAGAGTTAAAGACAAGATGTCTAATGAGATGTGGAGTGGAACAAAACTTTTCCTGAGCCTGAAAACAGATGTAGAATCACTGGGAGTCAAAAAAGTTAATTCAAGGCTGTATACAAATACACAGACCAAGTAATATGGACTGACTATATCCATTTTTTTTTTACCATTTGGTCAAAACTGGTATGGTTTGGTGTTTTACTTAAGCCTGGAGTAAGTGATGGGCCTTTAAAATGGAGGGATAATCAAATACAAGTAGATATTTAGTAGAGCGTAAACTCATCTTGTATGATGACTAAAGCCATATTACACACTGTCATTTCTTTGGGGAATGTATATTAAGCAGCTTTCCGAACAGACATCTTGAAGAGCACATATATTATTCTTAAAAGTCAACTAAAGTGAGTTATATGGGTAAATAAGTGCAAAATAATATTTGATATAGTCCAAGGATCCCTCATACTCTTCATTAACCAGAACCTTATAACAAGCATTTTTGTGTTTCCATGTATGACTTCACACTTTGTCACAGGTCTGTTTGGCCACAGCCAAGTCATCTGTACTTCATGTCATGTCAGCAGGCAGCCAGCGGCGTGACGCCATCAGAGCAGGAGAGATGCTTCACCTGGATTTCCTTCATCACCCTAACCTCTCAGGCAGCAGCCAAAACAGCACGTAGCTACTGTTAGCCATGGCATTGTGGAAAAATAACAGCGGGCGCTATTGATATAAATATATTTCCTTCTGTAGTTGGCCCCCCAAGTTATTCATCTGTGTGTTTATTTTCTTTTTCGGAGCCGCAGTCTTTGCTGTGCAAAGGTTGCCTTTGTTTGTGATGGTCCTGCAGAACAGCTCAGCTGAGTGTGAAGTGCTGGGATACAGGAAGTGGGGTTGCTCTTTAACCTAAGCCTTGTGATAAATGGAGACACTTAACAATAGTGTATCCTGCGACCTGGACCTGGACCTGCTGACAGCGGCTTGTCCTCACTGCGTGTCCTCTTCTTTTGGAGAGGTCTCCTACCCTTTCCTCAGCTCTACAAATAGCATGATGATAGGTCCATTATATGTAGGTTAGTTTTTGCCAACAATCTTGCAGAGATCCCGGTGCAGCTGAGACTTAACCTGGCCTTTCCCAGGAACACACACTGACCTTTGGTGCTCTGATGAGACGTCATTTTTGTGCATCCAAACCTGAGAGAGTTGTAGCATCTATGAGTCAAAAAGTAAATGTATCAAGAATGTCTATATCACATCTCTCCTGCTGTCTTTGCTCATCTAGTTCTCACACAGACAATCACACATCCACATGCACACACACACACACACACACACACACGTGCACACTACCAGACGCCTCTTGTGTCCTTGGTATATAATGAGCACTATATGGCCAATAATAGTACTAGCGCTCTACACAGCAGAAGTCATTTGAAGTTCACAGTTCAGACTGAGTGAAAGAGAAAGGCGCACTACCCAAAACACAACCAGCTGTGGCGCTGCAGTGATGAACGCTGCATCAGCACTACCCATAATATCTACAAACACATACACACACACTAAGAAACCATTACCCCATAAGTTTTAAGTTTCACTCACAAACACTTATGGATTATTACTAAAAATCTGACAAAGGACAGGGTTTGTCTTTGGGATCCAGATTTCACCACAACATCCATCTGTCAGCAAACCATCTCCATTATCCTTTGAATCACAAGCATGACTCAGCCTAGCGCAATTCCACATGTTCCTAACACTACAATAACTACTGACCCAAACCACTTTACACTACATGTCGATTGGAAGTGTGCAAAAGTTTAAAAACTTTGTCAGCTTATTTGTGGTTTGCCACAAGTATCAAGATTACATCACTTCCAGTTCCTTGTATGGGAGCATATTGACTAATGTGGCCCCCTCTGTAGTCACTGTTGAGATGACAGTCACATGTATCATTGCTGCTTATTGAGCCTGAAGTGTTTGGGAGAATATATGAAGGTAAAACTCATCTGGAGAAGATGTGATTTAAGAAACATTAAAATGAATTAGTTCATTGCAACTTAGAGGCTTTTTTAATTAGGCCTCTGTATTTTCAAATGCAATGATGGCTGACACACAATGTCATTAATAATTATTATTAATTCACATACATAACAGTATGGCTCTCATAGTGTTATAATAAATGTAAAAAGCTCATATGTCAAAGAGACATTTTTAATGTATTTTGCAACTGTCACTTGATATAATAATTTGCACTTTATTGTGACCACAACAAAAGAGAATGCCTCCATCAAGCAATGGTGGGTGTTGCTTTAAAGAATCCCACATTAATTCCCTTAATCAGCATATGGATCAGAAAGATTTCCTTTCACACAACTTGGGACAGCCGTGCCTATTCAAAACACATTAGACAAAGTGTGACACCGTCACGGTAGCAGATGTTCTTTACATTTCTCCCCATTCCTAACCTATTTCCTAGTCGCTAAACCACCAACCCCACTCTCTCCTTTCACTCTTCCCTCTCCCCAACAGCACACAAACTAGCACAAGACAAAGAGAAACAAGATGAATTAATACCAAGAGGGGTCCCAGCGGTATTGAGAGGGGACTGTTTTTTGTTCTAGTTTAAAATATTTCTCACTTTTTAGTGGAGCGCGCTCTGCTCCCACATGTATTGTCTGGCTGTGATCATGTGTCAGAGCTGTACAAGTGGGATGTGGGGCCGGGTGCCCGGCAGGCTTGTCTGAAGCAGACGGCTTGTTTGCGTGTACTTAACAGCTCCTCACAGCTGTGTTCTCTCCAAATGTAACGGGAGAAGACCTCATCCATCAGAAAAAGGCATTCTCCCTTTCCCCCCTCCTCTTTTCTTACTCCTCGCTTCTTCCTTCTCCTCCCCTAATTTTTTGTTCAAGTGCGTCCATTGCGAAAATGTCAGCTAACAGGCAGGAGGTCGCGTCAGAGGTCAGTCTGTGAATTGCTGTGTTAGCCCAGCTTTTCTTTCTTTTCAAGAGGGTGTGCATTTCTCAAGAAGTTCCTTGTGAGCAAGTCATCCAGGTTCAACACATGTTGGAGGGGGGTGGGGGGTGCACAGATGCAACCTGTTTAAAAGTAACTTGTCTAACAACTTGTCTAATGTAAACTTTGCCATTAAACGCTCAGGATTTTAACACATGATTCAAAGCTCCCTGAATACTCTTTTGGTCTAAAGTTATAAAAACCTCCTATCAAGCTCAGGAAATGAAACATAAAATTAAGCATATCTTTTTCAAGGGACAGCTGGTCAGAATTCACAACACACTGTATGCAGGCCAAAATAAGACTTATCCTGTGTTGACTTTGACCTGTCTTCCTCTAAAAAATGGACCGTGTCTTGCTCCCAGGTTAATGGCTGCAAACTGTCACGTTGTTTCCGTGCACATCATATTGTCATTAGTCACTAGACGTGCATCGTAACCGTTATGCCTCCGATTAACCCAGAGGGCTTGAGAGGAGGTGGGAGCCAAAGTTTCCAAAGACAAGAAATTCAACTCGTGGGCTATGCTCACTTTCACCGAAGAGGCCCCTCCTCTGGTCTGGCTCAGTGCGCAGCCTGTAAATGTTTCACTTTGATTTCACATACGTGACAATAAATTAAGGGGCATTTATCAACGTTGCTTTGTTGCTGCCTGACAAAAGCCACTTTATGCATAAATTACTGCGGTGAACAAATACTTTTAGCCAGCGTCCACATCATTTGAAGTCTTGTTGCCAAGGATTTACATACTGAGAGTGATGCATATAAAAATGTGTTCATGATTAGCTGTTGTATTTTACATTTTAAGCATTAGGTTGATGTTCTTGTACAAAGTGACTTACTATACAGTAAGCACAGCAGTGGAATAAGCTTCTTTTTTCAAAAGCATCAAAAGCAAGTGGTACTGGTAAAATAAAGTGGATAGGAAAGATCTGTGAGGCAAAAAATAATACCTTTCAGAAAGAACATAATGTCTATAATTTGTTTACATGCTGCTTTATGGAAAACGCCACTAACACAATAAAGACAAAGCCAGGTTGGAAAAAAATGCAGTGCAGAAAAATGAAATTTGCTATGATGCATTCTCTATTTACATCCTGTTATGTAGAATTATAACTACAGCAAACCCCTGCAAAGACTTGTGCTGGCATGGAGCGTATCTGATCAACACAATATGTATTCAGTGTTTTATATGTAGTGTGCTGTCGGAATTTTAATTTAGCGTATAGAGAAATCTTGAGATATTTTTTACACCACATATTGGTGTAAGCCACTTCAGCTGGCACATCCACAAACCCAAAAGTCTGTATGAAATTGTGTTGATATAGTATATGACTAAATAAAAATGATTTAATGCAACACATAATGAAAGTGCTCAAATAAAAACACATACACACTTGAAAAATCTCACTATACTATAGAACTCATGGAGTGACATGCTAACAAGCGTGTATTCATGTACTGAACCCCTAGCCTTGTCTTCTGGGAACAGATTAATTGCGCTAGAACAGAAATAGAGCTGAGGAGTCTGAACGTGCTCCTGGAGAGATGCCCCTAACCCTCAACCCACCTACCAACCCCCCGCTGGTTCTACTTTTCTGATTTTCTTTATGCCTGTTGTAACAAAAGTGCAGACGCAGAGTGAAAATGTCACATTTTGAACTCTCCCGAGAGTCCTAAGTCAATGCAGCTGTGAAATCTGAAGTATCTGGGACTGTGTGTGTGTGATATTCCATTTATATCTATAATGCCTGTGACATCCGCTCATCCAAACAAGTCACAATCATGTGCAGGGCGTGATATCTCCAACTTTGGTGACAAGAAAACTGGATCCTACTATGCACAGCCTGTCTGGTTATAACACTGATATTAGAGAGGCTTTTACAACATGCCGAGGGAGTGCTCGATATCCAGCAGGCACACGAGAACCGCACCCCTGTTTTCTCTTGCTGGTGTGTTTGTGTGTTTTCTGTGCTCCACGTGCCCTGCAGATGTAGACAAGGAAAAGGGAGAAGGAAGGGTTTCTGCCCAGTCCGGCTAACATGCACACCAGTTATCTGCACACAAAGAAGTACATGTGCACTCACATAATGAGTACTCCCACAAATCCAGTGTGCCTGTATGACTAACTAAAGCTTGGCTCAGTACCGTACAGTATGGGGGAGAAGGACATGGTCTGGTCGGGGTAACTCAGTAACTTTGGTTAGTTGCTCCTAGCAGACCGCAGGGCTGCCTGACTTACTGTGGTTGACACACACTCTGAGGAGTGACAGTCTCGCAGCAAGGGATGACGTTTGCAGTAGGGAGAGGGAGAGAACAACTCCTTCCCTCCACTGCACAATCGCTCCTCTTCAGCGCCTGGTAATAAGAGGGGAAGGAACAGTGAAAAAAACCCTTTGCGGGTGACAGCCCAAGAACTTTTGGGAGTCAGAGAGTTAGCACCAAAGTTCCCTGTCAGCCCATTAAAGATGTGAAGCTGGCATCTTGGGCCTATTGAAACCATATGTGCAAAAGAATTTCTCTGCTGGTAAGACATTCCAAATACTGTCCAAGAGCCAAAGACTTTGGTGTTAGTCTAATTTAAGCAGTATGTTGGGGAGAGCTTGCCGCGCTTTGATCATGTGGAGATTGTTTGGTACAAATTGAACTAACCCCAGCTACGTTTCTGGTGGATCACAACCATGGATTTGTTGAATTAAACGCTTCGTTGAATGCAGTCTGCACATGAAAAGAAAGTTACTCTTAGGAATCCGATAGCGGGTTTTTCACCTAGCCAGCAGGTCCGCTTCTTTATTACTTTTAAACTCAATCCACGCCGGGTCCGTGCCGCTTTAACGAGACGGGGGCCGTGGCCTGGAGGAGATCATGTTCTGAGGGGAGACAGACAGAAATCACCTGGGCTATGTAATAGAGAACATATTGCACAGAAACCCCTAAGCATGGACTATGATGGATCAGACTGTACATGTATACATTCTCCATACTCAGTTTCTTTGATACACCTTTTTTCAGATTTTTCATGGGACCTCTGACCTTAAGCTACAAACCTGCACACTCACTCACTTACTCACAGATGCTATCTAGCATGCACTCTTCTTTCCTCTCTCTGTCCATTTCTCTCTCCCGCTCTGTTTTTATTTTCTGTGACTTATCCCACTAAATTCCAAATTCCACAATTACAGCAACCTCGAGGTATGAATATTTACTAATGATCGAACAACAGCCTTGTTTCAAGGAGAAGAGCAGAAACATTTGGTCGAGGCTGGATCTTTTTCTCACAGTGACATGTTTCGCCACAGCACCCTGCTGTGTCCATATGGGTTCACCGTCACACACTGAGGGCAGAGGGGGCTGCTTATCTGTGCTATTGATTTTCTCATTGGCTCCGCTCCTCGTTTGGTAAATGAAAACATGCTGTGTGCAGGAAACGAGACTTGGAGCTTTCTCTCTGAGATGTCCTGAAATGAGCTGGTACGGGGGGGGGGGACTCATTTGGTTGCTCTTACAACGTGGTGAGGTGCTGAAAATACCCAACTGTCTCTGTGTCTCCCTTATTATTTTCTTTGCTTTTTTAGATTAGCATAGCAAGTTATCGATAATTGACATGCAACACAAGTAAGTAACCTAACTAACTTCTTGTTAGTGAGAAGTGTAACGATCAAAATATGTAAAAAAAAAACATGTTGAAAATAAACTTTTTCTAAATTGTAACTTTAAAGTTGAAATTGTGTTTTAACAATCCCATTGGACAACAAGATGGATAACACCACTGGCTTGTGCTGGTTCACATTTATAGTTTCCTGTCAATCTGGTTGGTATTAAAGAAGGGGGTTTAGGATGCTAAGCGTCCACTCTTACTATCCATACTGTTCTGTGATACAAGGCTGAAAAGAACACTAAGAACAACAGGGCTGAAAGGGGGAAGGTGGAGGTGGAATAGGAGGATTCATGCCCCTGTTGCACATGTGCAGGCCTCTCCTGGCATCAGGTAGGAGCTGATTGATCACACTTCAAAGGCAGGAAGTACTGGATAATTAAAGCTGCAGTATAAATAGATAGCATATAATATACACTGGATCATATGTTTGATAACAAATGGGGGCTGTACTTGTGTTCAGGCTGGTCTTTGCTCTGTCCTGAGAATCACAAATTTACATGCCCTTGTAGTGGAGAATAAAATAACCTGCAGACGAATGGACCAATCTGTGAATAATTAAGGGAGCTTTTTTCAAGTCACAGTGTGCTCACAGAGTACACGTTAGTTTAGTTTCAAAACAATACATTTTTAGATTTTATTTTTTTTAAATACAGTAAATTGCATGAGTTTATCAGTTGATAATGTTTTTTTGTTTTTAGATAAAGGTTTTTGTTTCCTACATTTAACTTTCTAAAATAGCGATTGTTTCTTTGGGTAAAAATATCTAGTATTGGGACACTAATTCAAAAAGCGCAAAACAAACTACAATTAGACACAAAGTACAAAAACGGACTTGAGCAATGTATAGCCAAATTAACATAAAGTCACCATGTACTGACACAGTAAACAAAAGCAACAGATGCCCTAAAAAATGCACAGAGCATGTACGAACTGACATTAGAGCATTCAGCTGGGAATATAGTAACATATAAACGGATAAGAATGCAACAAGAAGGCCTACATGCAGAGCCATTACACTATTTACTAATTACTAACTTTCAAATGATGAGATCAATTTTGTATGCACTCTTTTTTACATGTGATTAACAAACATGCTTCTGCACCAGTTATGTAAGAAATTATTTTAAGCAACTGCGCAGCTTCTCTCTATTACACAAATAGAGAGAAGCTTTCAAACTAAAAACACCACAAATAAGCTGAATATTGCATAGACAGAAGGCACACACTGAAGAAATTTGAAAACAATGCTCCCCAGAATACATTTTCACAGCGGTCACCAAAACCCTAACGTGAACTATTTGAAAGTGCTTTGGCTTGTTTTATTTGTATCACAATCATGGTTTCAAAGATTCCCACTAAAAGCTGTGTTAATTGAAGGGTATAGCGGCCTTGACGCTCAGTAGACATGAAACCTAGTCAAATACATGCAGGGCGACTGTAGTAGTTCAAAACACAATGCTGTTGGTGCAAGAAAGGCAGTACAGTGGCTACATGCGAGATAGATGTGGGGAGACGAGGAGACAAATCTCCCACTTATGGTTGGTATACACAAGTGCTGTCTTTTAGAGCTGCACAAACAACACTGCACCACAAACAATAGTGCAGTCTGCCACCATTCACTATAGATTGTCAACCCAACCCGCCCTGTGGCTAACGGCCACCGCCTGCCTCCCATACAGGCGTCATGCGGTTGGCCAGGCCACAGGCACCATGCGAGTACAAGAGCAGAACCGTAAACTCAAACCCGTCATGTAACTGAATACACAGTAAGGTTATGCAGGGTGGTTAGACAAATGCCTGGTAGTAGAGAGACTGTTGTTTTCAGTGCCAATGAACATGGGTTCCAACCTGCTTTAAAGATTGGTGTTGCTAAAAGCTTACTTTAACTAGAAACATTGTGATACAACACAGCAGGCAGTCATGTGTAATACTGTGATACTGTCCTTATGAGCTCATCTATCCTTCAAAATGTGCATCTCCTAGGTAACATTAGCATGGACCTTGTTAAGCCCTTCATCACTGCGCGTACCTGAGATTTTGCTTAATGACATTAACCCACATCCTTGTTACACTTACTGTTTGTGCATCATCAGCTGGTGTCTTGCTGGTGCCATCATCGTCTGATTTAACAGACACTTAACCCTGATTTGCCAGGGGCATGACTACATCCAGTAATATTGATGACACAGACTAATTTATTAGAGTCTTCCCATACATGATAGGGCCACTGAAAAATTATACTTCAGTTTTTCCTTTCCTTTTTTTTTTTTTCATTGAATTTTATTGCAGCTTAAGACAGGGGCCTGAGAGAAAAAACTAGGACTGGAGCTGGGACTGATGTGAGGAATGGACATGAAGGAGTACCATCCAGGAGAGGCCAAGGCTGGGGTTTAGGGTTGGGGCTCTAACCAGGGTCCTGGGACTCCAGGCTGGGGCTATAAGGTCTGGTGGCTGCAGCTGGGCTTTGTGGTTAAAGTAGTGGGCTGGCCTTAATGGATTTGTGATGATGTATCTCTGAATTCTTGCCTAAGACCCCTGACTGGGAGTGGGCTCAGGATGCTTATCTCTGCGGACATCTTGGCCCAGCTTCAGGGTTTGGGATCCGGTTTCACCTGCCCATGGGAGAAATCCACCAGGACTGGAGTAACTGGGGATTAGTAGGGATGACCCTGGGAGCAGCATAGCAACATTTGAGACCACTAAGGAGAGAAAAGTTGTTTGACCTTGAGGCATGGACAAGGTGTAAACTAAGAGAGATTATTAGATTAGTTGAAGTGAAACATAACACCTGGATGTAACCATGCTAAAAGGGATATGGTGTGGTTGTAAATAGTATTATGGCAAGAATCTAAGGAGACAAGTACTTTACACAGGAAACATAATTATCTTGCCATTGAGAATATAAAAAATAAAACTTATGCAGCCTACAATCATGGCACTAAACACTATGCCTCTACGCACATTGCAATGTGTGTTTACAAAGCTCACCAAAGTAACAAAGTACATCATGTGTCACCCAAGAACTGGCTAAGTGAGTCATCCAGGTTACATGAGTAAGAAGTTGCCCTGGAGCAAATCAGCCACAGTGACACTAGTTGAGACTACTCAAGGTCACAGCCCAGCTTCTCTCATGACTGGCCAACATGTCTTCAGGCCTAAACCTAGCAGACAGATTACAACAACGCACCCAACAAAGGCCGGCGCCTATGGCCCCTGCACCTCTACCCTCTCCAAAATCGTGCAACCAGAGAGCTCCTAAAGGACTCGTCACCTTGTCTCTAGGCTGGAGCACCAGAGCAGGGAAAGCCGCCACTTCAATCATCTAGGGGTCATAGGTCACGTAGGTAAAATACCTCGGCTGAGATCCCCAACCCCCATGTCCCAGTGACAGGCAGTGGTCAGTGTCATGAGCCGGACCCTGAATACACCCAACCCAGTTCCTGTTCAGACCACAACAGGAACTTACATTGGGATATCAATACCATGGTTCAATGGTGAGGCTAATGAAAAGCTCATACAAAGGATGAGTGAGTGATATGTCAATTATTACGCTGTGTTAAAAAGTTATACTTCACTTATCATCACTCTCTTACTCTCTCCTCTTAATATCCCTGAGTTATATAATTTTACTATTGTGTGAACCTACTTTTTTCATGGTATACTTTAACATTCATTCAGGTAAGAGAGAGAGAGAAGAGAGATAGGTGGAGAGCAAGAATGAGCAAAAGAAATTTAAGTCACAATGTGGAAAAAAAGTGATTTACCCTTTTGTGAACTCCAAAAAAAGCTAAATGGGCCCAGTTTGTAAGGCTGTGTTAACAAGATAATCTAAAAGTCAGGAGGGTGTTTTTTTAACAAGGGTGTTTTTATGATCTCTGTTACAATAAAATGAACAGGTAAAACACTGAGTGATTAAAGATAATGAAGAACAGATATGGCTGACACCGTCTTCAGGATCCCTAATGAAAGATTACACTGCACTTTGAAGAGTTTTACTGCCTCTGTAAATCAAGACTAAATACTTATTATTTAAGGAGGTATTAAGGGTGCAGTGCCTGTACTATGTGCTAGCCTGTTTACGATTAAGAAGGGGGTGGGAAAGAGCATGGGGGATTTCATTGGGGATTTTATAAGGGAGCCCCTGTATGCCCTGGAATTCCAACACTTGAGGAGTAGCCCCTGCAAGCATGTTGTGCGAACATGTATGTCTTTTGTGCAGCAACACTGTGACATGACAAAGTCTGAGTGAAAGCAGATCATGGTGAACCTGTGTGTAAGTCCTTCAATGCCCCTGACATCCCAGCTCTGAGCTCTGGGATAAAGAACAAAAGAACAGAAACAGGTAAACATGTGCTAACAGCTAGCCTGTTACTTGTCTGTCTGGCTTAGCTGTTTTCTTTGGTTTTTGACCACCACATGTCTTTCACCACTCGTGTAGCTGCAGATGACTCGTGGCAAAAATGAAGACCAAAAAAAATCCTCTTTACTACATTTTTTTCCCCACGCACACCAAGAATCAATCATATAGTATTCCAGCACTGCGTCAAATCAGTTGTGGTCTTGGCTAAGGTTCTTTTTTGCTGAGGGCTGTTGACCCTAACTCCCTTGGCTGACAGGAGCCAGAGCTGGGAACCAGTAATCAGGGTCAGAAACTTTACTACAGGCTCAGGAAGGCCTTCAAAAGGTGGTGGATCTGCCCGATGATAAAGACACATTCACACAGAGGACACCCCTTTTACCATGTCCTCTAAATGTCAACTGTGAGAGGATTACAACAGTGTTATAAATCACGCAGCAAGTGGGGTAAACTAGGAATTCTGACCTAATATGGAATGAGCAAAAAAACCTTAGGCCTTGAGTCCTTTGAAAAGCAGAGGTCAGTCAGTATAGGCTGAGGTCATATGCTATACCCCTGTAAAAATACTGCAGAGCGAGTGGTTTCAATTTGCTCAAGTGATTAAGTTCACGCCAGCCCCCAGTGCACTGGCAAGGGTCATTTGTGCTTGGCCGAGTTACTGATGAAGGTAGGGACGAGTGATGCTAACCGTGAGCATTGGTACTGACATGGCATTAGGGAGGCATAACAAGACTCTGAATCATGAGGTGTGTTACAAGGTCTAGTTGAGGTTACAAGAAAGCTATACACATTTTTTTGCCTCCATCTGTCCAGCCAGCCCTTTGTACAAAATGTGCCAAAAGCTCAAAGTCAAACCCATCAAACCCTGGCTTATATCGTTATAGTAGCCTTTCGAATTTAGATTGTTCAGACAGTGCAATAGCCCTCCCATACTAGTAACTTACTTATACCCATAAATTGTGCCAGCTAAAGGAACTTAACATTGACAATAGCAATTTAATTAGCAGTAAAGATACATTCCCCTTTAATAGATGCATAAGTTTACTTATAAACTGTCTGTATTTGCTCTGAGGAGAAACTGACCTGACAGCGTCTGCCACTAACAATTCAACTGTGTAGACAATTGACAGTGTTGCAGTCATTTTGCAAAGGGGATTGCTGTGCACTGTTTGGGGGGTTGGCAGTGTAACACCAGATGTGAGCTGTGCACTGCGGCATCAATAATAAAAAAGTCTTCCTAATCTTAACTCTTCTCTCAGTCGCATCAAACCTTATGGTGAACAAAAACACTGTGTCTCAGGTAGCTAAATTATTGATACAACCGCAATTTAAAATCTCCCCACTGCAATTTTTCGCAATGTTTCCCTTCTCAGCTGCAGATCCTATTGTTGATTTATTTATTTATGTATTTGTTTTCACTCTGTGTTTGGGTGTTTTTCTTTTTTTTTTTTTCCTGGAGGGGGAGGGTGTTTTTCTCCATTTTTCACCTTTCACATCTTGTGGAATTCAGCGCTCTCATTTCCTCCCTGTGATATGGAGTACGGCGCTTCAGAAACAACTGTCAGGTTCAAATCAAAAATGGGTGGAGTGGGTGTAATATTGAACTACTGAACACAAGCCGAGACTTGAGCGATGGATATGGCAACCGATTTTCCTCCCCTCCACTTCTTCCTTTGCCTTTGTCAGCTCCGGGGGTTTCTCTCTGTAGTCAGAACAATGTGTGGGTGATGTCGGCACTCGGAAGGAGATGTTCTGTACAGCGATTTAGTACAAATGCATCCCATAATGATCATGTTTTGTTACCTTTATGCACCTCCAGCACCAGTTCCACTCCTCTGGAAATCTGAGCACCGTAAACAGCTACAGAGGCTGCTCCCTTTTAGCCAAGTATTTACTACTGCTGCTTTGCTCTCCTATGGAGGATCCTCTTCATCTCTGTGCAGCACTCCACAGCCAGCAGGTGTGTTCAGGGAGTAGACAAAATGCACACACAATACAAGAACTCATACATACACAACTGAGTGGTGGAAGCATACACATTCACACACATAACCTCCCTGCACTGCATACCTGCTTGCACATGTATACTCAACAAATGTGAATGTAGGCTCTTTTGCATCAGCTGACACATTCTGTCTAGGTAAGCTCCCACAGCTGTTCACTAGACACAGTAAATATTTGCATGTAATGTAAGTGAACAGTTTTTTGGCCGTGACACCCAAACATGTTCAGCCGTTGCACTGGTGTGGGCACTTAAAACAATCTCCTGTCATGTCACACCAAAGGCCCCTTAGCTTTACAATAACAGAACAGGTTGACAAAATGAAAACTCATTCCTCCCTCATTTACGCGTCATTTCAGCCCTGACCGTGGCACTAAAAGATCAAAGAGCTTTTGAGGCCTGCTCTTATTTCAGCCTGCTTTAGAAGGACAGCTGAGGAGTTTGGCAGTTCAACATGAGCTGCGACAGGAATTTTTCAGACCCCTATCCGCTCACAATGAAAACCCTGACTCATATAGCCAAAGCACAGGCGTTGTTATGGGTTAGAGTAATGGTTATAGGATCACAGATGGTTATCTGCAGTGACATGCACATCGGAAGCACACTAACTCTGTTTCTCTGCAACTCAGTGTCATAAATTTCACACAAATGATGAGTGATCAGGTTTATACCAAGCAATAAAGTTGAAGGGAATTAGGAGATTATTCAAACATGATCACAAGATTTTAAAATCAGAATCATAATGGTTACATCATTCTCCCTGTGTCAGATTCATTCTCCTACCCCGCCCCTGCTGGCTATAACCATGGTAACAGAAGAAGCCCCAGGGATGGTGAATCAATAGCAATATGCCAATCTTTATCTAAGCAACCCCCACTCACTATCCTTGTGTAGCGCTGTCACTTTAGATCTAATGATCTAACCTATGAAGCATTGATGAGCAGTCGGCTAGTGCGTCACTCTTCATTCACTCACACATACACACACTTACACTCCACATACAGGCCTTCTTTTTTGAAACAATAACAACTGAATTACCCCTGTCATGTAAGTGATATTAGTTTGTGGTGCATCTTCAGTGAATACAGTATACTAATAACAAAGAAATCATGGGGCCTATAAAAAGCTGAAATGCAGAGCAGAGAGATCTGAGGTCAGCCATTTTGGTAAGAGTTTACCACTGCACTAGCCATAACACAAATGGATCAGTATTGACCAGTGTCATTGACCTCAGAGACTTCTGCTCTCTAGCCAATCTGCACCAGGCCTTAGGGGCGATTATGACATTTACTCAAACAGATTATAATTTCAAATGACTGTTTAAAAAAATTCCCTGGTGGAGCAGACAGAGGAGAGCGGTGGTTAGAAGGGAGAGAAAGCGGTCGAAAAAAATAGACTTGAAATAATCAATAGGAAATGGACACACAACAGAGGCCCTGCAGGCTGTGCAGATCAATAAGCCGTGTTAAGTGGTGGTGATGCCCTCCATTGATGAGCAAATGGCTGTACAGGCTGTCCTTGCTCCCTCTCCCTCTCTCCCTCTCTCTCTCTCCAGTGGGTCAAACAGCGGGGCCAGGTGGTTAACCACATGTCGCCTCCAGACATTGCACACCAGGGCTCAGTCTCTGATACGCCAAAACCGGTCAGCTGGTCTGCTCTCTGCCCTGCCCTCCACCCTCAAAAGGCCCCCCTGCTCCCTGTGCAGAGCTGAGGGGCATTGCGGGAGGTCAAAAGTCTTGCTCCTGCATGTAATGGAACAGTTACTAATTTTTCGACCCAATCCACCATTAAATACATACCTCTGCTCTACCCAACGGGAATTATATCCTTTCTGCTGTCATGCTGCTAATGTTAACAGTGATTCAGTTACTGTACGGTTACTACAGAGCAGGCAGAATATAGGAATAGCAAGATGGCTGCTTGACTGTATGCAGTGCCAAGGTGCAAGAAAGAGTTAAAGAACTTGCTGCAGAGTCACAAAAAGATCAAATGAAAGACAAATGAAAGTTATACCTATCGGATACACCACATTATAAGTCCTGTCTGTCTCCAACAAATCTAAAATATATTACTCACTGGAATAGTCTCTGTTGTTTCAAAACAACACCTGTTGTGCTGTCCCATTCTGGGCCAGCCGTTCCAGTATAAATCAAAGCTGTACTGAGCGCCAACATGTGTATACGAAGTGAAGAGAGCCGTGCAAGGCAACGGGAGAGGGAGGCTTGTGTCTCTCTCTCCAGTGTTGTGTTCATCATCTCCTCACCAGTACTCCATCTTATTACTTCTGCCATATGACACGCGCCTCAGATCGCACGACCCATTAATAATATACGACCACGCCACCTCAGCACAGATGAAAGCGCACGCGGTGCACTGCGGGTCGGATACAGTGGGCTGAGGTGCGGTGGTAGTGAGGAGGAGAAGGAGGATGATAAGGATGAAGAGAGTATATACAGATACCATGCAAAGGCCTGTGATTTTCAGTCCTCTGTGTGTGTGTGTGTGTGTTTCATTCCTACCTACAGCTGCAGCAGGGGTGACAGCACACATCAGTGACAGCTTGAGGTAGCAGCCAGTGGCACCTGAAAAGAGTGAAGAAGGGGAAAAAATGAGAGGATAAGGGGGGAAAGGGAACAATGAAACAGTAGCACACATAACACACACTCACACAGGGGAAATTCCTCTCAGGAGAGCTGATCAGTGCGAGGCAGTTTGCCCGGCTGCACTCTGCAGGGACATGGCGTTTCTCCCTCTCGGGGTCAGGAAGAAAAAACAAACACTACTTTTGATCATCAGGCCCTACTCCTCATATAGGAGCTTTTGGAGAAGAGACGCAGATTCTAAACACAGCTTCGCCCTGTTTGGTGTTTGCCTAAACACACGTGGGTGATAACACATGCTGAGACACACTGACACACAAATACTAAACTCTAAATGCAGGCACACACACTTAGGGCATATGCACAGAGGTGTATCAAGCAGCAGAGCAAGGAATAAGTTGCAAAAAAAAGTGATCCCGGATACTACTTTCAGCAACACCCACTAAAAAAACATTGTTCCCACAAGCCTCAAGTTGTCTACTGAGGAGCAAGACTGTTACGTCACACCAGCAGCTGTTAAATGATATGAGCTTACACTTAATTTTTTATAGTCACCCACTGCATATGTTTCACATACAACGGTGATGCGTGCAGTGTTGGGTTCCCATTGTGAATTGCAAGTATTGTGTCACTGTAAAAAAAAACCATTCAGCAGCAAATCCTACCAGGAGCCAGCAAGCAGGCAACAAAAGGATTGTCGTGGCGAGCAGGCTAGCACCCGCTTTGTGCGCTAGTCGGTGGCAGGAGAAGACAATAGGGAAGAGCGTTTCGGGAGCTTGACCTGGGCTACCTTCACTTCACCTCAGGTAGACAAGGTTAAGATGGATGGCCCTAATTAAAAGAAAGGGCCTCTCTTCTTCACAATAGCATCAGGTTTATTTTACAGGAACTTTAACGGGGCCTTTTGTGGGGAGGTAATTATAGGGTAAAGTGATTAGAGCTCCCTAAAGGCATGGAGGTGACAGACAGACTCGGCGGAGTAACCCAAGTAACCTTTCAATATGACATCTCTTCCTATTGTCATTCACACCGCACACTAATTTCAACCATGCAGCATTTACGCTCTGCCTCTTGCTCTCTCTCTCTCTCTCACACTGTCATTTCACTATGTACAAGAACAATGCACATATTGCCAAATGTGGCTCCAACGAACTCCAGACAAAAGGTTATGGAGATCATTTTTCCAATGAGGAGGGGGTCATCTTGGCATAAGGGCAGAGGCGGCTAAGTTTCCTCCACAACAATGGCTTCAGACTGACCCAGCAAATCTTTGGAGCCAAGGGCTGGATCGGCGCAGATGACGTGCCTTGCCCCGACCGTTTAACATGGCTGGTTATGCCAGCTACGAGACCTGCCCCCGTGGGACTTTCTGAAGCGGAAATGTGTGTTGGGCATAGCAAAGAATGCACTAATCTGCTGTTTATTAAGTGTGGGGTAACTTGAGATTGGCGATTAAATGGAGATTTGAGTGTGATACAGCCGCTCCATAGGCGCAGTCACATGGTGCTGGGGCTTGTCTTGGTTCAGCATATGGGCCTCGCTAAATGTGTGAAAGACTGCGAGTAGCGTGTGCACTGTCAAGCTTGCCAATCAAGGATCTAGTCTGTGACAGTGAGCTACTTAACAAGGATTTCATGTCCCTGATATTTCTGATATTTCTGTGAAGCAAGCAGGGGACTTGATCATATCTTTACAGGGGGAAAAAAAAAGATGTAGGAGCAAGAGCTCGAAGACGTGCCAACACCAGCTCTAGTCATTCAAAAGGGTTGAGTTTTGGATTTGGGGTTAGGGAAACAAGATAATGTTCACTTAAAAAGTCACAGAGTCATGTTTCAAATGCCTGCACCCGCTCCTCTGTGGCTCCTGTGATCCTGCAGAGAGCTTGCTCCCACTACATTTATCTCTAACCTTTCTGTGTGCTTGACTTAATGTGTCGTTGTGTTATGGGTGTATGCATATTATTGGTGTGTATCTGTATCTGTGTCTGTGTGCGTACCGAGAGTGATCTCTCAGGCAAGCCTGTTCGAGTGTGCTTGAGAACCATTTCCACATGCTTAGATATCACTACCAAAGCTATTCAGAGAAGCAATTAAAATCTGTTTAGCTGTCTGCATGCATGAATGCACCCACCCATACCAGGCTGTCTGAGGAGTCAGGGAAGTCAGTACTATTATTATGCCCCAGTCTCCATGGCAAAAGGCTACATGGGTCAGTGTCAGTCTTAAGGTTAGATCGGCAAACATATGGTTTCGAAACTGTTGGGTTAAGTCCCATTTCAGAATGAATAACTCTTGTCATGGTGGCCATGATCAAGGCAGTCTCCCATTACTACTGTGCCTCTCCCTTCAATATATGTAATGTCTAAATGTTGATAAACACTTTACTGCCTTAATGTGATATAATTCCTGTTGAAAAAGGATGTTGTGGCTGGACCAATGAGATATTCAGCCTTGAACCTGGGACATAACCTGACGTGGAAAATGCTGACATGAGGCGGATACATGAGGTGTTGGCTTGCTTTATTCCTACGTCTACTATCACTACCAACTACTTAGAGAGATTTTTTGAAAAAAGAGATCAGCTTTCATAGATGAACAGGTAAATACTTTGTGGATAGTTACGTATGTAATGTTTTGGAATACAACTCATTATGCTGGCCATCAGCTCTGGCTCTCTAGTCAACAGAGGATCTCCGGTGCACTCCCTGCACACTGAATGGTAAAAGCAGACATCAGTTGTCTGTAACATGAGTTATATGGGCCCATTATAACATGTAGTAGCCCTTGTTGATTCTGACCCTGGGCGTAGCGGTGAATTCATACTCAGCTGAGTGTGTCAACTACACACAGGCATGCCTGTGTGCCTAATCAAAGCCCAACCAAAAGCCATTTTAAGACGCTCATATAAATCACTTAACCGCCAATAGAGGTGTGCTTTACTGCAGCCATTGGACAGGGCCTCTATTGTCAGCTAACGTTCTTTTGATAGTTTTGCAAATCGCAGCTAATAATGCATCTGATAAGATAAGCTATGGCAGGCTTCTCTCTTTGGTGCAAGGGATTTCGCAGGAACCCTCCTAGTCGTGTCAATACTCCTTTGTAAGGAGTGTGTCCGAGTCAACACACCTGAGCACATCAGAGGCCAACATACTCATCTCGGGTCAACATGTTCACCCCAGTCAGTGTGTGTGTTTGTGTGAGGGTGGGAGCAACACAGAACAACAGACCGAGCTTTGTGCCTGCTGAATTAGCTGCACTAATAACGGCCCTCTCAACAAGCTTGCTTGACAGCTGGGTGCGACTTTGAAGAATTCATAATGAAGCGATGCCTCAGATTAGCGCAGGAGCGGCTGCCTTTGAAGAAACAGCTCAGGTTGTGAGGTCCTAATTAGGAATGGCCTATTTTAGTTTGAACACATGCTAAGGAAAGAGTGTTTTGTGTGTAGGCCTGTGTGTGTATGTTAATCATCATGTGTGCATACAAGGATGCTCCCTATGTGAACTTATGTCTGAATTAATTGTGTTTGTGCGTACGTGCATGTATGTATGTGTGTGTGTATGTGTCAATGTATAAGGCTGTTAATTTTATTTTTCTGTGAGCTGTGAGCTTTGACTCGCGCCCTCTTGGACGACTAGGTCGGAGTTCAGGTATAGGGTGTGTGTGTGTGTGTGTGTGTGTGTGTGTGTGCATATGTAAAACAAGTGTGTGCCTATGCAAACAGGTAAGCAGTTAAGAGAGAGATCCATGTGACCACCTGTACTCATACTGGTGCTATTCCAGCCACACTGACCCACTAATGAACATACATGCGTACATGCATGCACACAAACACACACATACATCTCTACAGCATGCCCCCCTCTTAGCTCTTCTTCCATCAGCACTGCTGCAAAACAATGGTGGAATGTTCCGGCCTGTTACCATTCCTCAGTGGCTATCTGATGAAGGAGAGCCAGGGATAATCCAGGCCATCCTTATCAGTGGCAGGGATCCCATTTCCATATTCAGGTCCTGCTGGCTGATAAGAGCAGCTCCTGATAAATGTGTAGTGATGGAGTGATACCTGTGGTCTAAAGTTGATGAGAGCCTTATGAATGGCTAAAGCAGAGAGGTGATGAAGGGGGTGGGGGGATTGGAGGCTGGACAGTAGCTTTCAGCAGGACTGATAATAGCAAGAAGGAAAGGGTTGTGATTAATGTGCCTAAGTGGCCCAGGGTCACAGGCAGGCCCTCGCCAGTGACTGCTCTTAAGAGAGGTCACCTCCACGACCATCCGTCACATAGGCGCACACAGACACACCATTGCACACTCCCTGTCAGTGTTTGTGTGTGTGTATATGTGCATGCGTATGTATTTGAATGCATGGATTAAACAAAACTATTTAGTATACAAATGCATACATACACAGCCACATGCAAGCATACCATCTGCACATGTAAAGATGTATGGCATATTTCACAGTCTTTAAATACAGTTAATGGTTTGGATGGACAAGTGTGCCGTTTCACAGTTCAGGGAGCTGGACACTGGACACGGGGTGGGTGGCACAGAGGGATCACTGACCACTTGAGGAGGACATATGACCTCCATTTTTCAGCAGGCCCGTCCTTGGGGCCAGACAGTCAGACACAAATGCATTATTAATTGGGCTCTGTTTCACTATGTCCATTGCTCCTTTATAAGCATGTCGACTATCACCAGAGTCATCCCTCATTTATTGGCTTAGAAAAGGCCCATTCTCATTGTAAGTGACATGACAAAACGTGTGTGCACAAAAACACTGTTTAAAGAATTCTTTGATGTCTGCGTTATCCGTCTAGAGTGCACTCATGTCAAGATCTGACCTGCCTAAAACTAGTTTATATACTGCCAGTTATCATAGGTACTAAAACTAAAATGATTGTAATAGATTTAGTAGAATGACTCACAGTATTTTAGCACTTTATAGCTTAACTTTTTTTTTTTAAATCTTTCTTTAAACTAGGAATAATGATTGAAATCATTAAATTCTGACCAAATTGTGAAAAATAAACAAATAAATTAACAGGTAAGAATTTAAACAAAAATAATGTTTACAAAACTGCAAACATAACAAATCACTAAAAAATATTTTAATACTTGATTTTTTAATAAACTAGCAAAAACAAAACCCATATTTGTCAATTATTTTAAGAGAATAGGTCGGTAGTTGATGAGGCATCTAGGTAAATTGTATATGTGCATATAAATATGTTTATACTACACTATAACACGTTGTCAACATCATATCCACATGGCACTAAGACTCAAACTTACTTTGAATAAATATCTGTAGAAAACAGAAGTGCTGTTTTTTTCTCCACAATAAGCATTTTGGTGTTTGAGGATGTTGTTGATTTTGCTGTAGTTTTCTCCACAGGGACAGTTACGAAGGGGCCCCTGTCCCTGGAGAAGGCCTTCACCACAGGGAACCCTTAAAAGCACATATTAAAAACGCACTATCTGTCTCCCTCCCATCTCCTCACATCCCAAGGCCCCACCACACACTGTAAACAGCTGGCTTCACTGATATTTTATTAATGATGTTCTTTAATTAGTTTAATTACATAGAATCACGTCTTTGTGCATAATTTCACCCTTCTTAATGAAAAAAAAAATCCCAACTGCCATTTATGTATACATAGAAATCTCTACCCTCTGGCTGAGAGAAGTGTAATTGTGTGGGTTTCTTTTAAGAAGGCCTTGTACTATGAGGTGCTCGAAGTGTGAGTCAGAGTAGTGGGCTGGTTTGCTTCGCATGCTTTTTGTTGTCAATCAGGCTTTGTTTGCTGATGAAAGCAGGGTGGTGCTGTGAGCCAAGCAAGAGCTTATTCACACAATGTATCATGTTTGGTTTGATTACGCCAGTCTTTCTTAGATTAAAACAAAAAAGCATGTATCATTTCTTAAGCTTCATAACTTGCCCATTCTTGATTTGTACATGCCCCTGGCAAAATTACATTTAATTGATAGCTATCATTTCATGGCCCCAGCGTTGAATAGTGTATTCAATAATCCATCACTGAAGATTATGAAGTAAGGAAACTTGGACAGCATCATCAATGGTTCATCAAAACACCCAAAGAGCTCTGGGCATAGGAGTGCCGTGTTTCACTGTGACCCACATGCCAAGATGGCAGGTCCACCTGGGACGTTCCTCTGTGTTTGCACTGTAACCTAATAAGAGCAGATCAGTGCTTAAACACAGGGCTTTATTTAGACAGCACAATGGTTAGTCAGCAGCAACATTATCTGACCTCATACATCTTATCATGCAAGGCACTCTGTCAACAGCGTTACTGGAAGAGGACAGCGCTAATGCTCACACACATTAGCATCCCCCATCCCTCAACAGTTTCCAAGATGGCTGCTGGGATAGATATAGGGGGGGAAGTGCAACTTGTCAGACACTGATGTTCCGCCATGATGACAATGGGAGTAAATGAGGTTTCAGAGACCTCATCTAAGACAAAATCAATATGCTGCCTCCTCAGCTCAGGAGAGAAGCTTTCTGCATTATCTGCTTTAAACTAACACGTGGGGAGAGAGAGGGAATGAGCAAAGATGCTCCTGTTTTTGGGGAGCTGGAAGATGTCTGTCTCCACCTACCATCAACATTGTCTCTTCATCTCTTGCACCATCCCATCCCATCAACACACACAAAGAAATGATAGATATATTTCTATCCAGCCCACCTGGTTTGTAGTATCACTCCACGGCTCAGACTGCTTTAAAAGTCAATTACCAGGCTAAATGACTTGAGGAATATCTCTCAAGAATGATGTTTCACACACTTTATCGATGGCAATAGCATTACAGCTGATTAGCGGAACCAAATGTGCTCTTTTTGTAATGCAACACACAGAAGGGTAACTGGATCGCTGTGTTGGCTCCAGCAGTCCCCGGACGAGCCCCGCTGGCGGCTAGACTGGAAACATCCCAGAAAGCCTCAGCCCTGAGAGGGGCTAATGTTTCAGCTGGGGCAAAGGAGCTTGGAATGATAATGTTGATTCACTAAATAGTTGACTTAGAGGTCAGCAGCTTTCACGCGCCACACAGACAATACAGTCCTGCTTTGGAAATACACTAGATTTACTATTTTTTGAATGAGGATCAAACTCGAGGAATACCCTGGCAGCCTGACACTGACACTGGGATGTGGGCGATTTTCTGTCTCTCTGTCTGTCTGTTGTTGACTAAGCCAGTAATCACACTTAGCTACATTAGTACATATCCCATTGTCCAACCTCATCACTTAAGTACCCATTTGAGTTGACTTGAGTCTTTTCTTTTCATACCACTTTCTACTTCTACTCCAATTATATCTACTCTATATCTATATCTACTCAAATTAAGATTTTTGCATACAAAACATACAAAGTGCTCATAAAATATGATGTTTGCAAAACAAAAACATTTCATTTCATTCGAGCTTCCCAAATGTGAGGATTTGTGAGTAATTTAAACAAAAACAACCTTTTGAAGGTGTCACTTTGGTAACTGTGATGACATTTCCCACTGATTTTTTACAAACCAAACAATCAATTTATTAATTGAAAAAAATCTGCAGATGAATCCATAATCAAAATAAAATCCTGCTTTTATATTAACGTATTGAGTACTTTTACTTTTAATACTTTAAGTACATTTTCCTGATTATGTTTACAAACTTTACTTAATTAACATTTTCAATGCAGGACTTTTACCTGTAACAGAGTAGTTACAGTGTGGTATTAGTACCTTTACTTAAGTAAAGGATCTGAATACATCCTCCACCGTCGGTAGACCGACATTCAGGAATCACCTGGGGTGTCTGAACCCCACAACTTCACTGTGAGAACAGGAGAACCAGAGCGCTGCATGCAGTCACCTTGGCTGAGATAGCTGATGGGGGTCATTAAATACCTCCAAAGTATAGGCTGACTACTTAAACCACAATGTCTTGTTTTCTATTTCTGCATGTTTTAAATGCAGAAGATGCAACATGTGGGAATGGAGGCTTTGGAAAGTCATGTAACAAGTAATGTAACTAATCTCTTTTCCTGTTGAGTAATTAGTACAGTATGTTAATCATGAATTACCATGAAGACTTCCTTCATTCATCAAAAAGAATACTGTTTTGTTTTGTCAAAAATTCATTATTAAAGATTATTTTTCATGTCCCATTTTGGAATAAAACTATTCAATTCCTGCTGTCATTACAAGCACATTAGGAAACAGTCAAAATCAACCCCCAATTGTTAGAAGAAATACCGCTCCAATGGTGTAGGGGCTATAAATAATTAACTGTAATTAAGACTATGTACACATGCAGAATGAATTATTTAGGTTAGCATTGATGCATTGACCTACCCTCCATGTTCTTGGACGTAATCAAAATGATGGTAGAGATTCAGGGCAGAGGGGGGTAGAGGAGGGGTGTGTGTATATGTGTGTGTAGTGGAAGTGATGGTGAAGGTGAGAGAGGGGAAGACAGAATAAGAGAGAGTCGGAGCCAGCCTTGCTATCAGACACCCTGCCTGGCATCAGAGGTGCTCCAGGGTATGCCTCAGCCTCAGCCCTGTTAGCATCCTATGCTAATAGCTCAGCTCTAAGCATTTACTCCTACACAGCTCCTATCTCTACAGTGCTGGCACTACAATCTATCAAAACGGTTTTGGCAAACATTTGCAGCTCCTCTTTTTTGGTGCGTGTGTGGAGGTCTTTTTCCCCTCCCTCGCTCTTAGTATAGCTCCTTCCCTTTCCACTCCAACCTTGTCCAAAATCCCACTCCGCTGTTCTCTCTTTACACATCAGGCTTTGAAATAACCATCGAGACATGGGCCGCTGGGAACACAGACACTCTTCAAATGGCTTGACATTAATAACAATATCTTTAATGCTAACACATTAGGGACTGCAATAATTAATGAATGAATAATCATCAATGTGAAAAGTGTTACCAATAATTGTATGGATAATGCACATGCATAATGCATGACAGTTGCCCCAAGGCAGAATCTGGCGTCTCTGCTCTTGTCCAGGACATGGGCTCTACATGGTGGCGGAGACAGGCCTGATCAAATGATGGCACACACTACACTGGCCTTACATCCACTAGCCTTTCTTCTTGCAGCCGAGCCCAAGCTGGCCATCTCACTTTCTGATGTGATCCACCCGGCAATGTGCCCTGGCCTTGTTTACAATGGTTTGCTAACAGCGAAACTGGGAGTCAGCCATGAAAACCAGGGTGAAAGCGGAGGGAGGAATCTGGGTATTAGCATTCTACCCGCACCCCTGCATCATCAGCGCTAATAAGGGAGGCCTGCACCGGGGTCTTTCATCTAGATTAGGGCTCTTATCGCATGCCACCTGCATGGAGCAGCCTGCCATTCATATGCAGATCTGGCCGAGGCAGGACTATGGTGTTTCCTAACTCTGTCACTTCTCATTGCACTTTAGACATTTACACTACCAAGGATAACCTTGTTGCTGGCATTCATTGGGATGTCTACTATCCCATCTCCTAAAATCCAGAAACCTAGCATTGTTAGAGGCAGATGTGACCAGACTGATAACAGATCCAGCATATTTGCCATGCAATTGTCAAAATCTAGACATTAGAATTTAGAACAAAAGTCTTTTTAATTGACAAACACACAAAAAAGTACAGGGATTAATTTTGCTACAGAGAAATGCTGACAAGTACATTTTACAGTAGATATCTTAAATATAATGCAAGAAAATGTGCAACACATTGATATTGCTCTCCACATAGAGTAAACATTCAGTATTGACTAACAACATTTCAAATAATATGATGCAGTACACACTAAAAAAAGTAATGTAGATTAATGAAACCTGCAATCTTTTTTTGGCCATTTGGGAGCAGCAGAAACAACACCGACATATCATCACCTTATAAGTTGATAGGGCGAACTTGTTGGAAAACAGTTGCTTATACATCCAGCAGATACAGAGGAATATCATTCATTTGGAGGCAGGTTTGAATTCAACTGATGAAGTCCAATATTCACTCTCTTTTAGCTCTGTTTTTGGTCTCTACCAACTCCTGAGGGCAATATCTGGGTCTCTTAGCTGCTAAATGCTCCACTATGTTCACCAGCTAGTTGCTAACTTTGTCTGTCTGCTGTTTGCTGCTGAGCATTTAGTAAAGAGTGGCTTTTTAGAGTTGTTTGCTGAAAACACCTGCCTGCCGAAAACAATGCAACGAGAGTGAACCAAAACAGCAAAGTTGCTTGCCGAACAACTAAACAATGAGCTGAAACTCACTATAAATCTCTGTAAAAACGAGTGGAGCTGTAGATTCAGGTGATAATTCTCTGTAGGTTCATCACTACAAGCGACCCCCTTCACATTTTTTTCCACATTGTCATTTGATACAATGTTATAGCAAAATATCGATTATAGCCGCTTTAATGAATGATCAACTATATGGATGAGCAATTAAGTGTGAGAAGTGTGAGAAACATTACATCAACCTTCCCGTTATAGTCCTTGGAGTAGAAGTGATTATTAGTGACTGAAAGATTAGACATGTTACGATGGGGTGTCAATAAAGACACAATGGAGAGTGCCATGATGGATGGGTCTCATGGGGATGAGTCAGCCAATCAATGCCTCTCATGAAAACAAACATGTCATTAAACCCAAAGCGTAGACTTCACCCTCATTCTTTTGTTGGCCGTTCATATGAAGCCACCATCAGTTGATTTCGATTATGGTAACCAACCAATCAAGATGGATCATTTTACAGTTCTGACATGAAAAATAAAGTGAGACTACAGCATATGGAGGCTGGGATGACAGCTAAGTTCCTTTAAGTGTGTTTGCCTGGACGCATTGCACAGTGTTGCTCTTGTGATAGCAGGGAATGCGTGGACAGTGCGTTGTCTGGTCATGTTAGCTGGACATGGTTGAAAAATTGGAGGCCTCCTCAGTGGACCACAGTGAGTGATCAAATTGGCTGTCATGGGGGTGGGAGGGGGAGCATTATCTCCCTGAGACAGTGAGAAATGGGAGAGTGGGACATAAGGGGACACATTAATGAATAGGTGGGGCAACTTTTTTTTTTCATTTTTTCCCTCCAGCACTTCGTCTGGCTGGCCAAGGCCTCCCAGGTTTGTGCAATCTCTCAGTGTCAACATCTTTCTGTAAGGCAGATTCAATTAAGATTACGCCAGTTGCAGAGAGAGAGAGTGACAGGGGTCAGTTTGATTTTGCCGATTGGCTTTGTGCCTTTTGTTTTTTCAGCTCGGGTTACTGCTTTGCCTGCCACTCGTACTGGGAAGAGGATAAACTGTCTGTGCCCTGACCAGCTCTGTTGGAGAAACGCCACTGTGGCGCACCTATTTGAAGTCATGAGTAAATATATTACTCACTGTGGTATGATAGATTATGCTCCAGTGTGTGTGTGTGTGTGTGTGTGTGTGTGTGTGTTTCCTCTTTACCTCTGTAAATTTCACATGCAGGAATAGGTCACATTTTTTGGTCTACAAACCGGGTTGTAATGACAGCAGCTTTTTCAAAACATCTTTGTTTTACTGCGTTCAACCATGTAAGGACACTATAACTGAAGGCATGAGGACATATATTTGACCGCCCTGGCTACCACTAATGCCTCAGCCACTCCGCTCCACCACAGTGTATCAACCCTCTTACACACAACAATTGTGTATTCTTCACCAATTAACTAGCACTTGATAACAAAACAGAGATGAGTCCATTCAAAAAACTCATCAGGGGGGATCTGACAATATTCTGTCTCAAGGGGTGAGTGTGTGTGTGAAGGGGTGGGAGGGTGTTACTGCAGCGTGCTGTAGCTTCAAAAAATAACTTTTATAGCTTCTAATGGACCCTAGGCCTGGCACTAGTACAATGCGTTGACCTCTGCTCCACTGGGTCACCCTCCTCTGCCTGGGTTAACATTACAACCAGGTTTTACCCCACAGCTGCAGCTCATTACAATGCCCCATAAAAAACGTAGGCAGCCAAACGAGGGGTGCAAGCCACCATTAAAGAGGTGAAGGGGGCGATTGTGGGGGCGAATGGAGAAGTGGGTGAAGAGGTGGTGGGGGGAGGCGGGGTGAGTGAGAGGTGGAGAATGAAAACAGAAGCGTTAAGTCATTAGGGTCCATTGTTGCGCTCAAACGGCCGCCACACAAGCTCTCTGTGAATGGGAAATGGAGCTTAATGACCTGAAAAGGAACTTCAAAAGCCACGACAATAGATGAGAAGGGGCGGCCCCACTCGAATGTCACTCTGCCACTTATTGCTTAGTTGGAGAATGGCTGGGCTGTTTAGATTGGTAATGTGATGAAAGTTAAACTAGCTTGGTGCTTCCTATGCAAATGCCCCTTTCCCCCTCTTTGCCCATGGTTCTCTTTCAAATAAATTTTGCAATTTTTGCGCAAATACTCATTCATTTGTAAGCATTGTTAAATTTTCACATTATTATTCAGTGTATTGTATTCAAATATAGAGAGATGGTCAGTGAATGTGTGTGGATGTTTGTATGTACATTATCCTTGTTAATCTGTGTCAACTAATATTTCTTGTGTGTCACTGTCAGTCTGTGAGATTTAAATGTAAATGATATCTACTGTGTGTCATATGATACTTGCAGATCATCCATGCACTGCCTCCACTCCTATGTTAGCATAACCAGCCGTCTGTTAGCTGGTTGGTGTCAGAGGCAAGTTGGCTGAGCTGCAGCCATTTAGCTGGTGTGTGAAATCGGGGGTGACAACAATGGCTGCCATTGCCAGGCTGGTGTTGGTAGGAGACAGGATCAGCTGGCATGCAGCTTCTGAGACTGTCAGTCACTCAGCACCATGTCTACTGCCACACTGCAGCTGCCAGTTAGCATAGCATACACACTCACACACACAGACTACACCCAGCTGAAGTATCCAATGAGCCTCTAGCATCCACAGTTATGTTGAATGACCATATTGGTGAAGGTATGCAAGCTCAGCTGATTGCTGGATGAAGGTGCAGGATTAAACATTTAATACTTCATTCATCATCACACGGGTGGAGAAACAGCTCAGGTTCAAAACACATTAATAGCAGACATTATAACACAGTATTATGTAATTACAGTATTCATAGCCAGACACACGTTTTGTCTCTCTTTAATGTAATGCCCTGGGAGAAACAAGTGAACATTTTACCTTTGTCATTTTTTAGCACTGGTCTAGAGTTATACATATTCACAGCCATACAATTCAAAGCACATACACATATCCACACTCTGAGCACTTGATACTTCCACTGTGAAATGTTTAGGTTAAAACTGGCAATAGACTTAATAAAAACTGAATTTAGTATGATCTCACACACAAAATGCTGGGTTTGTGAACTACAAATAAAAAAAACCAAAGTTAGTCATTCACTGCTCCAAATACACTTTCGCCTGCAACCAGCCAACAGTATCACAGGATTTGTTTTGCATGCTTCGCTTGCTTTATTTTCATATAGTCATACAAGTTTTATGATATCTGTGTTTACTTCTTGTTTTTAAGGGAACTTTTAAGTTGATTCTGCTTTCACTGTTACTCACAGGCTCTTTGAACTGACATGGATGCCATTTAATGAAGATAACTGGAGTCGCAGTGAGTATACTTGTATTTGCCTGCAGCACCTTGTTTGACAGCAGTCTGAGAGCACGGCAAATGCGTTTTTTTGTTGTTGTTTGGAGTAACCAATTAACCTGAGTGCCTTGCTCATGAAAATCTCTTTTTGTGAGAGAGGGGAATATGTGTCTTCGCACTACCAACCTATCATTTGCAATCCTGCCTCTTCAACCTCTATTGCAAAAAGAAAAGCCAACATTGGTATATGTGGTATCACCACATATAGCCAAGTGTCCATTTTATAAATGGATTATATACAGTGGCAGGCAGCATGAAAATAAAGTGCCCAGTACATAAGCGACCAGAAAATTCACTTGGAGAATTCAACTGCTAAGCACCTAGTATCTATGAGGATCAGATGTCCAAAATATCCACAAGTCTCCCTGTTAACATCCATGCCACGGGGATACTGACAAACTGTCAAGCAGAGCTGCCAATAGGCTGCAGTCTGTCCTGAGGCGATTGGACATGCACATGCATGCAAACAAACACACAAACATATGCACACACACACACACACAAATTCACATGCTACATGCACTTTGTATACATAAACCATTTGCTGCATTGCCCTAGACTATACATATTAGTCTATTTACTTTGTGTTGACCACAAGCATACATATCCTATCTGCCCCGCTCTTTTACTGTTGGTTTTTGAAATCAGCTACTATCTGCAGCTAATATGCTCTCTGTAAGCCAGATGTCAGTGAAAATAGTTTGTCTTCAGAGCAGATTGGGCCCCACATGGTGTACAGTTCCCCTTGATACATGGACTGTTTGATTTTCAAAAAGGTGAGCAAGTAATGTTTCTTTAAGAATCCTCCATGTATGTTGTGAATGTTTCTGCATGTGTGTGATTGTTGTGTCGAGGAAGACAGAAAGGGGGAGTATGGGCAGAATTTGCTTTGTTTCTCTGTTGTCGGCAATTTCTTGGCACGGCTGGCTGATCCGCCTAGCTGACAAGTACAGGGACCCTAGCCCACAGTAGGTATGACGTGTTTCAAAGAACGCCTTTGATATGAACAAAGCAAACCAGTAAAACAGCAATGGGAATAATCAGATATTATGGGGCTTTTATCCGTGCCCTGTGCAGGTTCATTATGGATACTTGATTTTGGCTTTAGGCTAGCAACCAACGATGCACAGCAGGACGCTGAGGACAACTTCACTGAGTGCTGAGCCTCCACCCCTCCAATGAGATTTATCATAAATTTAATTTCCCTAAACCAAACTGCAGCCGATCCTTCCCTGAGATTTGGCATTGATTGGACAGCCTGCACTCCTCCCTCCCCCTCACTGATGCTGCCTGTATTAAGAAAAGGCCTCACCGCTAATTACACCCTCCCAGTCTAATAGAGGCACCCTGTTAAACAAACAATTGATCCCCACTTAACACATGTACCCACGTTAGTAAAACACAATTTGCCAATTTGCCAAAGGCAACACAGAGAGGAGAGGGAAAAAGAGCGAGAGGAAAGAGAGAAAAGGGGAGCGAAGGAGGGAGCCACTGGGGGCTCCTGCTATCAAAGGAGGAGGAGGGATGATGCTGGTGCAAGGGTGGTGGTGGTGGTGGTGGTGGTGGAGGGGGGGACTGTAAGGAGAGAAAGATGGAATGGAAGGGTGGAGAGAGAGATAGAGATGATATGTTGTCCACAGCTCTGATTCCTGGCTGGATCCCAGAGATGTTCGATGCTGACTCTTTCATCAATGCTAATTTGACTGCTTAAAAACTTCAAAGGACAATAAAGACTTCTAATGTCAGATAACCGTGTGTGTGTGTGTGTGTGTGTGTGTGTGTGCGTGTATGTTATTCCATGTGTATGTGTGTTAGTCCTTACAGGCCAATATATAGTCTCTCAGAAGTGTGGTTCAAACAGTGCTAAATGATAAAAAGATCCTTTCAGATGCTGAAATGGGGGGAGTTTATATATTAACAGTTCCAACAACTATACGCCTGCTTTCTGCAACAATCCAGGAATCTGAGGGTCACAACATTCGTTTCTACAGCAAATTATGGTTGAAAGTTCTTGAAATTGTATGAGTGTTTTGATCTGCTATGTGTATCTGCGGCTCTATTCATACTTGGAATGAATCCTGAGTGATCACATCACAAGTACATAGTCTAAAAGCAGGTAACAGCACTGAGGATGCTTTGGGATCCGATTACCCAGGTCACATTTATAAGTGGTCAGGTGCATTGTATTCACATACTGTGCAAATGCATACATGACCACACTAATGGCGAGCCTTAAAAACTTTGTAGCAGGCGTATAGCACATAACCTTCAAAAAACAATTCAATTTGCCAATGCCAAACAATTGCAACAAGATTTTGAATTTCATAGCTTTTCTATGCAGATATGTTTTTAGTCTGTTTATAGGTTTTTGTGAGTTTCCGTAAAATTACACAATTATGAAAAGGCAAATGGAATACAGTCACAAGGGATCATTTCAGATGCATTTTGAGATGCAATCGGGTGCCAGGTATTCAACTTGACCTAAATACAAGATGGTAGGTCTGAACAAATCATTTATGTTTCTTCATAGCTGTGTGTCTACTTGTCAGTGGCTGTGCGCACGCTTGGAGCAGGGTGAATGAAGGGTCTAAGCGAAGCTAACAGATTGCCTCGTTTGCCTTTTTGAACTGCCCAGCACGTTTGGAGAACAGGAGGGGAACAACAAAAGGTTTTAATGGCTTTATGGAGGCCCCATGCTGACAGATAGGCCATTATCTTCCTGATTCACTGCAGAATGGATAATAGCTTTGATCAGTTGCCCTCTTTATCTCTAGGGCCGAAGACCTGAACGCTGGGTTAACGTATCACTTCAGCCGTAAAACCGCTTACACTAAATATTGTCAGTATATAAACAACATCAGTGTTCATACATTGAATTTGAAAAATGATACCTATCAACTGAAACAGAAAACACTATTTGTTTTATTTACTTCAAGAAAATTGTTTTCAAGCATACTTGTACTCACTTAAAGTACAATTTACTGTGTTTCTATTTTCTTGAATAAAACATTATGTACATGTATGTGTACTTAAATCACTAACATGTGTGGTAGGTGTTTGTTTTTTCCAATACACCAATGTATATGTATATGTGTGTGTTATTTGTCATTCCTTTGTCATGTGTTTGTCTGTGTGGCGTTTGCCTGCCTGATTAGCTTTGCACATAATGTGCATGTGTGTGCGTGCGTGTGTGTGTGGATTGGGGGGGGGGGACTGTTGTAAACTTATCAGCTGGTGATGACTTTCCACACAGCTCTAAGACAACTTAAGCCCTCTCTAATTACAGCACATCTGTTGCAGCAGAGAGGTATTCTTGTCATGTGGTTTAACAAATACTTTTGCATTCAGAAGAGTACATACCTAATGAGCCTCACAGCCCAGGGCAACTCACGTCTCCCCACTAAGATCAAAAAACCTAACTTCCATGCAACACGCACACATGCAGAGACACACACCTACACGTGAAAAAAACCACACGACCACAGAGGAACACTGACACACACACACAGTCAAAAAACAGAATACACAGCCACAGAAAGGCACTGACACCACCAAACACACACAGGCACAAAGACATACAAACACCACAACAACCTGTTTTTCAAAAAGAGACAAGAACAAATGATTCAAATGAAAGCAGCCAAACTAAGAGCGGGTACGTGTTTACACTCTCTGACAACATTCTGAAGGTGTTATCAAGGTGGAAATCAAACAACCCGTCTGCTCTAATTATTACCTGCCCTAAATAAAGAGAAGTTGTCTTTGCAACCTAGGGGGTGAAATAGGTTGAAGAAAATAACATCAAGAAGCAGATGAAGAATACACCCACAAGGATATCTGGCAGTCAGTGTAAATGTGCTAAGGTTACGCTATAATAACCCAGTAATCTGGCTGTAATGATTGTTGGGGAGACAAGGGATAAAGTGCTTGTCTCAGACTGCTGGAGTTGCTCACAACAAGTGCTAGTAGCACAGGCTACAGTCCCTGCTGACCAATCACACTGCCACTAAGACTGAGGGGTGGAGGCAGTTATGACTCCATTACATCATTGGATAGAAAGCCATGAGGGATATTGCAACCTGCAAGTCAGAAACACATCTGCACATGGGCCTAATAGAAGATAATGAGACATCATCACCACTAAGACAACATGGCACAAATACAAAAAGAAAACTGAACCCAGCTCATCTCCACAAACGGGAAACTAGTGCCGTTTATCAAACAAATTGTCCAAAAAAAGCCTCAAATTGATTTTCCTGCAATGTTTATCTTAAGGCTTTAGTCAATCGCTGCTGCTGGATCTGGAGTTGGGCATGACATGGGTTTAGCATATGGTTCACTGCAATGCTGAGGCTTAACTCCAGCTTGTGGTTTCTGACTGTCAACCTCCTTGGCTTAGGCTCCATTTTCCAGAGACATTCCAAATGTCATTATGAGATATATTGCAAAAAAAAGTCATACACACACACACATGCATGCATACACAATCTCTCTAACACATGCGCAATCCCACACACCAACACACAATCACGCACATACAGGCACGCATCCTTGCCCATAAGCACACACACGTGTTTCCTGTCTGTATCCGCCTTAACACCATGTGTCTTCCGTGCGGCTGGTCTTCCTCCTCCTTCTACAGCCAATTGCTGCACTAATATGACTGCACCCCCTAAAGATACAATATACGCTTATTGGTGAGCCACTCTATTAGTGACAAAAGGTCACACTGTGAAAATATTAAACTTATGAAGGACCCGTACTCTCTCCGCACCCAAATATGCGGAGAAAGCACAAAAAAGGTGTTGTGTCCTCTGTGTATGATTATATCTTCTTCCTTCATCCTTCGAGCAGTGACCCAAGGGCCACTATTTTATTGGTCTCAGATGCTGGCTGCCTCACAATGTACAAAAGAGCCCGTTATTCCAGACCAATATTAAAGCTGGCCTTCGCATGCAGGATTATCCACATCACACGCACCTACACACACGCACACACACACCCCCATAATGTGTACACAGAAAACTATGTGTTGTGTGTGCCTGTGTTTTGGGTGCAGATGCCTGTAAGCAGCAGAGCCTGGATAGTTATAAGGAGAGCTGTGGCCTCTTTATCCTGTCAAAGGTTATGACAGGCTGACAGAGGAACTGTTGTGTCCACCTTCCGTGTTCAAAAGCATTATACTTGCCATGAAAGAGTGCTTTCAATCTAATCAAGTGTCTGTTTGAGTACAGGGAGCCATACAGTACCGTCACATGTTGAATGTATTAGCCAAGCATCAATAAGTGGGTGAGGAGGTTGGCAAGGATATGAGACTGTTGATGCTTATAGTGTGAAAGCTGAGTGTATATCTGCATATCTGTGCATGAGTGACTCTGCATGTGTGTGTGTGTGTGTGTGTGTGTGTGTGTGTGTGTGTGTGTGTGTGTGTGTGTAGTACACACTTTTGACAAACACGTTTACTTCAGTGCCTGTGCGGATCTGTGGTTGTTTGTGCATACAGCATGTCAGTTTGTGTGTGAGCATTTTTCATCAAGAAGCAACATGAGTTTGTGTGTGTGTGTGGAGTTACAGCTATCAAATACTTTTAAAAGCTTGATTTCCCTGGGGAAATGACAGAGGTCATCTCATCGACGAGGGATGAAAACAACATTTGCATCCGATTGGTCACACCCACAACATTAAAGTTTTAGCCAGACAAAAACATGTCAAAGAAATTTACGTTGCTGCGCTGACAGCCCTACAGACTCACGGACACAGCCCATTGCCACTTCCAATTATTAAGGCTACTTTTATTGTGTGTGAACTCCATATTCCCCATTACCAATAAAAACATAACGGGGAGGAGATATTTTTTCTTTGTCATAGGCATTATCACCCTCTCCATCCGTTGAGTGTGTATCAAGCTGCCAATCAGAATTAGGGAGTGGGCTAGCAGACGTGAGATGATTCGCCTGGCTCAGCCCCCATGCATGGATTTAAATAATAAAAGAGAGATTTCTCTCAAGGCCCTGAGCACCATGCCAATAAGAGAGCGGGGAAAATGGGAAAATGGCTGTGTGCAATGAGAAATAACTGCAAATTGAGGGTATAATGAACATGTTTAATATTTCATTTCTCTGGATGGAAATATCTATAATGGGTGGCTTTTTTTCTTTTGCTCACCATTTGGTGGAATTAGGCTCTTTTTTGGCCTCAGAAACCATAAAAGAATTTCAACCAGCTACTGATGCTGAGAGAAAGGAAGAGAGAGAGAGAGAGAGAGAGAGCGCCTGGTGGTTTAAAGACAGTAATCATTTACAATTACACGACACACAATCCCTTCTTCGCGAGCTGTCTTTCGATCTCATCTACAGCAGATCAAGAGCTCATATGAGTGTTGGCCTGACGATGAGAGATTTCCGCCTTCAGTGTGATTGGTGGGCAATGCAAAGATATTCTCTATACGGTGCAGTGCAGTAATCACCACCATTTTTGCAATACTTATATTACCCATTACCATTTCAAAGTAAAGCTCTTCCTATTACCTTTACTGTTCAGTCTGTGCTAGGCATACTGTATATCCTTTCTGAATATACATCATCATCATCACATTTTTCATATTAGATATTCCACACACAGTGTGTGACTTTTAAAGCTGGAGCCATCTCGATATTTTATCAGTCAGCATGATTAGGAACAACTCAGGAAAGGTTTTATAAGAATGATATAGGTTCCATCTGTCCTTTAGCTGAGGAAATCTATTAATATGTGGTCAAGTGCATTTTGTCTGCGTTTTATAGAACCGAAATTGCATGAAATCTTCTTTTTGCCATTACAATACTGGGAGCTCTCGTGTTTTATTTCTCGTACACCCGAGAGTGCTACTTTTTTGTTTTAAAAGTTTCAAGTTCAGAGACTGCCGAAAATCATAGTAAATGGCCACAAATATGTATCCTAAGTGAAAACAGGTTGGTTGGATTTGTTTATACTGCTTTTAGTTCACTTCTTATTTTGACTGGGAGACTTCAACCAGTGCCAGGACTGGCTAGACATTTCAAGGGATTTAGCCAGCCAGTCCACATTATTTACTCCTATGGATAAATACACTTGATAGCTTTCTCGCTCTATTTTTTTTTTTTTAACATGAATATTCAATTCAACATAAAAATCTTGAGTCAAGCACACTGCTCTGTTAAATACACCTTTCTGTAAATGCTTTCAATGAAAGGCAAAAAATACATTTTTGGCTTTTTTTAATTGCTGAAGCAACTGTGATAGAAATTTAAAGCTATAGGGGATTCTTTGTTTTTTTTTACCTTACTCAAAATATTAGGAGTATGTGGTCAGAACAGAGTCGCTTATTAAGGACGAGCATAGTTTAGGGTAATATAGCACAAGTTTATTAGTTAAATGCCCCATTTAATCTGGTTTAGGGTCCATTATGTTGGACACAAATCCCTGTGTCTTTAAAACCCAACGTATTTAAAACTCTTTGGGAAGATGTAAATCTATTTTCTGGGTTCCTGCAGAGTTGTCCAGGTTATTGAGGTAAAAGAAACTCTATGGCATCATGGGTGGCAACACCTTCATCAATAATATATATATTTGAGTTGGTAAAGCTCTCCCAGCTACTTTTTGAATCTGCCCAATTGCTGCCTTAGCACCATGCTAATGAAGTTGTCAGAATAGAGGTACCAGCAACATTAATTGCCTTACATGAATAATAATTATGATGATGGTAATGATCATGTCTGTCTGTTGTGAGCAAGCATGGATTAGCATTACTTGGTATTAAGGTATTGCGTTCATTAGACGTCCTGAGTAGATGCATTAGGCTTTATGTTTTTGCTATAAATCAGCTTCAAAGGAAAACTCTCAGACTGCATTTGGTGGAATGAGGTCAAGATACACACCATTAATTCAACAGCTCCCAACACACAAACTAGAACAGAGAGACCAATGGGCCAGAGCAGTTAAAAATTCATTTTCGCTTGTCCTGAATTTGTGTACTCGTGATTACTGACTTTTTTGCTTTACTTTTAATCTGCCGTGGAGTCATAAATTATTCATCTCAGCATTTCAAATATTAAATGCATGTATTAATTTCATTTATCATCTGCAAAAACGAGGCAAAAACAAAACTGCAAAATATCACAAATCTTCAGTTGTGCTTGAGTCAGTCTCAGGAGAAGACAATAGACTTTATACTATTCATTTTAAGTTCTTATGCAAGCATTTATGAGATGAATATGGTGAGATTAAAATCATGCCCTTTTATCTGAAATTGATTTAGCATAATAGTTGTAATTAGTGTGATGAAAAGACAATATTATATGGAAAAGTTAAGAGCACTCTTGCCTGGTGAGTTTGTGCCACTGTGAAAACATTATTTCCTGATATTTCTACAGTTGTCTGATATGTATTCTATTTGCTTATTAAGTACAGGGATATCAGTTAAAGGGCCAGGGATATCCTTTGCTTTTCAGTCTGATCCAAAAACTAAAAAAAAGGAGTCAGGTGTCAGCCCATCCCTACACTGTGGAGATCTAGGACAGAGAGGCAGGCTAATCTCTCTGCTGAGGGTTAGTTAGTTAGCAGGCTGTCATCAATGGCGTCTCAGTTGTGCAGAGATTGTTTGTGTGAGGTAGAGACACCTCCACCTCCGAGGCCCCCTTCTCCTGTTGTGTTTCTCTGTGATCTTGCAGTCATGTATGTGATTGGATTTTGGCTTAACAAAAACCTGAAATTACACACCTATTGTGTTTCGGCTAAGCCCGCTTTCACTGCGATAGGGGCAGGCTCTGCACGGCTCTCTTGGCTGCCGTCGTTTGGGAACCCGCCCCTTGTCCCTTCCAGGTTGTTGAAGGAAAAGGATAACAGGATTAGGTCAGGGTTTCTGGGATGCATCGATTGCCATATTCTGTGAGCTGGTAAAAAAAGAAACTGCGACATGGGTCACTAGCTACGAGGTGAGACGGGCTCGGCCTTTACCCTGTGTGAGGAAAGATGGCACCTTGGCAGTGCAAGGTGACAGGACTTGGGAGACAGGGGATACGAGCTGCTCACCATCCTCTAAACCACACTCAGGGACCCTGACACTGTACCATCTGTGACACTACCCCCAGTCCCCTCAGGCTATGCTTATGCTCATCACAGAGATGCTGATAACACAGGGTGTGACTAACACCCCATACAAATCTCCACATCCCAGGCACAGAGAAAAACAGAAAGAGGCAGACACACTTGCACACACACACAAACACACTTACACATAGACTACATCCACTATTATAACCAGTCATCAGGCGGCAGGTTGCTCTCAGCTCTCAGGGGCGTGTGGATGTGGGTCTATGATGAGTGGGTGGACCCAGACGGGGTAATGACAGGGTAAGGACTATGTATGTCGAGTTGTATGTAATTAAATATGAAACTGACAGTACTATCATACAAACGTGCAGCGGGGGTGAAAGGTAAGTGGGAGGAGCTGAGAGCTGTGCCATGCTGGATTTTAATGGGGGATCATATTTGTTACAGATCTCTAAGACGGGCAAATTCTAAACTCCCTGCCTACTTAATACCTAGTGTTGTAATTTTATATCATGAAGAAGTGTTAATGATGTGGATATATACTGTTTAAACAATAGTTAAGTCAATTATGAAAAAAACTTTTTTTTCCTACTACTTCTGGTAGTATAGCCAAGCACTTAGTTTTGGTTTTATTTCTCTGGGGTTTCAGATATCTTTCTGTGAGATTTTTGACTCCACAATGGGACTGAATGGAGTTTTGTTTGTGGTGCTTAAAACTTTATTTACTTAAAAAAAACTATTTTGGCAAAAAAAAAAAAAAACTTAACTCAAGGTCCACTTCCTAGTTTTTTCCAGAGCTTTGAGAAAGACCATGCAATTTAATTTAAAGCCCAGGAAAAAGCTAGTAAGTGGACCTGGAGTAAATATTTCTATGTATTATTTTCATCAAACGATGAAATGTTTTGTTACTGTGTTTTTCAAGCTAATGAAAAAAAAAAAAAATCAACAGCAGCATCTTTTTCCTGGTACTAGTGCCAATAAAAACTGTTCACATTGAGGTCTGTGGATTATCTGGAGTTTTTTTTAAATGCTGTAAGCACCGAAAAGAAATACTATTCACTTTCACTGTAAACGATTAGAGGCAGAAATCTCACAGACAGATATGGACAAATGAAACTATCTGCAGAGTTAAACGAGAGAATATCTGTACGTGATTTGAGTGAACTGACCTTTTAACATTTGCACAGTATCCAAATAGCAAAACTTATTTCAAGGGGGTCTACACTGTGATGCACTGCACTGGTGCAGAGGTGATTCTGAGTGTGCAGGTCTTTGTTGTATTTCTTAGGAAACCTTGTATCAACTTCAGTCTGCCTCTGATAAGGACAGTGGACCACAGAGAGCATAATATAGATGCACACTGTCCTTTCTTCACATTGGTTGGCTTACGGCTGTTATACGAAAATGAGAGTGGAGCTCAGGAAATAACAGCTGACCCTCTCTGCTCTCCCCTTCCCCTCATATTCACTCACACTGTAAACACCTTACAGGCCTGTATCACCACACAGAACACGTGTGTGTGTGTGTGTGTGTGTGTGTGTGTGTGTGTGTGTGCTTTACTTGCCCACTACAGTTTTTTTTGTGCCCCTGACCCTTGTTCACTAAACTGTCTGTGTGCTACACTGTAGTGACCTCCCACCTCCAAAGCATGCGCACGCACACAACCACACACACGAACACACACACACACACACACACACACACATTCACTGCTAACACCACACTGACTGCCCTCCCAGTTGTGTTTCCTCTTCCTTAGCTTCATAGCGGTTCCTCATTATGAAGACACAATGGGAAGCAGCGTCTGCCTGGGCCAATAGCGCTAAGCATAAATAATGCAAGGTCAATGTCTCTCCTCTCTCCTTTCTCTCCTTTCTCCCCAGGGGAGGGGGTGGGATCTAAAGCTCTGACACACCAGCAGGTCCCTTTCAGTCCATTTATAAGCCCTGTGTCCTCTCAACTTCCTCTCTTCCTCTTCTCATCTCTCCTCTCTGCTCCTCTCTTTTCTATCCACCTCCCCGTTCTCTTCACTTCATCCCTCCTTCGCTGTTTTCCTTTGCCACAGTTTGTTTTCCCTCTTCTCTTCCTTCACCTTTGCTTTTCACTTTTCTGTTTGGATTTGCACCCCCTTGTACTCTCTTCACCTATAATCCTCTATCTTCTATCTCTTATTCTCTATCCTTGTCCCCTGTCCTCCCCTTGCCTCTTTATCTCACCACTTCCCATATTCCCATTGTCCTCTCATGTCTTCTCCTCATACTCTCCTTCATATTTACTCCTTCTCCTCCTCCATTGCTGCCTTTTCACTCTCCAGTCTTCCCAGTTTCATTCACTCTCTTTTCACTTTCTCTTTTTCTCCTCTCTCCCATTCACTGTGTCCATCTTTCCTTCACTCCATCTGTTTCTCTGTTTTGATTAATCTTTGCTCATTGTTTTCAGAGACATACATCTTGAAAAGTCGAGGGGAACGAGAGGAGAGGAGGAGGGGGTGGGTGAAAACAAGGCTCCCTAGAGCCAGAGGGACAGCTTATCCTTATCAGGCTTCAACCTGCTTATTAGATCCTCCAGGACATGCCACGCTCTTCACTTAAACAACGCCACCTACCCCCTCCTCCATCTCTCTCCCCTCTATTCTTTCTTCCTCCCTCCATCTAAGGCTTTAATACTACATCTCACAACAGTGCTGGAGGAGAGGGAGGTTTAGTCCCATAGATAGGAGCTGAAAATGGGGTCTTGGTCTGGAACAGTGCTGTTACATTGTTTGTGTATTATTAATGAAATCAGAGTCTTGAAGTGAAAGTGTGAACACTCTAATTGAAGCTATTATCATACCAATCCATTTGAGTCATTTCAGCACCAGCACTGTCGCAGGTCTACGTCTTTCACTTATAGTGGCTTTATCTGCCTTGCAATGTATGGTGTCTATGTGAGTGTTTAGAGGATGGACTGATGGAGGGGAAAAGATGAAGAAAAAGTCAGTGCGTGATCTCCCAGAAGTCATCCCCCCCCCCACTCTAGGTCAAAGACAGCCAGGCCAGGAAGCCCCATCCTTCCCCTCAACCATCTGCCGTGCACCAGGAGCTGCCAGGATCTACCCCCACAGAGCCTGTGAGCAACAGCCCTGCTTATCAACCCCACCCACCCAGCACCCAGCACCCAGCACCCAGTCACAGGAGGAAGAAGCCTGTCAGAGGGGATCTGTCTTTTAGAAAGGCAAGGACCGGAAAGCTCTCTATACTGTATGTGTACCATACGCTTGTGGGCATGTTCAGACACACGGACACACATATAAGTAAGTAATACATCCACAAGCAGATACACCCAATTTGTCCTGGTAACAGATACCATATCTGGAGATATTGTAATGATGGCTATCCCCAGTCACCATCCAAGCTCAGCAAGTAAATGACGAGGGTAATTTTTGCACCAGCGTCAAAGCCAAGCAAGGGGGACTGCTTATCTAGACGTGCGTGGGTCTACGCCATCCAGAGGCAAGAATAGATGGGGGGCACATGGTGAGTGTTTCTTGGAGTAACTGTAGGCCACAGGCAGCCCTCCTGCTGCCTGCCCCCAAACCCACAGAGACTTAGCTGAATGCCAGACCTCCATGTGGAGTCTTAAGATAGACCCACTCAGACAGCAACAGCACAGGGTATCATATCTCTGAGATCCTTACCAAAGACAAGACCTCAACAAAGCGCCCTTGCGGAGATTTACACCAGCCGTTCAACCAACGTAGAGGGGCCTGACTGTGGATATACACTAGCACACCATCTGATTAGTGACATCCATCATATCCTGACGAGGGGGACTCCCTCTGAAAATAAATGTATATTTAGGAGCCTTGCTGTGAGGAAGGGGGGGTGTGGGATCTTGTTACGACAGCCATTCCAGAGGCTAAAATTAATGGCTCTTAGGCCATCACTGGAGTGACACCCAAGCCCTCGGAGGGCTATCTGCGAGCAGCAGCGGAGAATTCCACAGCTCGCCGCCACGTCCACACCAATTCTCACTACGATGTCGAAGGCGTCTTAACAGCTGTCACTCATAGGGCAAGGCAGGATGGGAGGTATGGGTATCCACACATGCTAATTTGTGCTAACAATATGGCATCATCGTTACCAAGCGGTTTTGACAGTATCTTTGTCATATAACAACGGTGCGAGATAAAGACGGCAATAATGATAATCATTAATTATTGTAATTATGCCCTCAGTCGCACTGAATGTGTAATATGCTCAAACAACTGACAGAACTATTTTCAAAGCAGACAGGAGAGAACATGATCTTTCAAGCACTCATCAACTTTAAGTGTACAGGAAATTCTGGTCTTTGGAATAAAGTCTTTTACAATCATAATAGACTTTAGCCGAGAGGTAAAACAACCCCGTGAGTTGATCATTTCTGAAAGGTGATTTTTTAACTCTGTCCAAGAGTTGAAACAGAACTCACACAGAGGAAAATATTGCTCCCTTATGGAGTTTTAGTACAGTCAACACTTAGAATGTTTAAATTAAATACCTGAATTTGTATTTTAAAACTTTCCAGTTTTATTACATTTTCGTTTAGAATACTATTATTTATAACATTAGTGATTACAGATGAATCTAACAGTGGGGAGTCTGACATGTTATGACATGTTATACTATACAGGTCTAACATAAAGAAGTCTGCAACACAATGTTTTGTGTTCCATACTAAAGTGTCCCACACAAGCTGGCAGTGTGTTGGGAAATACAGGTTGAACACGGGTCGTTAGTGGTAAAAGGGTGAAATGAGTGTGTTTTGCTCTGGTGGGATTTCTCCCTATTGATCACAAAGGAGTCACCACCACACCCCAAGATGAACTGAGATAACACTTGGATTCAATAACACAACCCACACACACAAATACACACACTCTCTATCTCTCACAGGTACACATACATCACCTATTTCATGCACACCCACATATATTTATTGTCTCTCTGTAGCTCTCTCTGTCTCCCTCACACACACACACACACTCATGACCCTGTAGGTGCAGTAGACTCACACCATCAGATAGTGTTAAATGAGGGACTAATGGCAGCTGACAAGAGACAGACCAATTAAACCTCATCAATTCCTGCCTTCACTCTCTGAGCTGCCAGCAAACACCCCAATCAACAACTTGATCAGTCATAGGTGACACTACAACAAAATGGCCACACAAAATCACCTAACAACAGTGGCAGACTTATAGCCCCCCTCTGCCTATATAGGAGGGGGCTTCATCCTTTGGTGGCAATTAATGAACCTGGTCTTATGGGTCATCTAGTTCCACTAGTCAGGCCAATCCAGTCAGTCAGAGTCTTGAGTGGACCAGCTTTTAAGGGTGTGACTGAATAATATCCTATTTGGAAAACTATATAGTGATTACAAAATTGATAATGAATACATAAAGACATTAAAACATATTCAACAAATATCTAAATAAAAAATAATCAAAAAATAATGAGTGACATTGTGTTGGTTACCATTTCTGAATCTGAAAAGTGAGAAAGAAGGGAATGAAAAAAGTGAAGAGTAAAGAGTAAAGGTGGGTTATGCTCAAAAAGACCTAGTTTGTAGGATGTGTTGTCCAACCATGTCACAAGGCAAAAGTGTTTAGAACTGTTCCGAACGGCCACAATGGAAGGTGGGTTGAAAAGCCTGCCATCACAGAGAAAGGCAAGGCACGCTGAATCATTTATATATGGGGATAACTTTTGGACAGTCTTTCCTGGAAGACATTTAAATTGTTTCATTTGGTTGTAAGAAAAGAGCCAGATATTGTTGTGTAAAGAATGAAAAAAGAGAGCCTGAGAGAGAAGTTCAAACCCGGCTTACTTTGTCACCTCCACGTGTTGGATTGTCGATTTCGGAAAGTTACAGAAATTGTCTGATGCGGCCCACCCAATTCCAATGTCAGAAAGGTGTTGTGACAAGCACTTTGACTGGAGCATAACTCTCATCAATAAGTCATCACTTTTATTTATATAGCCCAATATCACAAATTTGCATCAAGAGGCCTTACAATCTGTACAGCATACAACTAAAAGGGTCTAAGATAGAGGGTCTATCTTAGACCCTCTGTGCCCTAAATCCTTGGTAGATGTGTGTCTACATTTATCAGTGCTGCAAGGGGAGCAGTATTGGTCCCCTCCCTGCCTCATAGTATTATAGCGCACAGTGCAGTGTTTCAGTGTCTGTTAAGCTTTCAAACTCATGGATATATCACTTTAACCGGACTTCCTGAATTGTATTTTATCTCCATACCTGTATTAACATTATAGTAGTTTCTTGTGTTTTTGTGTCTGGATGCCAGCTTCACTGGCACTAGCAAGAACATTCATTCAAAATCAAAACGTATAACTTTCTTTGACAAATCTGTTTTTATAATGAAGTCAGTATCATTGAAGTCTGGAGCTACCCTGAGTTGGGAATATGTGAGTAACCTGGACAGAACTGGGTGGCAGTCTGTCTCACATCACATGTGTTTCTGAAATACAAACATACCAAGAGCAACTTCACATAGCGTGTTTTAAATCATATTTTGTTTATTTTTATCCTGCTAAAGTACCCACATTTAATCCCTAAGTACAAAAAATATCACCCCAATGAACACAAACGTTGGCCCCACTGTACACCAAACTGTGTTTGATGTCCCCATTCCAGACAAGTGGGCCTCCAAAGGACAATAAATTTGGATCTTTTGATCACAACATATGGGCTCTAGCTGTCACAACTTTGACCACAAAAGTGAGTACCAGATACATCCAAGGCCCCTTGAGGTGGATCCAGCATATTTCTCCTCCCGCATTGGAAATCAATGAGCAGCAAATTATTTATGGAAAATATACGCTGTGTTAAATTACTGTCGCTGGAGACCACAGGGATTTATACAGGAGCCTGACCACACAAATCATGCACAGCCAGCACCTGCAAAGTGACAGGTGACTCACTCTGAGGCACGGCAGATATGGATGTATGAGTCTGTGTGTGGTTGACTGTGTATATAGAAATGCAACTTCCATTCATAACTTAATTTCCTCTCCAAGGTCTAAACAATAACAAGAAAAAACATGAGCAAAATCTATTACAATAGCCCTTTGTTTTCCTTAAACTCTCCCCTGGCCACTGCAGCTCCCTGAAAGATGTGTAATCTTCCTCTGTTGACCCACTTAGGCCACTGTTGATATATGTATTGATTGTATCTGCTGTGGCTGACACAACAGAGGGTCACCATAAGCAGGGACGTAATAGACCAATCAAGGCAGCACATACAGTATCCCAGCTGCTCGGAAATTAACACCTCAGATGTATACCTATTTTCAAAAAACATCACTTCTCTTACATGTTGATAAAGTTGAAATGAGGTCAGGGAAACGTTATTTAGAGTGTGTTTTACTGGGACAATGGGCACAAATACAGATAAATCATCAGAAAACAAACTTTCAGATATTAGGTCAGAACTTGGGTCTTTTGTGAGAGACAGAGGTTAAGACAGACAGGAGCATGGGCCAGAGGGCAGAGAGGCCTGTACATGCTGATTTACGACAGACAAGGTGGAGGGCACAGGATGCCCTGCTCTCTCTGATCACAGCTTCCATGTTGCCCTCCCTTTTTTTCCCCCTGTTGGGACACTTCTATACCACGGGCCAAAACTGACAGATCCATATACTTTCCCCCCATCCTTTCAGCTAGCTCTCACCCCTACCTTGCTTAGAACTACATTCATCATGTTCTCACATTATAAATCACTCTGGCTAAAGTGGGCCTGATAACTGTAGCATCACTGTCAAATGACTGCTCCCCTAATGTGCCTGCCAGAAAGCCCCACAGGCTTTCAGACCACCATGAATGTCCACACTCTCCCTTAACAGGGTACCACTGGGATACAGCAGGAACATTTGCGTGGCTACTAATTCAACTGTTAGCATAACTCTCTGGCTCTCCCAGATTTGACAGTCTCTTCACATAGTAAAATATGAACAGAGAGCCCTGAAAGCCACCACAGGCCCTTGACAGGGTGTTACATTGTCAAAACAGAGTTTCAGCCACTACACAATCATCATTTCCAATTTCCTACAGTCAGTCAAGATTGAAGAGAAACTGTGGAAACACAACAATTACCCTTGCCATTGTGGGAAATCTATGTGACAAGCACACGGACATGTTTGTTTAAACCTGCCTGGAAACGCAGTGTTTATTCAACAGACTCGAGTTGCATAGCAAAAGCATACTTTGAAATAACTTCACTAATTTACAGCGGACTGATGTCAGGATAAGTGCAAAATCCAACTCTCCAAATGGAAAACAGCAAATACATATGGTAATGAGAGCTTTGCAGCTATATAAAAAACAGTAAGGGAGCAAGTGTTGTCGTTCTGTGAATTATGAGTGTAAAGATCACTGGTTGAAGCCCTGACTACACAAACAGGATGTGTCATGGAGGACACATGGGGGTCTTCCAGCATGGGGATCTTCCCCCTCACAGCTTCTGTAGGCAGATTTATCATCCAGAGGTTAAGGGTGGGACACCGGCAGAGGAGAGGGAGCTTCAGTGTTTTCTTTTCTTCCCTTTGAAAAACAAGGGGATTTGCAGGTTGCTTACCGAGGGCCTAAGTCCATAAAGCTGTGAGGAGAGAGCTGCAGCCACATGTCTGAGAAGTAATGCGATCCCAAGGGGCTGACCGCTGTTAACTTTTATTACTGTAAATACTCTCTGTTCGCTTCTGTCCTGTCTCACACAACCCCTGGCTACTTTTATGTGCGGCTTGTGTTTGATTAACCCCGCGATACACTCACGGCCCATTTGTACGCACCCAGTATACACATAAACGGGCACAAAATGCACTGCCGTAAAGTAGGCATAAACTTGTAGACAGACAGACATAAATATGGTGTCAGTAAAGGCTACAAAAACATAAGACCTGTATGTTAGTTCCAAGTTACATTGCTAATGCTGATTCCCGTACTGTATATAAAGTCTCCATACAGAGCAAACACGGACAGAAAAGGGTACATGCTTAATCACTTGTACATACACAAAAAGTAAAAACTGTAACGTATAAAGATACACACTAATAAATATGCACATGCAACCACACTGAATATAAAAGCCATCCGCTAATTGAAGATTTAGTGTAACAGAAGCTTCTGGAAGTTTATTTATGGAGAATCTGTTTGATAGCAGGGGGTGTACATACAGACAGACAGTCAGACAGACAGGGCTGTGTGGGGGAGATCAGTGAGGTAGAGAGCCCTGATTGATAAACTCCCTATCTGGCTATTTACGATCTGGCTGCAGAAGAGGCAGGCTTCGCCAGACAGAAAAGCAATTAATCTGCAAACGAGCTGGGGAACAGCCGGCCTGAGCATTGGAGCCTCCTACCAGCGTCGCTCTGGAGGGGAGATAAGGCTGCAGACGGCTATTTATTGTACATTTTAATTAAGTGCTTGTTAACGCTAGTTATCTTAACAGTCACAAAATTACCGTTGTAATGCATTTAGTTTGAGGAAAAATGGAGAGGGCTAGAGCACTTTATGAAAGCTGGCACAGCTTGCCTTCATTTGAAATCACAGGATAAATTCAGAGGAGGCGGATGCCACAATGATCTAAGCTCAGGCACTAATGGTTATTTAATATGGCCATCAGCGGTCCCAAGTCCCCAGCATACGGCACTCGCACAATAGCCTCCAAACCCTCTTTAACACTTATTTGAGATGACAGGAAAAATGAAACCGTTTGTGCTTTCAATGGAAAAGCAATCATTGGTACATTATACTCCGCTTGCCCTATCATGCTAATGCCGGGTAAAAATGTCACCAAATGTATTTAAAGGGCTGATGGAGTGTTGCCGTTTGATTCCTGCTGCCTGCCTGATTAATAAAAACCTTCAATTTGTATGTAAATGCAACCTGGGGCTCATATCATCTGCACACCTGCACCTGGAGAAAAATAATAAACTCAAGTTTAATGTGGCAATTATGAGAGTTTATGGGGATTGTGGGGAAGAGGGCGGCAGAGGAGAGGCTTGCTTGATGAGAGGGCTCTCAGAGGGGAGTGGGCCACCCCGGACCAGCCCGCTACAGGAATGACCTGATGCACAAATGTAACCTCAGCTCACAGAGTTTACCACAACATGCCCGCCTCCACAACACAGGCTGGTAGTAGGGATTAAGGTAGTTCACTAATGTTTTGTTAAAAACAATTATTGCTGGGTTTGCATTATTATCAGCTACTGTATAATGGATTGTTACACATTTTAATTGCTAAGCACAATAATATAAAGGAGTATTCCATGTGCATTTATTATATGCTGATACAGAACTCAAGAACTTTTCATATTGTCTTTTGTTCCTTTAAATTTTGAGTTGGCTGCTCAGTTCTGTACACAATATCCTCATGGCTCTGTCTGTGTAATCTTGTAAGTACTTTCATTGTGCTCTTGTCAACAGAATTATCACCATGTCACAATGCTTAGCATTTAAAAGAAACATGCTTGGGCCTATTATCATTCAGCATGTAAATGGTATTGACCTTACGTCAAGCTGGCCGTACCCACTTTACCCCTGGTAATTGATTTGTGTATTGTGTTTTGCTTTTCTTTTCTTTTACATTATACATTCTCAGCCTCACACCCTACTTTCTCCGAGAACAAAGTGAGAGTGTATTGACTAAATGTGAGAGGAGTAAAGATTACAGAGCAAAGATTAAAGGCGGGTACTGTTGACTGAGCTTGCCGGGGTGGCAGCATGCAGCTTCACCCACACACTGGGACTTTGAAGCCGGCTCTATCCTCCCTCCTTCACTGGGCTCAGCGCTAACGTGTCTCACCTTGCCCACTGTAACCTGTCAGGATCAGCACTCCTCAAGCAGGAAGACAGAGGAGAGGAGAGGAGAGGACCTGCTGAATATTTTGACGCAACCACCCCTCTTTGTTTCAGACAACTCAACAGAGATTGGACCAAAACAATAACAGTAGTATATTGACAAACTGATGCAACTATCAGCCAGGCAGAGAAAGAAGGGGTAGAAATTATGTGCTAGGACTACTGCATATTAAAACATTTGTATTTATTAATTGCCCATTCCATAGATGAAGTGCATTATACAAGCCCAGGTTTGAGTGTCCCAGCTTTGCAGTAACCTCAGTACTATTGTGGTACAACCACACACAGCACACACAGGAAAGTGACAAAGACCATGCAAGAAAAGAAAGAAGGCGAATATAGTGATTTGGAAGAGTGTCAAAAACTTCTGTGGTCTGTATTATGTGGGTGAGTAGACTGGAGCGATGCGGTGAGACGGTGATAATAGTTATCTGCCGAGATGATCTGCTCGGGCATGATAATAGCGCTACAGTGGTGTGACTGTGAATCAGTACCTTGATAGAGCAGAAGATGTGGGGCCTTCTCTCTCACCTCAGTGTAGAAAGAAAAATCCCCACCTGCCTAATGGCTTTAGACAGCAGCCATTCGGCCCTGCTAATCTTCCGTCTCTCTGAAAATAACTTTTTGTGCTGTATGAAGATTGGATTTTACAGATCACAACGGCAAGGCAATGCATTCACTCAGCTGTACTTCTCATGAGAAACGTATCGTGATCTCTAATAATATTCTGTATATGGCTTCAGCCAAGCGCTACCTTTAAATGCGATGCCGTATTAATATTAATATTTATGGACTGTGGAGGAGCGCAAACCATCTGAGGGGTACTGGCAGAACAAACTTCCATTAATTCCTATGGAGGGGAAAGTCCAAATTAATTCCTATTCACATTTTAATGCCTTTATGCTAATGCAGGTTCAGAGGGAAAGGACGGTGAACCCACAGGAGGAGGGGGGTTAAAGTTGACTTCTGCACCTGAGAAATCTCTCTTCACATAGGGAAATTGGCTGAAAGCCTGAGCTTATACGGCAGCTCCCATTTACAGAATACACACACAGTAACAGACCCATATTTGATTCCACAGTATTTAAAGATTGCAACTGTTCTTTAATGTTTCTACATTCCTACATACAAGTGTTAATGTTTCAACACCTTAACTGCTTTTATTTTTCTTTGTCAAATTCTAAACATCCATTGATCCATTAATAAAACTTTCTACATGGTTGTGAAAGGATTATTATAGTTAATTTCAACTCTGATCTTATTATGGTCATTTTTGCCATTATTTCTATGAGTTATGATAAAGTCATTGGTGTGATCTGGGAACATGACAAACAAGTCCAAAAGGCAAGGAATGACTCTTAAGTCAGACAATCAAAACCTCTGTTATTGGAGGTAAAACCAAAAGTGAGCACACACAAAATGTTAGTCATAAGTACTCTTTGTACAGGAAAACTGTGTGTGTTCACAACTACACCAAGTATGTTAAGTGAAAGCTGAATCTGGCTGTCGGTCTATAATCTGTAAGGATGTTTACAACAGACAGTTTTGGCAATAATTTTAGCCTTTGTTTTTGCTTTCATTAAGGTTGGCAAACCTGGGGGTTTGTTTCCCAGCACTTGGTGAGTACAGTGTTGTTATTACCAACATGAATGGTGGCCAAAACTAGGAAAATAATAAAACTATAAGATATTATATCCTTTCAGTTGGAATGCACCTACCTAGTTATGTTTGATCACCAGCACACAAATGTGATGCAATTGTCTGCTAGACCACATCTGCCTTGATCTTGTTCTGATCAGGAATTCCAACACCTCCAGTCAACTCCCCTTTGTCCCGTGAGGGAAATCCAAGTCTATCCCTTCTGGTTTGTCTGGACTGGTTAATGTGGTGCTGAGCTGAGGCAAACACAAATAGATTGCATTGGTAGCAATTGTGCCCCCCTCCACCCCACTGTGTTACAGCTGTTATCATTACATATTTACTTGGAGGACAAGTGCGTGCTCCCTCCAGATAGGTCCCTATCAGTACATGTCTATGTTGTGACACCTGGAGGGTAATTGTCATTAATTGCACTCATTTGGGCGGCAGGTCAGGGCAACTGAAGCGCAGGTGTTTGGGACAAACCATGATTATTCTCATCCAAAGAATGGGAGGCTGGGAAAGAATGATTTTGCCATTGTGGAAGGCCCCACACATAACGACTGTCCATTTTTCTGGTTTTATCACGCATTAGTGGGTAATTGGGGCTCAAAAAAAAAAGTAGGAAGAATGTCATCATCATTATTCCCTCCTTTCCTCCATTTCCTCCATTCATAGAGGAGATGGAGCGCTCTATCAGTTTAGAATGGGCAAATCTAAAACGCTAAGATCACTGCAGTGACTGGACAATCAACGCACCAGCCGCTTAATCACGCAAACCGGGGCAACAGTTCCCATACCAAATTGTCTTTAAGAAATTTGATTTTAATAACATGACATTCCACTATTGTGTTATTGATATTTCTATATCAACTCCCTTCTCTGGACAGCACATATGACTTGGATGCTTACAGTTAATACCATGGCAATGAAAAACGTACAATACCGTTGTACCCCAGACTTGTATCCACTGTGATAATTTGGAGAAAGACATTTTCTCTGAGATTTCGAAAATTAGACTTCATAAGCAAATAAACATTCCTTAATCTAGAGGACTACCCTCTCAAAGAGATACCTGTGTTGTTAGTCACAAACTCACTGCCTGGAGTGGTGCCCAAGTGGGCAATTCAAATGAGTTTAATTGAAAAGTGATGACCTCAAAGCACCAGTCCTTTATCTCCTCGCCATCCATCTGTTTGACTCTATCATTATCTGATTACCTTGTTATCAAGCTATATCGTGACTCAGCTGCTGAAAATGTTAAGCAATTACCAGACATCATGCTCATGTCTGCCAACCCAATCAGTATGCATTTAAACAAGTCATTCCATTGACTGCAGTTTTATTGAAGCACACAACATATATTGTTCACAGTGCACAGCGTTCCTCTTCTACGCTTCGAAGTTCAATCTTTCCTCCCCTGCTGTTACTGTTCCTCTGCATTTACCCCGAGACTGACATGTGTGTGACACTGACACACACTCCTTAGGCTGTGATGTTTTCTTTTTTTTTTCTTATGATGAAAACAACAAAAGAGCCGTTTAAGACTCAAAACTACAACTAAGCCTGTCACTGTGAGTGCATGTGTGTGTGTGTGTGTGTGTGTGTGTGTGTGTGTAGGTGAGTGTGTGTGTGTACCCCACATGGGCGGAGTGCAGACACCAGGCGCAAACATCCTCAATCTGTCCTAATAGCACAGCAGTATACAAAGCACAGACTTCAAATATAACAACCAAGCTACATTCCCTCATAAAAACACTGTTTACCGTCGCTATGATAATTTACTCAGTAACATGTGCCCTCCACAAGAGCAAACACCAAGGGATGCCAATGTGTGTGTGTGTTGGCTGACAAAAATACACAGCAGCAGCTGGGCCCTATGTTTGAAGGCCTGCCCAGCTCAACATGGAGGTACACTGTGACTTATAGACTAGTTAGTAAGAGGAGGAGTTCAAGGGTGGGCCTGAACTTGTGTATGCAGGTGTTTGTGACAAATGAGATGTTAATCACCACCTTCAGCATGGATTTTCACCCGAAAGGATGCCTTTTTGATCAGGACTCACAGTGTTGCTATTTTTTGTAAATGCCCAAAGATGGACATATAATGGATTTGGCTTAAATAACCATATAAGGTTAAGTCTCTGCTCTATATTTGAAAATAGAACAGAACAAAAACAGATAATTTTGTCTTCTAAAACTCAGAACAGCCAATACCATCTACATTTATATTTGAGGGATTATGTGATCTATTCTATTCTAGGTCAGCATGACATGAAAAACCTCAAAAACCCCAAATAATATTCAACAGTGAGTTTTGCGCTCATGCCAGAAATCATTGTGTCTGAGTAGGTGTCACATAAGCCATCACCCATTTGTGTCCAATACCTGCTGCACATCTCCCTTCTGTCCACTTGCGCTGTGGAGACTAATATGGGGGAACCTGAGGCTGGTAGTGCCAGAGCCTGCTTGCCAAAGCCTCGGAGAAGACAGATGGCATGCGGAAATCAATAACCTCACACAACATCACCCATTTTGTGAACAAATGAATTTGCTTTGACAGTATGTGTATGAGCGATCGGGTGACCTGCTCTCTTCCCATCTGAACATCCTCCCCTCCCCTCCTCAAGCGCACTGTTATTTATGGCAGTTGGGCCCTACGCTTCTGTGTGCTTTGATGTTTAATTCAAGGACCCACAACCAAGCAGGGAGGAGAGCGTGGGTGTGTTGGGAACTCACCGGCGCTCAGGAGCTCAGGAAGTCTGATTTCCTACAAATATTCCCCGTGTTTCTCACACTGGTCTCTGTCTCTGTGACTGCTGAGAAGTTACTCCATGCAGGGCCTGAATGTATGGGGAAGATGGTCTGTCTTTGGACTGATAGTCATGTTGACCAGACTGAGGCCGAAAGAGTGTTTGATGCATTAAGAGTCTTGTGAGCATGACATTCTTGGAGGTATTTCTAAAACACCCCCACCCTAAGGCAGCTATGGTAGTAGGTATTAACTCCAATCAAAGCCCAGTATTGTCTGCTCTATCATCAAACCGCAATGCTTTGCTGTCAGACCTTTAGTATCCTCCTCCTCACTCTCACTACCTCTAACCTCCACTATATCTTTCTCTCTCTCACCTGCTTTATCTCCCCTTCTCACTCTCTCTTTCTCCTTACCGGGCGCTCTCTGAGATTTATTCCAGCCAAGAGCAGCTCCAGCGAGGGGCTGGTGTTAGCAATTTATGGTTTAATAAGACTTACATAAGTCTTGCAGGTGTGCTTTACGTCCCCCACCCGAGCCCATTTGGAGGATTTATGGAAGGCCTTTGGATTGCTGGCTGATTTAGAAGTCCTCTTTCCTGTCTCTGGCCCGTCCAGGCCACCACACACTCGCCTAGACGTCTAGCCTGACCGGCCAAATGTTCGGTCTGGCTGGGGACGCGTCTGCTAAAGAAACACAGACACCTCAGTAAAACCATGTCTGGGCTGTGTACAGGTGTGTGATATACTATTCATAAACCCAGGTAATGGTGCATTGGTGTTGGCCACCTTGTTAATGTAAGCACTGAGATACAAATCAGAGTGACATATAGGCTAGACTGGAGGTGTCCCACTGGATATGCCTATAGCAATGATTTTTAAATCAGAATGGGTATCAAAAGCCACATTCAATTCTGATACATGTGACCATTGTTAGGCAGAGGAGAATGGTTTTGCCGTCTTGGCTGGCCCCACTAACCTCTGCCATTGTAGGAACACACAGGGGCACTCGCAACTGCACAATGACACACAAGCTACACAACAGCTCTGTAAAAGCAGAGTGAAAAGGGGTCTGAACAGAAATAAGTGTTGCCAAATAAGAGTTATTGTGATGAGGCAGTGCTCAGCTGTTAGGCTTTAATATGCCAGCTAAGAACATGGCCTTATCCAGAAACAACATCCTCTTCAGTATTCCATAGCTGATGCCAACAAGCACATGAACAGTGTTGTTTGAAAGCCAGACTGATGAAAAATGGTGCAATCACCGTCCCTACTGTTGACTGGTAATTGCTCATCTGGGTAGATGCTAATTGACAATGACCTTTGACCCTCCCTGTCTTTTTATTTATGTAATCTCACAGGGTGGTCCCAAAAATTTCAAAAAAAAAATAAAAATTATTGGCTCTCACACAGTGAAGAAATGTAAATTAGTCTCAAGCTAGAAACTACCTTGACTGTTTTATACATGCATTCATACAGACTTAAGTTGTTTTGAGGAAAAGATATTTCTGTAATGTTCAGAAACTACTTCAAGGTGGGCATGAAATGGGTAATCAGAATGAATTCTGTCACCCAAGCTTCTTGAATATCACAACACAATGACTTTTTGTCGATTTCAAGGCAGCAATATTATAACCACATATGAAGCCATCAATAATACAAGAGGCCATTTAACTGTAAACAGCCAAAGTACACAGAGGCAATCCCTGAGCGACGGAGAAAGATTGTTAGCCACTAGTC